>CANTUR010000623.1:695000-1107874 GCA_947683625.1 Mallotus nudiflorus
CCTGATCCTCTGATAATGTTGAACGACATTTCCATCATGACTCCATTCAAGTAAGGGGCGACGAGAATGATATTATCACTTTTAGCATTTATTCGACCAAGAGATTTGTAAGGTTTAAAGTGACGTGACCTGGCTCTAAAGTGGGGTGCAATTTTTTTTAAGTAGGAAAAATAATGCCAAGCTCACTAACCAGACTTTGTAACCCTAGTCAAAATGGGCCATTCTCATTAAAGGAACCCTTAGCCATAGGCTTGACTTAGCCCATGTAAACAAACCAATAAAAACTCCCCTCAGGATCCTACCAAGCTCTTACATGATTACCCTATCCTGATGTTGTCTATCTAACCTGACGTCTATAAATGACATGATGCCTCTTGTTTTTATTACCAATTGCTATCATTATGTTAGTTCTTATAGATTATTCACCTTAGACCCGTATGATCCTTATTTACCTCATACAAGCCTGATGTACAAGAAATGATAAGAATCATATGCCTCAGTTTGGATAGCCTACAAGAATTGATAACTAATGGTATCTTTTGACAATAGAACATATGAAGTGTCATCCATTTTTCCTTATCAGATCAAATGGATAAATCATATGTTGAAAGATTCAAATTGTAAACTAGTGAATAAAATTCTCATGCTTCTTCGTAAATATACTAAATATCGATGAGGGGGCATGAACTTGGACCCTCGGTGTTGACTATAGACCTTACGCTTACTAGCGTGTATAGACTATAGATGCCATTTGTGACTCAACAATTGAGCCTCACACCAACATTGTGTGTTTACCTCAAGTGCATTAGAACATTGTTCCTTAACTTACCTTTTTGAATCTGATCAATATGAATCAAAATAACCTAGTTGGTGAGCAGAATCATAGTCCCTTGATGTCTATGATTCAAAACCCACCTAGGATGAAAATCCTTCATGTGGAGTGATGAGGTTTGGAGGTGTGATTGCTTACACTTAGTTTGTTTGTTTTGCAAGTTTTACGCTAACCTTGTTGTTCATCTTATGTTTTAATTTCCTTTTCATGCATACACACATACATATAGGTGTTTTATTATGATCTAACCCACGATTTCTCTATAACCATTATGTATTATCACATTAACAAAGTTATATTGTCACATCATGCATATATGCTAACCTATCAGTTTCATGAAGCACGACATGCCACTCATGCATGCATCATAACTTATTTTTCATCCTAACCCTCATACTTGTGTAGAAATACAACCCCCCATATGGACCTTAAGATAAGAAAATTCTCAAACACTAATGGTGACCTTAATAAGGATGACTTAGATGTAAGTGCTTCTCATTAAAATAGAGGGAGTTTAAGAGAGATAGTCCAAAGGTTGCTCAACGATGACACTTTAGTTGAGACACCATAAGTTTAATTAAGCGTCACTAAAGACCATCTTTATACTCTTAACAAAGCTAATTGGGAAAGCTTAGAGCTTTATGGAATGCTATGCCTCAAAACATTTCGACGTGTTCCCATTGATTTCAAATTTCTAAGGGCATTTATGGCATTTTGGGATATTTATGATCATGGTTTTCATTTCAACAACCTCGAGCTATGCCTTTTGTATGAAGAATTCAATAACATAGTAGGATGAACCCCTATTAAAATTAAAGAAGTAGTCTTTACTAATCAAACTATTGGATACCTAGGGTTAGGTTCAATACTTCTTGATTTGAGTCCATATAAGCTCGATGAGTTGGTCACACTAGACAAGCGGTTAATCCCCCTCTAACTCTTAAGTGCCTATGGTAACAAAAGACTAGGTAGTCTACCCTGGGCATGCCTCCTTTCCTACTACCTCTTTCTCCAATACTTCACTGTATCCCATGATGGACTAGGGGATTATAGGATACTATAAGTGATTGAAGGCATTGAATACAAAATGATCCTTTTTCATCCTAATCTTAGTTGGGATTATTTAAGAAATAAATGACATAAGGATTATATAGTACTCTCATTTCATTAGAAGCCCACTATTGCTTCAAATATGGCTCCAAGAGAAGCTCAAATCCTTGGAAACCTTGTAGGAATTGGCTAAAGGATCAACCCAGAGATCATCAAGAGAGGCATCTTGAATAGGTCACTGGATATTCTACACATATCATATGTGATGAGTGGTTTGAATAGATAAACGCTATCTCAGAAAGCCAAGTAACCTGGACACGCCCTTAGTTAAAATTAGAACATGTGACTCTAGGCACATACATAAAATATATGACAATCTTTAGATTCTGGTCATGCACTCATTACTACCTATCACTAGTAACCAGGCAGTTCGGGGAAAAATAATGCATACCATCAAAACTCATAAATTTTACAAGTGGTAGGCTCCTCTAAAGGTTTATTAATCATTTTCAAACAATATGGCATAGAAGGAACATCCACCATTTTGACAACAATGAATAGAATAGCATGATAGACGATGAATGCAAGCAATGGGTAGCCAATATGATGGATCACCTACTCTCATTAAAAGAATAGATTTATGTGGTTGATGTATTTTCTTTTTTAATTAGTTTTGTTAACTTGTTAGAGTCTTTTGATGTACTAAGCTCTCAGTATGATGCAATGAAATGTTATTTTGCTTACTTATATAATGTATTTCATGATGATGATGATGAACATTTTATTGAACCTTACATGAGCATCTTTAACATTCATTCCATTAACACTGAGCCATTTAGCATACATATAGACATATATCCTTGCATACTATATATTTGAAAAGATGCTATGTCATAACTTGAACCTCCAAGGGAACGTGACTGGCACTAGGGAATGGGAAAGTAATAAGCGTTCAAAACCCGTAGTAAGCCTAAGGAATTTATTATAGATATAAAAATAATTTTAAAATTCTAAGGAAAATTTGGTAGAGTTTGGACAAAACTAAAACCTGAAAAAGTGCAAACACACTCCCAAATACTTATATATATATAGAATTACCAACATAACTCCAGCAATCCAATCCTCAATACAACATAATTAGCAATAATAACAACAAGTATTCAAATCTATTGTGGTGTCTAGAATACCAAATCTCTTACAAATAAATAATAATAACATTAATTTAAATAACATAATACCACCAATGAAGAATGAGTCTCATGTAGAGACTGTGAACTAACTGTAGACTCCCAAGTTCTTGAAAAAATAATTGAGGTAAGCCAGACCTTACTGAGTAAGCTAATATAAAGAAATGTATATCGGTTTAAAAACCTTCTTTTATTAAAACATTTATTACAAATATTTATTATGAAATTGTATTTAAGTAAAATCATCAATTTATCAAACACTATAATATATATACATATACCCTAAACATTCATTTGGTAACTTTATTAAAAACATGAAATATATATATATATATATATATATATATATATATATATATATATATATATATATATATATATATATAATAAAAAGATAAAATGATAAAATAATATTAATAAATAATTTGGGTGTAAATTAGTGCTAGAACCCTAAACCACAAATCTAAAAGTCATTCGGCTCTCTTATTTATCCAATGACTACTGGTTCTCGATAGCCAAGCTTCTAATGAGCTACTAGCTGCAGCTAGTCTCTTATTCCCATATTTACTAGTAGTTTCTGAGAGCTAAGCATCAATTCAGCCACCGGTCCTAGTAAATGTTCAACCAAATTATGCCCGAAAGCTATGCATCAATCGAGCCTTTTAAATACCACACACCCGAGAGCTAAGCATCAACTGAGCTTCACAAATAAATTTCTCAATAAGGGCTTGACTCAAAATCATTACCTGTGTACATACAGTCTTGATGACACCCATCAGGTAGCCCGTTCTATTAGTATCTTTCAAAAATATTTTTATATATAAAATGCTCAAGAAATACTATAATGGAAATGAAAATGCTCTTAATTTCTCACAATATCCTTATAATAAAAATCATAATAACAAATAACCAAATTAAAGCATCAATAATCATCATAATAAAATGATGATAGCAAAATAACGTTGAATATAATCAAAACCAACATTATCAATATTAAAATAGTGGAAATATAAATTATTAAATTGAATTCTCTTCATAAATATAATAATTCAATAGTATGAATATTTCAATATTAAAATATTTATTCTATAATTAAATTTTCCTTTTTAAATATATTCAATCAATTTATACTTTATGTGTAAATCCAACACACATTTCAAATATTAACTTACAAGTAAAGTGAGTAGGTTGACGTGTCCTTATCTGCCTATTTCCCAATATCTATGCTCGGTATCCTATAATAAGCAATATACATATCTAATGAATAATTATCAAATAAACTCCTAATAACTACTTATTGCATTTAAAACCTGCAAGCGCACGGATCATGAATTATAGTACAAAAGATATTGTTCCCACGAGGATTAGATATTGAATACCAATATTTCTAGTTATGATCTTAGCTAGTAAATGAAATAAAAGTGATTAAACAAATCAAATTAAACTAAGAGAAAATCAAATAATATAAACATAGAGCTTAGTTTTGGTTTCACGATTCCAATCAGATCATGAACACTTAAATTATTAAACACCTTGATTTCAGTTAAGGGTAATTGTTCTAAAATACCTAAAGACTCTCTCAAGTTCAATTAAGCATGTCAAGATTAAGATTTAACCTACTCTCGTGTTTAAGAAATTAATCCTACCTCATTAAGTTCCTTAACAATTATTTTATCCCCGAAGAGCTCTCATACTCTCGTGTTTGAGTGGTCTAAGTCTTGTGGGTTTAAAGTTAATAAATTCTCCTAACTCTCGTTGGTGAATCTACCCATAAACATGCAATCAATTGGGCCCTTAATTAAATACAAGGCATAAAAAGCAACTCATAGAATTAATTGAAAATCAAATTAATAAAACTTGTGTTCAATCACATTATAGAATAGTTACTCCTAACCTAAACCCTAAAATAAATTTAGCCATACATAATTGTGGTGAAGAACAAAAACATAATTAAAAGAATAAAAGATGAAGAAGAAGAAAATATAGATAAATCTCTTGAATCTTGTTAGTCCTCCTTCAATCTTTGTTAGCTCTTGTTTATATCTTTTAGTAATGTGGAAATCCTCTAAAAAATGGCTCTCCTGTAGCAGCCCTAACTTGGCTCCCTAGTAGTAGCCCCTTCATGTGGAATTCCCTCTTTTCCTAGAGCCAAAATTCTCTATTTATAGAGAAAATAATGCAAAATTCGTCCAATGACCAAAGCAATAAATTTTCCCTTTCAAAATCTTCTCCAATTAGGAAAATAACTTCTCAAAATAGCCCTTTAATTATTGCCTTGAATCCTGGACTCTTTAGGAATGAAAAATTCCTATAAAAACATACCAAAAAGGCATAAATTAACTAGTAAACTAAAAAAGAAATAAAATCAAGGTAATCCTAATAAAACACTAATTATAAATTTTAAAAGTCCATAACCACAAATTATCTACCTAACTTAAAAATCACAAATTAAGCATTAACAAAAGATTATGAACATGTACAAGAAAATCACATTCAATGTGCTTTTACTCATAAGGATAGGGTGCAAAAATTTAATGTATATGCTAACATGCAAAAGCAAATATAATTATGAAAAATATAAAATAAAATAAAATAAAATAACATAAAAGATAAAATTATAAAAATAAAATCTAATCTAAATGCAAAATACATGCAAATGTACCCCCTCCCCCCACACACACACATAAATTTCACATTTTCCTCCATGTGAAAGGACAAAACAAACATACAAAGTAGAATAAAATAAAATAAAATAATAAAAAAAAGGAATTAAAGAAAAATATAAAATATAAAACTAATACTCCCCTAGTGTGATGATTTACTCTTTGTCTAAAGGTGGTGGGAAATTGATAAGCACATGAGACATCAAGAGCTAAGAACATCACCTAGACAAAATTAAAAGCAAAACAAAATAAAATAAAATTCAAGAAATAAATACAATTAAGTGAAGTATAAATTCATGAAAATTAAAAGCAACCTATATAAAGCAAAAATAGAAATTGCATATAAATGTATAGATTGAAAAATAATGCCCAAAATTTGACTTTTAATCAAATTGATCAAAATTCATGCAATCCTTAATTAAAATTTATCAATGCACATTAATAATCATGAAAATAATGCTTTATAAAAAAAAATTAAAAACACCATCTAAAAAGATAAAATAAAATAAATATATTAGGAAAAAATTAGAAAGGAAAAAAATAAATACAAAAAATAAAAAAATGAAATACAAAAAATAAATAAAGAAAAAAATCAGAAAAAAAGAAAAAAATTAAAGAAAGAAAATGAAAAAAAATTATTAAATGGTTGTTGGGCCAAATGGCCTAACAAATTAAAGAACAAATGTAATTCCCATGCATGTCATGCCTTTATTAAGAACAAGTCATGCCCATGTTGTGTCTTTATGAACAAGCCGTGCTAAAATTAAGAACAAGTCATGTCATTGCTTAGCTTAACATGACATTTGATGGTTTAACACGACATAGTGATGTCGTGTTATAATAGGAATGACACAGCACCAGTGATGCCGTGTGATGAAATCGTGACACATTCTATAAATAATGTAATTTTGGACACGGTTTGGATATTTTGTGTGTTCATGTCATGTTATGATTTTTTATTTTATCTAGAATGTCACACGACATGTCAACATAGCACCCCCATGCTGTGTCAGGACACCAAAAACCTATAAAAAATAAATTCAAATACCCAAAAATAAAAAAATAAAAAATAAAAAATAAAAATAAAAAAATAAAAATATGTAAATAAAAATAAATAAATTATAAAATAAAATAAATTTGGGTTGCCTCCCAAGAACTTTAATTTAAGGTCATTAGCTTGACCCCTGATTATGTAGTATCAATTATGCAACCGAACATGAGGGAGTGTTCTTGGAAACATCTTCCTTTCCTTTTTTTTTGGTAGGCTCCCTTGTGGCTAGGTAGTAGAGTGCGGACTCCACATGCCAAATCTTTGGTTCTAAAATTACTTGAAGAATGTAAGGCTTCTCATGTGGGTTCTTAGATAATCAAACACCTTTCATGGATTCCTTGTATATGACCGTAATGGGTCGTGGAACATATGCATTGTTACTTATTGATAGCTCATTTTCATCTTCATCCCATGTAGCTTCAAGTTGTGTTATGATTTTCTCATCCAACTCATATTGAAATTGAGTTGAGTGACTTTGTACCTCAACATCCTTGATATCTATAGACTGATTCTTACACTTGGAGTCTTCTTCAATTTCCTCAGTTATCATCTCTTCTTGCTCATTGTGGCACAACTCAAAAGTGACTTCATCATCTTGATTCAAAGTGTTCTCATCATCCCATACACTTTCTCCTTGTGTTTCTATTGAGCAATTTATGGGTGCACACATTTGAAGTTTGTGGAAGCATCTTTTTTTATTTTCTACAATTTAATCGTATTAAATTTGAGCATCATTAGAGCTTCATTTTGTTCATCCATTGCAGATATGATTTGTTTCATCTTGATCTCCAATAAGTGTTCCTCATACTTCTTGGTTGCTTCTTGAATGAAGTTTTCAAACATTGACACATGATTCGAATTAGACTCTTGTTGATAACCCTAATTTTAATCCACACAATTACTCCAAGATGGGTTGTAGTGAGGTGGTGGAGGTGAATATGAATAATATGGGCAACATGCCCCATTGTGGTTCTCTCCACACCAATTACAAACCTGAAAAGAATGTGGAAAATAATTAAATGGCATATGTTCTACATTATATACAGGATCACATGCATTAGAACTTAAATATTGATAAGAGAATCTATCATTATCCATAACAAATTATTTATCAATATTACAAAAAAATATATAAAATAAATTAAAATAAATAAATAAAATGCTAGTCTAAGATAAGAAAAAATTAAATTAATATCAGTATTGTCAATCCCCGATAATGGCGTCAAAAACTTGTTGCATTCAAAACCAGCAAGCGCATGGATCGTGAATTATAGTACAAAAGATATCATTCCCAGGAGGATTGGATATTGAATACCAATATTTCCACTTATGATCTTAGCTTGTAAATCAAACAAAAGTGATTAAACAAATAAAATATAAATAAAGCAAATTAAACTAAGAGAAAATTAAATAATTAAAACGTACAACTTAGGTTTAGTTTCACTATTCCAATCAAATCATGAACACTTAAATTATTAAACACCTTGATTTTAGTTAAGGGTAATTATTTTAAAATACCTAAAGACTCTCTCAAATTCAATTAAGCATGTCAAGATTAAGATTTAACCTACTTTTGTGATTAAGAAATTAATCCTAACTCATTAAGTTCCTTAACAATTATTTTATCCTCGAAGAGCTCACCTACTCTTATGATCAAGTTGTCTAAGTCCTATAAGTTTAAAAATAATAAATTCTCCTAACTCTCGTTGGTGAATCTATCCATAAACATGCAATCAATTGGGCCCTTAATTGATTACAAGACATAAAGAGCAACTCGTAGAATTAATTGAAAATCAATTTGATAAAACTTATGTTCAATCACATTATAGAATAACTACTCCTAACCTAAACCCTAAAAGAAATTTAGCCACATATAATTGTGGTGAAGAACAAAAACATAATTAAAATAATAAAAGATGATGAAGAAGAAAATATAAATAAATCTCTTGAATCTTGTGACTCCTCCTTCAATCTTTGTTAGCTCTTGTTTATGTCTTCTAGCAATGTGGAAATCATCTAAAAAATGGTTCTCCTATAGTAGCCCTAACTTGGCTCTCTAGTAGCAGCTCCCTTTGTGTGGAATTCCCTCTTTTCCTAGAGCCAAAATTCTCTATTTATAGAGAAAATAATGCAAAATTCGTCCAATGATCAAAGCAGTAATTTTTCACCTTCAAAATCTTCTCCAATTAGGAAAATAAATTCTCAAAATAGCCCCTTAATTATTGCCATGAATCTTAGACTCTTTAGGAATGCAAAATTCCTACAAAAACATACCAAAAAGGCATAAATTAACTAATAAACTAAAAAAGAAATAAAATCAAGGAAGTCCTAATAAAACACTAATTATAGATAATATAACTAAATAAAAAATAAATAAATACTAATAAATCCTATGAAAATTAAATAGGAAAACTATGCAATATTTAATGCTAACACTACCAAAAATTCTAAAAAATTTATAAAAAATGATAGAATTATGGAAATTGACTTAGAAATGCCTTAAATGATTTATTTAAAACTTAAGAATTATTTCCGATGATTATACTAATTTAAATGGAAATTAACTAATTTTGCACTACAACTTTTCTAAGATTTATTTCTTAAAAACCATGAAGAATTAAAGTAAACTCCATTTATAGAAATTGATCATTATAATTTATAATATTTACTAAAAAAAGTTTCATATGTATCTCAAGTTGATACTATTCATTCACCGAAGTTCGGGTGAGACCTACCAATTTTTTCACCGGAAAAGTGTCACTCGACAAAACTGAATATACGAAAATGTTTCTAATAATTATTAAAACACACTAAAAGCCTCAAACAACCCAAAATAGGCACTAAACAAAGAAATCTAAAAATAAACTGAAATTACCTAAACAAATTCACTAAATATTCTAGAGGTGGAGATCAGAATGTGGTTAGTGCCTACGAACTCTTGGTAATAAAAGGAATGCAATGGAAGTAATCCTGAAAGCTAAAAGTCGTTGAAATAGTAAGAAACAACAATTGAATGGTCGACTATTCTTAGATAATTCTAGGTGTTTCTAGACTATTTTTATCAAAATAAAAGCTACTAGGATGTAAAAGATGGTGAGAAGAAGCTAGGGTTCAAATTTGAGATCAATCGGAGGTCGGTTGGGTGGTGAATGGAGAAGAAGAAAAAATTTTGGTATTAAAAGGAAATTTACCATCCAAAAACTGCCTCTCTCCCTCTATTCTCTACTTTTTCTTCCCTATGTAGACCAACTTCTTTCCTTTTTATGGACACGCTCTCACCTACATGTCCAACCTTTACCCAATTCCTTTTTTATTTTTACAACAACAATAATAATAATAAATAATATTAATAACAAACAACAACAACAACAACAACAATAATAATAATAAGTAGAATAGCAATAGTAATAAAATAATAATATTAATAACAAAGATAACATTAATAATAATAATAATATGCAAGATAGTAATAATAATAATAATAACCAAAATTTAGGTTTTTACATTCTTCCCCCTTAAGAAAATTCATCATCGAATTTTACATCAATATTGAAATAAATAGGGGTATCGACTTTGCATATCGGCCTCTATCTCCCAAGTGCCACTGCATGGTTACTCCATAGTATCTTCACTATAGGAATGTTTTTGGTATGTAGTTGGTGAACTTATCGATCCAGATCATCACTAGGTACTCTTCATAAGTCAAATCTTCACTAAGGTGCATTGTCTGAGGCTAAAGAACATGTGAAGGATAAGAGATGTGCTTTCTCAATATAGAAACATGGAATACTAGATGAATTAGGGACAACTTTGGTGGCATCACCAACCTATAAGCCACATCGTCAACTCTTGAGTGAATCTTAAAAGGTCTGATATACCTTGAAGCTAGCTTGCCTTTCTTACTAAATCTCATTACTCCCTTCATTAGATACACCTTAGGAAACACCATATCTTAACAGAAATTGATACATCCTATCTCTTAGGATTAGCATAGCTTTCTATTGACTAAAAGTTATATTTAATCTCTATTTGATGAGAGGAACTTTCTCTGAAGTCACTTGCAATAATTCTAGGCCTGTTATCTATCTTTCTTTAACTTCCCAACACAAAGCTGATATACACTTCCTACCATACAACACTTCATATGGAGTCATTCCAATACTTGCATAATAAACTATTGTTATATGCAAATTCAATTAACGGCAAGTGTAAATTTCATTGACCACTAAAGTGTATCACACATAATCTTAGCACATCTTCTAGCATCTGAATGGTCCTTTCTAACTGACTATCCATTTGAGGATGAAATGTCCTATTGAAGTCAAGTCTTGTACCCAACGCCTTATGTAATTCTTGCCAAAGATTGAATTAAAAGGAGTTCATCTATCAGACATTATACTTTCTAGTACCTCATGGAGGCAAACAATTATATTAATATACAACCTTGCTAAGTTGTCAGTAGAGTATGTCTTCTTAATTGGAAAAAAGTGAGCTAACTTGGTTAGCCTATCAATTATTACCCAAATAGCATTATAACCTCAAGTTGTACAAGCTAATCTAGTCGCAAAATACATAGCAATCATATCCCACTTCCATTTTAGGATAGGCAACTATTGTAATAATCCTAAGGGCCTCTGATGTTCCAATTTCATATGTTGACATGTGAGACACCTAGATACAAACTCCACAATGTCTCTTTTCATCCCATTCCACCATTAAGTATCTTTGAAGTCATGATACATCTTGGTAGAACCTGGATGAACATTATAAAGAAAAAATGAGCTTCCTCTAAAATCTCCCTTTTTAAACCATCTATATCGAGAACACATAACCTAGTGCCCAAATGCAGTACACCATTATTATTAATAATAAAATTCTCTGGGCTGACCTTGCTATACTTCTAACATTATCCTCTACATTTGTGGGTCCTTTCTCCAAGCTGTTTTAACTCTATCTAAGTACACTAATCATCCCTGAATTGAGCCAATAGACAAGACTTGGTTACTCTCTACTACAACCCTTGATCAATCAATTCATGCAACTCTTTAATAATTAACCCCCTCTCTGAGCTAATATGAGCAAGGCTTCCTATTGACTTCCTACTTAAAGCATCAACCATTACATTAGCTTTGCCTAGATGGTACAAAATAGAGCAATCATAGTCTTTAAGAAGTTCCATCCATCCTCTCTATCTTAAGTTCAAATCTCTTTACTGGAAGATATACTTCAAAATTTTATGCTCAATGTATATTTCATAAGTCACTCCATACAGGTAATGCCTCCATACCTTCAGTGTAAACATCACTATTGCCATTTCCAAATCATGAGTAGGATAATTTTGCTCATCCTTCATTAACTATCATAAAGCATAAGCAACTACACTTCCATTCTACATCAATACATACCCTAGTCCTACTCAAGAAGCATCATAATATATTGTATATCATTTGTTTCCTAAAGGTAGAGTCAATACTAGAGCTGAAGTCAACCTATCATTGAGTAACTAAAAGTGCTCCTCACATCTATCCATCCACATAAATTTAGAATTTTTTTGGATTAACCTTGTTAAAGGTACTGTTATGTTGGAGACATCCTTCATAAATCTCCTATAATAGCCAATTAAACCTAGAAAACTTTTTATCTCTGTAACTACTGTGGGCCTTAGCCATTATGTAATGGCTTTAATCTTTTTTGGTTCCACTTGTATACCATCTTTGGATACTACATGGCCTAAGAATGCCACTTGATCCAAACCAAAACTCACATTTAGAAAATTTGGCATATAGTTGGTGCTCCTTTAAAATATGAAGCACAATCCTTAAATGCATGGCATGCTCTTCTTCACTCCTTAAATACACTAAGATATCATCAATAAACACTATCATAAACCGATCCAAGAATGGCCTAAACAACCTATTCATCAAATTCATAAAAGTTGATGGGGGCATTAGTCAACCCAAAGGACATCACCAAGAATTCATAATGGTCATATCTTGTCTGAAATACAGCCTTGGGTATATCTACACTTTTGATTATCAATTGATGATACCCTAACCTTAAGTCAATTTTGGAGAAACACCAAGCTCCTTGAAGCTGATCAAATAGGTCATCAATTCTCGAGAGGATACTTATTCTTAATGGTGACTTTTATTCAACTGTCTATAGTTGATATAAAGTCAAAGACTACCATCTTTCTTCTTTATAAACAACATCGGTGCACCTGAGGAGATGTGCTTGGTCTAATAAAACCCTTATCAAGTAACTTATGCAATTGCTCCCTAAGCTCATTCAATTCAGTAACCACTATTCTATAAGGTGGCATAGAGATAGGATCTGTATCAAGTATAACATCAAGAATGAATTCTATCTCTTTTTCTAGTAGTAATCTTGATAGCTCTTTAGGAAAAAATCCAAAAATTTATACACCACTGGTACATTTTTTATTACCTCTTTATTTGCCTTTGTATCTCTAACTAAAGACAAATAATCTTGACATCCCCATCTAAGCATCTTTCTAGCTGTGATCGCAGATATAAGATTCTAAGGCATGGACCTCTTATCACCTTTGAAGTTAAATTCCACATTGTTTGGGACTCTAAAAATCACACCTCTCTTGATAATCCAATGTAGCATAATGTTGATCTAACCAATCTATTCCTAAAATCACATCAAAATTAATTACATTTAATAAGATTAAATCCACAAATAACTCTCTAAATTTCAATCCTCGACTTGTATACCAATATATACTGGACCTAATATAGTGGCATATAGTTATACCACTCTCCTCTCATATGGCATCATATTTGCAGCATGACATGATAAACTTAAGAACTCAAGGATATACTCCACTGACCATTCTCCTCTAGCTATATGTAATGACTATCATATTTAATTATCTCTTATTGAAGGTGGATAGAAATATCTAAAAAAATTACTCTTTAAACTCCAACCAAGTTGTAGTGATCATATATGGCTAAATTCACTACATAAATCAGTCCTGAGTTGCGGCTTGAACTGATAGCCCCATAATTATTATCCTTTGATAGTTTGTACATCCTATCCTAGTCTTGGCTTCAATGGTATTTATAAAACCCAATGCATCTCATGTACCACCAAGTAAGACTCTTCCAACCCTAGAGTATGGTAAATTTTTGTCAGCATCAAACATCCTTTGATTTCTTTATTATAGCATCTATTATACTAAGCGCATGGCTTGATTAAGTGTCGCTAGTCCTTGATAAATCCTTACTACACTGGCTACAAAAAGCTATAGGATCTAAATCTAGAGCATTTACTCATGCTGGCGACTATGGTTCCTATCTCTAAGCCATTACTACTTTAGATCTACCCCTTCATCTAGCTAATGGGGTAAGGGGAGGAGCTTCATCCTGAAATGATAGCATATCATCATTATATGCTACTTCTATAGTAAGAGTAGTTTGGGTTCACCTCATTTTGAAAGACACATAAATCAATAAAATTTCAAACATAACAAGGATAATAATATAAGCACGGAATTTTAGAAGCAATTATGACAACAAATGACAATCATCACCCTAATCACCATTATAGTTTCAATAAATAATAGACATTCACAAACAATAGAATAAGAATTCAATAAATGCTATGATACTAGCTTTGTCACGACCTGAACCCCCAAGGGCATGTGACTGGTATTAGGGAATAGAAAAGCAATAAGCTTCCAAAACCCATAGTAAGCCTAAGGAATTTATTAAAGAAATAAAAATAACTTTAAATTCTAAGAAAAAATCTAGTAGAGTTTCTTGTATACATTTATATACCAATATAACTCAAACAATCCAATCCTCAATAGAACATAATTAGCAAAAACAATAACAAGTATTCAAATCTACTACATTGTCTATAATACTAAATCTCTTACACATAAATAATAATAACATTAATTTTTTCCAATATAATACCACCAGTGAAGAATGAGTCCGGCGTAGAGAAGGCGAACTAACTATAAACTCCTAAGTTCCTAAAAAAATAATTTAGGAGAGTCAGACCTTACTAAGTTAACTAATATAAAGAAATGTATATCGGTATAAAAATCTTCTTTTATTAAAATATTTATTGCAAATACTTATTATGAAATTTTATTTAAAGAAAATAATTAATTTATCAAATGCTATATATATAGAATAAAAAGATAAAATGATAAAATAATATCAATAAATAATTTTAGCTGAAAATTAATGGAAGAAACCCTAAACCACAAATCTAAAAGCCGTTCAGCTCTCTGATTTATCCAATGTCTATCGGTTCCCAATGGCTAAGCTTCCAATGAGCTACCAGCCATAATCAATCTCTTATTCCAATATTTATTGGCGATTCCCGAGAGCTAAGCATCAATCGAGGTTCACAAATAAATTTCTCAATAAGGGCCCGACTCAAAATCATTACTTGTGTACACATGGTCCTAATAACACCTATTAGGTAGCCCGTTCTACTAGTTTTTTTTCCAAATATATATAATGCACAAGAAATACTATAATTGAAAATGTAAATACTCTTAATTTCTCACAATATCCTTGTAATAAAAATCATAATAATAAATAATCAAATTAAAGCATCAGTAATCATTATAATAAAATAACGATGGCAAAATAACATTAAACACAATCAAAACCAACATTATCAATATTCAAATATTAGAAATATAAATTTTTAAATTGAATCCTCTTCTTAAATATAACAATTCAACATGATGAATATTTCAATATTAAAAATATAAGTTCTTTAATTAAATTTTCCTTTTTAAATATATTCAATCAATTTATACTTTATGTGTATATCCAACTCACATTTCAAATATTAACTTATAAGTGGAGTGAGCAGGCTAACGTGTCATTATTTGCCTATTTCCCGATATCTTTGCTCCAGTACTCTATAATAAGCATTATACATATATAATGAATAATTATCAAATAAACTCCTAATAACTCCTAAAAATTCTAAAAATTTATAAAAAAAATTGGAATAATGGAAATTGATTTAGGAATGCCCTAAATGATGAATTTGAGTCTTAAGAATTATCTCCAATCACTAAACTAATTTAAATGCAAATTAACTAATTTCCACTATAACCTTTTTGATATTTGTTTCTTAAAATCTGTAAAGAATTAGACTAAACTCCATTTAAAGAATTGATCACTATAATTTATACTATTCATTATAAGTATTTTTGTATGTATCTTAGGTCAGTACTATTCATTCGTCGGAGTTCGAGTGGGACCCACCAAATTTTTCACCATAAAAGTGTCACCGGCAAAATTGAATCTACCAAAATGTTCTTAATAATTAGTAGAACACACTAAAAAAGTGAGAATACCAAGCATATGCAAATGAAAAGGATAGAACTGTTATAAAAAATTGTCAATAAAATTAACCCTTCACTAAGGTGTCCTCTATAAAAGAACTTCATATGGAATACAGCTGCACTATTTGGAGGAAAGTAAAGTAAAAAGGGTAATGGTGGATGTCCATGAAGGATTATATGGACCGCACATAAACAGCACAATGTTAACTAAGAAGATTATTCAACGGGTATTCTTCTAGATGATAATGATTGAAGACTATATCAAATTGTCGAAGAGGTATCATAAGTGTAAAATCTATAGGGATATCAGCTGCTTGCCCCATTCAGAGTTGCATACAATGTCATATCCTTAGCCATTCTTGCTCTGGGGACTTGATATCATAGGAGAAATTCACTTTACAGCCTCAAACGAAAACAAATATATTCTAGTAGAAATTGATTATTTCATAAAATAGGTGGAAGCAAAATCATTTGCCAAACTGGGCACAAAGCAAGTAGCCAGATTTTTAGAGAAGAATTTATTCTATTGATATGAAATTTTGCATCACCTAATATCAAACAATGGGGTACAATTCCAAGGACAAGTGAAGATGTTGCTTGAGAAGTATAAAGTGAAGCATTATAAATCATCACCCTACAAACCATAGGCTAACAAAGCTGTGGAAGCAGCAAATAAGATTATCAAGAAAATCCTCTCAAAGATAATTAAAATGCATCAAGATTGGGCTAATAAGCTATCATTTGCTCTTTGGGGATATCACACAATAGTGAGAACATTAATGGGGGCAAATCCTTTCTCGCTAGTGTATAGGACAGTGGTTGTACTTCCTATCAAAACAGAAATGAAGTCTCTCAAAATCACAATCAAAGCTTACCTACTCGAGATGTAATGGGTAGAACAAAGATTGGCATAACTAAATTTAGTGGATGGTAAGAGATTGAAGGCATTCTATCATACTAAATTGTATTAAAGGAGGATCACGAGAGCTTTTTATAAGATAGTTAGACAACACGACATCAAAATTGGAGATTAGGTATTAAGGCAAGCCAAGCAAGATGTACCTGATCCAAAAGGAAAGTTCCAACCTAACTAGGAAAGGTTGTACCCAGTTAAGACCATTCTTTTAAAAGGAGAGGTTAAGCTAATAAATGTTGATGGAAATAAGTTTCAGAATGGGTCAATGTCGATAGTCTAAAGTGATACTATTTATTAAAAAATAAAAAAGTAATAAAAAGGAAGAAAAAGAGAAGAAAAAGAAAAAAGAATGAGAAAAATGAAAGGTAAAATACTTAGTTAGAAAATCCGAGAGGGTTGACTAATGACAGGGTACCTTTGTCTTAAAGCATCTAATATGTATCCATGCCTTTCCTAAATGTCACTTAGTATAAATGAGAAGAACTACTAAAGTTGCATGTGTAAAGAAGTAAATGTCTAAATCAATATCTAACACATGCAAAAGTAAAACTTACATGACAAGGGTCAATCCTTTTTTATGTAACAATTGTTTGTAATAACTATTCTTTACTTTGTAAATCATCTCATCAATGTACTTAACATGTTAGTAAAGCATAGCCAAAATAATCAACCAAAAACATCATAAAAAAATACATCAGTAAGAGGTTCCTATAGCTTAAATGTCCAAAGAGAACCTTTAGTATAGTTAGCATATAACATCAGTAGGTAGGGAAAATCAAGACTCATCCTTATCATATGGAGGCCCTCTCATATAGGTCTAGCACTAAAGCCATGGATCCTTAACTCCTCAATCTCAACTTGAAGCATTAGATCTCACTCTGATAATAAGCCTTTTGATGGCACATTATCTCCTCCTGCCAGTGCATTATCCCCTTGAACTCACGCTACATCATTATACAGATACATTAGTATATGCATATCCCATAACACACATATTGCACATTACATATTTGAATAGGAAAGAATAGAGGAGAATACTTATATGGGTTTCCATGAATTAATGGACATGATAACTAAGCAACCTTGAGGCGCATTAGTACCAGTACTTTATCGTCTCCCGAGGAACTTACACATAATATATTCAGTAAGCAACTAAACTAAAAGAGTATTAGAAAGCAAAATATAAGATTGAATTCATATGGGTGGTGTTCTTATAAGTAAGGACGACTGGCTTAATCACCATAGGAACTATATAAGCAAAGAAACTAATAGTACTATAGCAACTTTAAGACCCGCATGAGTAGCATCAGGAGGAATACTAGAAACCTCAATAACATCTCTAGTATGAGCCCTCTTTGAACGGGTTTGCAAGCATATGAGGAATTGGATTAGAATAAAAGTCAAGTATAGTCAGTATAAAATAGTACAAAAGAAGGAAAATTGAGATTCATTAGACGAGTAAAGGAGGAGGAGCCACCAATAAAAGGGGCAAGCATACAGCTACTTGTTATGCCATCGATCAGGTGGTGAATGATAACCTCCATATAACAAGTGCCCTCTGGTTCCAAGTGCAAATAACCATGTAGCCTAGCAACTGCACTATCCAAGCTGTTGCCAACCAAATCCTTCCCCCATAACATATCAGCAGAGGAGACTAGGGTACACGATGAGTAGTAAGGCCCCTGCTCCAGTTTATGACCTCATAACCCAAATAAACACACATGATAGACTAGAGTCACCAGTAACACACTCTTACTAGATAGCCAATTGCCTACTGTATTATTGGTGAAAACTCGAAGGGGAAATCATACCACCACTAGAGGTTAATCTACAACAAGAATAAATTGTCAGAGAAGAATAAAACATTCCATTAGATGATGGAGAAATAGAAATGTACCATGTTAAATGTCAACCTTATCAAAGTAGCACATACCTCCCTAAGAGACTGTGGCCATTCCAGCTGTTGGATGCCCAAAGATGAAAGTAGGGGAACACCTCAAGTAGCTAAATTTCCAATGTAGGAAGCATGAGGAAGCAAAACTCAAAAGCTCAGATCTGCAAAACAAAGAAAATAAAGAGTATATTAAGAGTAATCTATCTTGGAAAAAAATAGAGATAAAGATAAAAAAAGCATACAAATAACTCATATCAACCACCAAGGGGGATGCCGTAAATCCTCAACCTGCCTCTGTGATATAGCGAAAGGGCGAATACTAACAATCGAATATTATTGAATTGCGCACGACTGCCAACTGATGTAGCAAAAGCTTAAAGAAATAAAATATAATAAGAGGTAAAAAAAGATAAAAATTGTAGTCCATTGATTTGCGCACAAATATCAAAAAAATAACAAAGGATAAATATTGAAGTCTGTTTACTCACGCATGAATACTAGAAATCAATCTTCTACAACCTGTTGATTTGCGCACAAATACTAGGATATAGGCATCAATATTCGTTGATTCACACAAAGGAATACTGAAAATTGGAAAAATAGAAATATGATTATCAAATTAACAAAAACTATCTCATATAGCCTAAGGCTTACATATTTATAGGGTGGCACAAACCTACCAACCCTAATTTTTATTTAGGAAATAAAAATAAAGACAATTCTAGCTAAGGTAGGAAATCAAATCCCTAACAATATAGAAAACTCAATTCTAATCAATACTAAATTAAAATAAAAATCAAATCCTAATAATAATAATAATAATAATAATAATAATAATAATAATAATAATAACAATATAATAATAATAATAATAATAATAATAACAATAATAATAATAATAATAACAACAACAATAACAACAACAACAATAATAATAATAACAATAACAAAACAATAACAATAACAATAATAAGAATAAGAATAAGAATAAGAATAAGAATATAGAATATTATAATAATATAATAATAATAATAATATAATAATAATAATAATATAATAATAATAATAATAATAATAATAATAATAATAATAATAATAATAATAATAACAACAACAACAACAATAATAATAATAATAAGAAGAAGAAGAAGAAGAATAAATTATTTCTGCTATTCATTGTTCTGTAAACTCATTTCAAGACTTGTTGCTTTGCATCATTCCCTCTAGGGTAGAGAAAATTCGTCCTCGAATTTCGCCCAAATATTATGAAATAAATTTACTCACAAATGCAATAGAACATCATAGATCCACCATCACTATCAACTTTTAATTCCTTTAAAATAGAAATTAAAAGAGCACAAGAGAAAGAATTTCGTCAATGCCAATGAAGTCAATATATTCAACATCGCCCTCATCCTCTTCATCAAATATTGGCTCATCTCCAATAAACACATATGCATCCTTACCGTCATCAGTATTATAGAATAAGCTCTCTTCATATACTCTATGAGCATTATTATTAAGGATCAGTTCAGCTCTTATACCAACTGATGTAGCAGAAGGGCGAATAATAACCAATCGAATATTATTGAATCACGCACGATTGCCAAATGATGTAGTGGAAAGCTTAAAGAAATAAAATAAAATAAGAGGTAAAAAAGATAAAAATTGTAGCATGTTGATTTGCACATAAATATCGAAAAAATAACAAAGGATAAATATTGAAATCTGTTGATTCGCGCACTAATGCCAGAAATCAAATCTTCTACAACCTGTTGATTTGCGCACAAATACCAGGATATAGGCATCAATATTCATTGATTCACATAAAGGAATACCAAAAATTAGGGAAATAGAAATATGATTAGCAATTCAACAAAAACTATCTAATATTGCCCTAAGGCTTACATATTTATAGGGTGGCACAAATCCTACCAACCCTAATTTTTATTTAGAAAATAATAATAAAGACAATCTAGTTAAGGTAGAATATCAAATCCCTAGCAATATAGGAAAGTCAATTTCAATACTAAATTAAAATAAAAATCAAATCCTAATAATAATAATAAGAACAACAACAATAACAATACAACAACAACACAACAACAATAATAATAATAATAATATTAATAATAATAATATAATTATTATTATTATTATTATTTTATTATTATTATTATTATTAATATTATTTTATTATTATTATTATTATTATTATTATTATATTATTATTATTATTATTATTATTATATGTTGTCCATTGTTCTATAAACTCATTCCAAGACTTGTTGCTCTGCGTCACTCTGCCTGTATCATCCAGACCATGCATAAAATAAGCATAGGTTGTGCAATCCCAATCAAACTCCTGCAATTTGTCCAGGTCTTACAAAAGAGGAAGCAGCCCCCAAATCGCGGGTGTTGTTCACATTCTGAAATACCATAGTGCATAAGAGATAAAAGATGAAACACCAAGCCATTCACTTAGTGTCCTTTAGATCACCAATCATAACAACCCGACAAGAATGCACTAGTCGAGCATATGAAATCAGACCACCCCAACCAACTTTGAACTTAGGATCGCATCTAAATAGTTGTACACATAACTCAATTGAGTTGTTAAGAATGTTGACAGGTATTAGCTGACTAGAGAAGGAGAACCTGGGTAATTGTAGTAAAGTCAAAGGGCATGATTGGCATCTCCTTGAACTGGAAGTGGAAGGTGTTCATACTGCCCGACCACCTCTCGATCAAAGTAGTCATACTTGCCTATCAGCTCTTCAGTACCAAATGACCCTTTGAGAAGTTTGAATCAAACTGTCATAGTCGAGGCCTTATATTTGGGCCTATACCTCCACAGAAAGGCTTCGATAAAACAATTTTTCTCTAGTAAAACTACATGGCAAAACCAAAGATGTGACCTCACTCTAAAAAAAGAAGCTTGTACTATGAAAATTTCTTACTAAAAATTTCACAAAAATAGAAAAATAAATACTAATTATTGGGTTTATACTTACTTGTAGAGAAATCTTAAGAAAAGCAGCATACACTCTAATAAAGGAAAGTCGGGTAAAGCATGATTCCTTACTAAAATTTTATTTCTAAAATAAATAATAGATACTGATTGTAAATTTATCTCTTACTTGCAAGTGATACTACAAAGAAAATTTTTCCCAAGCATATGAAGATAAGAGTCTAATCAAACAAAAAAGAAGAGTCCAAGCATGCGGCATTTCAAAGCAATAAGCATTTCTATCCTAAAGGGAAATACCATGCACTCTAAAATCTTGTAAATAAAATAACAAAAGTAATCATACTAATATGTTCCATCCTATCTTATAGAAAATCCTTAAAAATAAGCAGAAACTAAATTTTTTAGACACTAACTTGTTAACGATGGAGCACCCACATATACAACCTTAGGTTCAAGACTAAAGAAATTGCCTAGCCTCAAATCACCCCATGCCTAGTATGATAAGCTAGAACTAGCTTCTGGCAAGCAGCATCGCCTCCCTCTAGGTTGTCAAGATCCACCTCTACAATAATCCCCTCAAGAAATTAAGGATCAACATCGCTTATATCTCCACTATGCATAGGTAATATATAAAGTGAAGAAAGAAAACCTAAAGTCTAGAGAGTGCCTAAAAGAAGAGAGAGAAAAGGAGAAACAAAATAAAGAAAATGATGAAAACCTGGGCTTTTATAAAGCCCAAGTCCATAGGTCATGGACAAACCATGAGTGTGGGTTACAACCCATGCACACTGGTCAAACAACTCATATACATGGGTCATAAGGCCCATATCCATAGGTTGTTCTATAAGAGGCCCACTGAAGCCCCAAATGCTCACTAAAGGCACTTTAAGGCTTCGAGAAGGTCCTATAAGCATCCTAGAGGCTTAAAATTGACTCGTAACACATACGAGACATTAAACACTTATAAAAGTAACTCAAAATGCATCCAAAAAATGCAGAAACCCTAGGGACGTAATTTGTTCCACTTTGTTTTAAAAAAAAATGCACAAATGCATTTTTGCATTTATACACTCATATTCATACATTCACCCCATAAAAATCTTTTTATGCTCTTATAAGTGAATTTGAACTGAGGGGGGCATATAACAGGGATCTATTGGTTGACTTTAATAGTTATCGCCACATTTTAACAAAGCTTTCAAAATTTACCGACTTTAATCCATAATTCTGAGCTAGGATTTCTAAACTCTAATTAATCTAGTGCTTGACAACCTCAAAAAGGGGAGAGTGCCCATTAAAAGAGAACTATAAAGAATTTTAATCCATAAAATAGCTTACAATTCCCATAATAAACCCTTAAATTGGCACAAAGGCTAGATAACAATATACTCTAATGCTCAAAGTAAGTAAGTAAAAGTATCCAAAGGATCCGTTAGTAGAATTCATGCTAAGCAATACAAGAAAGGTGGGAAATTCCTAAAAAGTGAAACTAATGCAAGAAAAATAAAAATCTACTCCAATGCCCCAAAAAGAGTAAGAGTATCTAAAGACTCTTTGACAACGTTCACATTGAGTAATACAAGAAAGGTGGGGAATGCTTGAAAAAAGAAAACCCCTACAAAAATAAAGTGTATGATCAACATTCATGCCTAATAGGGGAATGTTCTGGCAATAAAAGCTATCTCGCTTGACATAATCCTCGATGGCCTCATTTTAAGGGATTCTCACCTGATCATTTAGGATGATTGCTCTCTATTTGGTAAACAAAGACAACTTCAATGGAGAATTGCCATTCAAATCTTGTAGAAATGACAGTGTTAAGATGAGGCCACCACAGCCAGGTTCACTTAAAGTTACTAACACTTATCTCTCCCCAATGAGGAGTAAACTAATAAAACTATAAATAAATTCTACATGTTCCATAATTTCAAAAACCAAATTTAATTTTTTTGCTTTAAGCCTTAACCATGCCCTACAACATCTTAATTTTACATGCATCACAATTTTGAAAATTGCACAACACTTTCACTTGAAGCCTTGTGTAGGCTATATAGTGTTACCTCACTTGAAGCCTCGGGCAGGCTACATAGCATTTGCAAACAAATTTTACTCGCATAATAGTTTTACTCTTGAAGCCTTTAGATAGGCTATATAGCACCCAAAAATAAAATTTACATGCATTATGATTTTTGAAACCACACTTAAAGCCTGGCCAGGGCTACATAGTGCTACCCTACTTGAAGCTTCAGGCAGGCTACACAACATTTTCACTTAAGCCTAGTTAGGGGAATACAGTGTTACCTTGCTTAAAGCCTAATATGGGCTATACATAATTTCCACTTAAAGACTAGAAAGGGCTATACAGGTTCCTGTAAATGAGACAAGGGAAACTTCTTTGAAAGTCATCCTAAGCTCGCTCAAGCAAAATGAAAAACCCAAAAACACACCCGAAATATCAAAAAACACAAACTCAAACCATAAAAGCACTTGAGAGTGACCAAAACAATAAAAAAATAGAGGTTGGGAGCCCATAGGCCAACCTGACCACACGAGCATGGGTTCAACCCACGCTTGTGGGTTAGCCAACATATGTGTGTGGGTCAATGACCCACACTCATGGGTTGGACCTTTGGCAATATAAAAACCTAAAGTTTGACCTTTTTTGGACCTTTTTTAGAGAGATAAAAATACTTCCATTTTAGGATGAATTTAAGACTATTGTGGAACTATTTTCTTTCCCTATTCCCTTGCAAACAAGGAGAACAACTCGTGGAGACCCACATCCAAACACCAAAAAACCGATTTTCGACTTCATTAGAATTTTTAGCATTCCTTTTACCAAATGAAGCATCATTTTTTCCAAAGCGTGCATATATGGTAAAAAAATTGATCCTTTTGAGGGTCCCTAATCCTTTTTATGTAAAATTTTACATATCATATCATATTCTCTTCTTCTATTCTTTTCTTTCATTCTTTATAATTTTTTCATTTTATCTAATTTTATTTTAATGATTTATTATCTTGAGGTTAAGTTATGATTTTATGGTGATTTTAAAGCTTAGATATGATATGTTAAAGAAGTGGGTAGTTTAGGTTGTGAATCCAAGAGTGTTTGCATCATTTTTGCATTAATTGTTGATTTTTCATTATTTTTTGCATCATTTTATATATAAAATGGGTATTTTTGTGTTAAAGTTTACATTATTATTATTATTATTATTATTATTATTATTATTATTATTATTATTGCACTTTTATTTTCTTTTTTGATAAATTTGCTATTTTTATCATAAAGTTCACATTTTTATAGTAAAAATTACATTTTTATCATTTTTATTGTATTTGTCATTTAAATTTCCTTTTTTGATAAATTTGCTATTTTTATCATAAAGTCCACATTTTTATAGTAAAAATTGCATTTTTTTTATTTTTGTTGTTTGTATTCTCTTTTTTGATAAATTTGCTATTTTTATCATAAAGTTTACATTTTTAGGGTAAAAATTACACTTTTATCATTTTTACTAAATTAATTACATTTTTATTATTTTTGTTACATATATTTTCTTTTTTTTTTTTTGGGATAAATTTACTATTCTTAATATAAGGTTCACATTTTTATGGTAAAAATTGCACTTTTACCATTTTATTGAATTAATTGCATTTTTATTATTTTTGTTGCTTTTATTTTCTCTTTGATAAATTTGCCATTCTTATCATAAAGTTCACATTTTTATTGTAAAAATTGCATTTTTATCATTTTTATTATATTAATTGCATTTTTATTATTTTTGTCCCTTTTATTTTCTTTTTTGATAAATTTGACATTTTTATCATGAAGTTTACATTTTTATGGAAAAAATTGCATTTTTATCATTCTCATTATATTAATTGCATTTTGACCTAAGATAGATATCTTCATCACATGGAGTGATAAGGTCAAAAGTGTGATTTCTTGTGCTTGGTTTATTCGTTTTGCAGGTTTTACACTAACCTTGTTGTTCATCATGTGTTTTTCTTTCCTTTTCATGCATACGCACATATAAATAGGTGTTTTATCACAATCTAACCACAAAATTTCTCTACACCCATTTTGCATTATCACATTAGCAAACTTATATTATCATGTCATGCATACATGCTAACCTATCTGTTTCATAAAATAGGACACACTACTCATGCATGCATTATCACTTCTATGTCATCCTAACCCTCATACTTATGTAGAAATACAACCCCCTATAAGGACCTTAGCATAGGACAATACTTAGACATTAGCAATAACCTCAATAGGGATGACCTATACGCAGGTTCATCTTGACAAGATAGAGGGAGGTTGAGAGAGAGAGTTAGTCCAAAGGTTGCTCAATGATGACACTTTAGTCGAGACACGACAAATTTAATTGAGCATCACCAAAGACCTTCTCTGTACCCTTGACAAATCTGATTAGAAAAGCTTAAAGCCTTATGAGATGTTAAGCCTCAAAACATTTTGATATATTCACTTGGATTTCAAATTTCTAAGGGTAGTTATGGAATTTTAGGATCTATATGAGCATGTTTTCCATTTTAACAACCTTGAACTATACCCTTCATATGAAGAATTCATCTCCATAATAGGATGAACCCCCACCAAAATTAAAGAAGTAGTCTTCACTAGTCAAATTATTGGATACCTAAGGTTATTTTCAACACTTTTTTTTATCTAAGTCAATACAAGCTAAATGAGTTGGTTACGCCATATAAACGATTGATCCCCTTCCAACTCCTAGGTGCCTAAAGTAACAAAAGGCCAAGTAGTCCACCCTAGGCACGCTTCCTTTCCTATTGCCTCTTTCTCTAGTACTTCACCATATCCTATGATGGACTAGGGGATTACAAGATACTACAAGTGATTAAAGGCATTTAATATGGAATGACCCCCTTTCCCCTTGGTCCTGGTTGAGACTATTTAAGACTCACTGGACTAGCAAAATAGAATGAGCTACCAATAAAAGGGGCAAGCATATAGCCACTCGCTATGCCATCAATCAGGTAGGAAATGCTAACCTCCGCATAAAAAGTGCCCTCCAAGTCCAAGAGTCGATAGCTATCCAACCCAGCTAGTGCATTTTCCAAGCTATTGCCCATTAGATTCTTCCCTCATAACATATCTTTTGGAGGAGAATAGGACACACAGCTAGTAGTAAGGCCCCTGCTCAAGTTTATGATGCAATAACCCAAATACCATGCATGATAGAATAGAGTCACCAATAACACACGCCTGCAAGATAATGCAATGGCCCCCCGCATCTCTAGTGAAAACTGAAAGGGGAAATCACCACAACAGTAGAGGTTAATCTGCTATAAGAATAAATTGTTAGAGAAGAATAAAACATTCCACTGGATGATGGAGAAATAGAAATGTACCATGTCAAATGTCAACCCTACTAAAGCTACATGGACCTCATTTAAAGACTGTAAGTAACCTCTCTAACTGTCAAATGTCCAAAGAGGAAAGTGGGGGGAACACCTCAGGTGGATAAATCACCAAAGTTGGAAGGGTGATGATGCAAAACTCAAATGCCCAGATCTACAAAATAAGGAAAATAAAGAGCATTTCAAGAACAATATATCTTAGAAAAAAGTAGAGATAAAGATAGAAAAGCATCAAAATAACTTATATCAACCACCAAGGGGTTGCTACAAATTGTTAACCTACCTTTGCGTATGTCATCCATACCATGTAAAAGATAATTATATGCTAGGTAGTCCCAATCATACTCTTATAGTCTATTTAGGTCTTGCAAAAGAGGAAGCAACCATAAACCGCTAGTGCTGTTCAAATTCCAAAATACCATGGTGCACAAGAGATAAAGATGAAACACCTAGCCAATCACTCAGTGTCCTCTAGATCTCCAGTCACTCAGTGTCCTCTGGATTACCAGTCATAGCATCCTGACAAGAATGCACCAGTCGAGCATATGAAATCAGGCTGCCTGACTAAATTTGAACTCAGGATAGTAGCCAAATAGTTATACATATAGTGTAGTGAAGTCATCAGGAATGTTGAATAGTATTAGCTGAATATAGAAGGAGAACCCAAAAATCATTGCAAAGTTGATGGGTGTGATCATCATCTCCCTGAACTAGAAGTGAAAGGTATGTGTATAGTCTAACCACCTTTTGATTAAAGTAGTTATAGCCAACTATCGGCTCTTCAGTAACAAATGACCCCTTTGGGAAGCTTGAATCAAATTGTTGAAGTCAAGGCCTCATATCTGGCCATGTACCTCCGCATTAAGGATCCGATAAAATTATGTTACTTTGATAAAACTACTTGGCAAAACTAAAGATATGACCTAACTCTAATAAAGGGAAGCCAATAATATGAAAATTTTTTACTAAAAATTTCATTAAAAATAGTAAAATAAATACTAGTTGTTGGTTTCTACTTATTTGTAAGGAAATCTTAAGAAAAGTGAGCATACAGTCAAATAAAGGTTAGTCAGTAAAGTATGATTCCTTATTAAAATTTTATTTTTAAAATAAAATAAAAAATATTGACTGTAAATTTATCTTTTACTTGCAGGGGATTCTAAAAAGAAAATTTTTTCCAAGCATTTGAACATAAGTGTTAACTCAAACAAAAAAGAAGAGTCCAAGCGTGTGAAAGCAAACAAACTAGCATTTCTATCATAAAAGGAAATACCATGCACTCTAAAATCTTATAAATAAAATAACAAAAGTAATCATACTAATATGTTCCATCCTATCTTGCAGGAAACCTTAAAAGGCATTCAAAAAAAGTAGAAAATAAAATTTTCAGACACTAACCTGCTGGCAGTGGAGCGCCCACAGATGTGACCTCAGGTTTAAGACTAAAGAAACTACCTGGCCTTAAATCACCCCATACCTAGTACAATGAGCTAACACCAGCGTCCGATGAGTAACATTACCTCCCTCCAGGTCATCGAGATCTACCTCTACACCAATCACCTCAAGAAACTTGGGATTGGCATCACCTATATCTCATATGTGCAAGGATATGATGTGAAATAAAGAAAGAAAACCTAAATTCTAGAGAGTACCTAAGAGAATATAAAGAAAACGAGACGAAAAATGAAGAAAATGATAAAAACTTGGGCTTTTATAGAGCCCAAGTCCATGGGTCAGGGATGACCTACAAGTGTGGGTTACAACCCACATGTCTGGGTCAAACTACCCATACGCATGGATCATAAGGCCCAAATCCATGGGTTATTCAACAAGAGGCCTACTAAAGCCCTAAATAGATACTAAAGGCACTCTGAGGCTCCGAGAAGGTCTTAAAAGCATCTTATAGTCTGAAAATTGACCCATGAAGCATACGAGACATTAGAAGCTAAAAAAAAGTGGCTCAAAATGCATCCAAAAAATGCAGAAACCCTAGGGAAGTACTCTATCCCACTTTGTTTTGAGAAAAATGCACACATGCAGTCATGCATCCATACACTCATATTCATACATTCATCCTATAAAAATCCTTTCATGCACTTGGAAGTGCATCCATATTGAGGGGGGCATGTAGTAAGGATCTACTAGTCAACTTTGACAGTCGATGCCACATTTTAATAAAGCTTTTAAAATTTCCCAACTTTAATCTGCAATTTTAAGCCAAGATATCTAAACTCTAATCAATCTACTGCTTGACAAACTCATGAAGGGGAGAGAGCTATTCAAAAGAGAACCATAAGGAATTGTAACACATAAAATAACTTGCAATTGCCAAAATAAACCTTTAATTTGCACAAATGCTAAATCACACTGCATCTACTCTAATGCTCAAAATGAGTTAGAGTATCCAAAGGACCCCTCGGTAGAATATAAGCTGAGTAATACAAAAAAGGTAGGCAATACCCAAAAAAGGAAACCAACGCAGGAAAAATAAAAATCTACTCCAATGCTCCAAAAAGAGTAAAAGTATCTAAAGACTTTTTGACAGCATTCACTCTAAGTAATACAAGAGAGGCGGGGAATGCTTGAAAAGAGAAAATGCCTATAAAAATAAAGGTGTATTATTAACATTCATGCTTAATAGGGGAATGTTTTGGCAATTAAAGATGTCTTGCTTGTCACAGTCCCTAGTGGACTCATTTTGAGGGATTCTCACTCGATCATTTGGGATGCTTGCTCTCCACTTGGTAAATAAAAACATCTTTGGTGAAGAATTGCCATTCAAATCTCGATGAAATTATGGAAAATATGTCAAGATGAGGCCACCACAGCTAGGGTCACTCAAAGTTCCTAACACGCATCTCTCCCCAATAGGGGGTGAACCAATAAAAACATAATAAATTCTACATGTACCATGATTTCAAAAACTAAATTGCATTTGTTGCTTAAAGCCTTGACTAGATTATACAATATCTTGATTTTACATGCATCACAAATTTGAAAATTACACAGCACTTTTACTTGAAGCCTCATATAGGCTACATAGTGTTACTTTACTTAAAGCCTTAGGTAGGCTACACAGCATTTGCAAACAGATTTTACGCACAACATAATTTTACACTTGAAGCCTTTGGACATGCTATATAGCACCAACAAATAAAATTTACACACATTATGATTTTCAAAACCACACTTGAAGTCTAATAAGGGCAACATAGTGTTACCCCTCTTAAAGCCTTAAACTAGCTACACAGCATTTTCAATTGATGCTTGGTTAGGGCTATATAGTGTTGCCTTGCTTAAAGCCTTGTGTGGGCTATACAACATTTCCATTTAAAGCCTAGTTAGGGCTATACAATGTTTTTTTTTTTTGCTTGAAGCCCTTTGATAGATTATACAACACAATTTGCTTCCTATGCATTAACAAGCATAAGCTTGCTCAACGCATGTGAAGCAGGAGCAACAACTATTGATACCTAAATTTAGCAATGCTATAAAAATTTGTTAATGAAGGTTCCTATCAACAAGACAAGGAAAATTCTCCAAAAGTCATCTAGAGTGTGCTCAAGCAGGATGAAAAACTTGAAACACTCGAAAACACACACCTAAACCCTAAAAACACCCAAGAGTGACCAAAACAATTGAAAACAGAGGTTGGGAGCCCATGGGCTAGGCTGACTTACTAGCATAGGTTCAACCCACACATATGGGTTGGCCAACCCATGCATGAGGGTTAATGACCCACACTCATTAGTCATATGACCCACATGCATGGGTTATATAACCAACAAGTTATAACCCACACTCGTGGGTTAAATCTCTAGCACTGTAAAAACCCAATTTTTGATAATTTTTTAAGCTTTTTTTGGACACTCAAAAAAAACATCTAGAGAGAGAAAATGCTGCTATTTTAGGATGAATTTGAGACTATTTTCTCTCCTTATTCCTTTAAAAACAAGGAGAACATCTTGTGGAGATCCATATACAAACACTAAAAAACCAATTTTCTATTTCTTTTAGGATTTTTAGCACTCCTTTTACCAAACCAAGCATCATTTTTGCCAAAGCGCTAATCTAGGGTAAAAACCTGGTCCTTTTGAAGATCTCTAATCCTTTTTATGTAAAATTTTACATATCATATCATATTCTCTTCTTCTATTATTCTTTTCTTTCACTTTTTTTTATCATTTTTGCATTTTATCTCATTTTATTTTAATTAATTATTATCTTGTGGTTTAGTTGTGATTTTATGGTGATTCTGAAGTTTGGATATGATATGTTGAAGGAGTAGGTAGTTCAGGTTGTGAATCTAGGAGTGTTTGCATCATTTTTGCATTAATTGTTGATTTTTTATCATTTTTGCATCATTTTCCTGTTTTAATTATAAAATGGGTATTTTGATGCTAAAGTTTGCATTATTATTATTATTATTATTGCCCTTTTATTATTTTTGCCATTTTTATTTTCTTGTTTGATAAATTTGCTATCATAAAGTTCACATTTTCATAGTAAAAATCACATTTTTATCACTTTTATTATATTAGTTACATTTTTATTATATTTACCATTTTTATTTCCTTTTTTTTTATAAATTTGATATTTTTATCTTAAAGTCCACTTTTTTTTTTATAAAAATTTCATTTTTATCTTTTTTATTAAATTAATTACATTTTTATTATTTTTTTTACTTTTATTTTCTTTTTTTGATAAATTTGCTATTCCTATCATAAAGTTCATATTTTTATGGTAAAAATTGTATTTTTATTATTTTTATTAAATTAATTACATTTTTATTATTTTTTTCATTTTTTTCTTTTTCGATAAATTTGTCATGTTTACCATAAAGTTTACATTTTTATGGTAAAAATTACACTTTTACCATTTTTATTAAATTAATTGCATTTATATTTTTATTTTTTGGTTGCTTTTATTTTCTTTTTTGATAAATTTGCTATTATTATCATAAAGTTCACATTTTTATGGTAAAATTGCCTTTTTATGTTTTTATTATCTTAATTGCATTTTTATCATTTGCTAACCCTTATTTTGCAGGTTTATCAGAATATGGATTTTCTTTTATTTTTGTTTTTCATTTTGATGTGGTTAATAGAATAGGGAATCTCTAAAGTAATGTAATCCTTAATCTAGATTCCTCTTTTATTTTCTATTTTGGACGTATTCATTAGAATAGGCTTTTTTCCAAGGGTTGTAATCCTTAATCCCTTTCCTCATATTTATTTTTGCTTATATGTGTGTTTATTTTATTTTTTACTTCTTGCATGCTTGTGTGTTGTTTGATATTTCCTCATTTGTATGCATTATTACTTGTTTAATTTGTATGATTGGTGAATGCTTGTCTAATTTTTTATTCCATGATGTGTGCACGCCAAATTCAAATTATTTTGCATTTCAATTTCTAATTTCAATGCAATTTTAAATTGGCTAACAAACAAGTGTGGTAAATACATCATTAAATGGAAATTAAGGTGAAGGAATGAGTAATTAAGTAACATATAATAAGAAATAGGATACGTAACTTCTACCCCCTGAACCTAGAATCTCTGGTTAGGAAAATGAGTTCTTATTCACTTTTCTCAATGAAAGTTAGGTGGTGACTCCAATTACAAAACCTGTTTAGGCAGACCCTCTCACCTTAATAACATCCAGTAAATGGGAGCCTAAGCATGTGTGCCTTGACATCACACTGATCATGTTAACAAACAAAAAATGGACCATGTACACTCACCCTATTCTTTTGTAGGCTCACACTATGCATGCACATTCATTTTATTTATTGTTTCTCAAAAATATGCATAAACATAGCTCTACATAAGTCTCAACATAGACTAATCTATTGCATTAGCTATAACTCCAATATGAGTGATCAAGATGATACTTCTTGTTAGAAATTTAAGGATAGGCTGGGAGAGGGTATTCAAAAATTGCATGTTAATGGCATTATAGATAAAATCCTCTAAGCCCAAATTAAAACTACAAATGCTTAAGAGGGGAATCATCAGTACGCTAAATGAACCTTCAAGCTTTGTTAATCCAAAAATGGACAAGGGATAGGATATTGTACACACTTATGTGCTAGTTGATAATGATGATGAATACTATTATGCTTTTAGAAATTCACTACAACCATCAGCTACCAAAATAGTTTATCTAACCAAGCTTGAATCAATAAGGAGGTCAAACAGTTAACTAATAAAATGGCTTAGCTTGAGTTTGCATTCAAGGACAATGGGTCTTATGGGTCTAAAAGCTTTACTGATTTATCTCTATTTAAGGATAAGCCACTTCTTAATGACTTTAAATTACCAAATTTTTCCAAGTTTAATGGCATTGGGATCTAAAAGTCCACTTGAGGAAATACACCACCTGTATGGCTATAATTAAGCTCGTTGAGTCATAAATTGTTTACTTCTTTTTCACATCACTAGAAGAGGGACCAAGGGCCTTATTCTTTGATTTTAAAGATGAAACTAAAAATGATTGTCTACTATTAACTTAAAAATAAATTAAGTCATACAAGTACAACACTAAACTAGATATAACTCGAAGAAGCCTAGTGAATCATTTTCTAATTATATTGCAAGGTGGTGATGAACATATAGAGTCGATAATCAAGGGTACACTACCTCATCTCTGAAAACAAATGTTATTTGGTCACTAGCCTGACTTTTAAACCCTCTTTCAAGCTAGAATCATGATTGAAGATGAAGAATCCCATTAACCAAGAAACACTCAAACCAATTCCTAAAGCTAAAAAAACTATGCCTACATAGCCAAAGTTAACCAAGTCCAACCCAATACCTACACCTTACATTTTATCAGTGTCATCAACAAACCAGTACTCAAACTTCAACCTACCACTATTCAAAAGTGTTCTAAAGACTCCAAAAGAAATACCTTTTGCAACTTAATGAACCAAGACCACTACCAAACCCATTACCTCCTCAAATAGACTTAAACCTTTACTGCCACTTCCATTAAATGTTTGCTCATAATATAGAAACTTGTAGAACCTTAAAAAATGCTATCCAATATCTCATTGACTTTGACAAAATTGATGATCTTGAGAAAAGACCCAATGTCAAAACTAACCTGCTCCCTAATTACCAAACCATGACTCCACTCTCAATTAACACAATCTCATCTAACTTACTTGAGGCCTTTGTTAAATAATGAATCCAAACCACCCAAGAGCCCCAAGGAAGAAAAATAATTTTTTGTGATAATGGAAGCTGAGTTCCTAAGCTTGGTCTATGACTCAATTGACTCTAATGAGGATGAGTGGGACCCTTCCACTTATGAATACATTTCAATCCCTTAAGCATTCTTATAACACTTAATGATGGAAAGGAGAGTAAGGGATGTAGCTTTCCCCATAGGTGGTCAAGTGATTAACTGTCTTCCTCCATACAAGATGGATATCAATGAAAATCTCAAGCTTGTACAAGACAAACCCAAAGTATGGGATCTACTAAGTCAGCCATCTAAAAAGTTTAACTATAAAGTGAAATATAGTGCACCACCATCTACTTACATCTACAAGGAAGACATTGTGCCCTCAATATAGGGAGAGGAATATAATGAAGAAGACATAATAGTAAAGGTTGATCAACCTTAAGGTCCTCAAGTTATGGGAATTGTAATATAGTATGACTCTTACAAAGAAGCTAAAAAAAATGAAAGGGTTCAAGCACAAGTTGAATATGAAATTATTATTTAGGAAAAAAGCAATAATGCATTAGCAGAAAGTCAAGAGACAGTGAACTCAAGTGATAATGAACAAGCAACTGAGAAGTTACCATTTTCAATCAATCATGTGACTCATAGTGGGAGAGTTTACCAACTCCATAAGAAAGAAAGAGAACTAACCAAGGGGAAAGAAGTGTCCAAAGAGAATGATTTGATTCTGACTAAGGAAGAAGATTATGCAGTCCTTAAGTAGCTTAAGAAGACTCATGCACAAGCTAGTATATGGGACTTGCTCATTGCCTCTAAGAAATACCAAGATGCACTACTCAAAGTGCTCGATAATGCTAAAATAGCTACTAATGCCTTTCCTTACAAGATGATAGCCTCTTTGATAAAAGCTCCTATGAATGCCATTACTTTCTTTAATGAAGATCTTTATCTCGAGGGAAGAGTTCATAGCTACCCTTTGTTCATACAAGCAATTGTCAAGTTCAAGAGAACTTTATGTGTTACAGTGAATGATAGGTCCGCCATCAATGTATGCCTTTTAAGATTGCTACTCAATTTTAGGATGAATGTTGAAGGAATCTAATGTGATCATCCGAGCAAATGATGATTCTAAAAAGCTAGTCGTTGGGACTTTTTAAAGTAGTTGTCACTATAGGAGACATTGAGTCAGTAATAGAATTCACTATCTTGGACATACTCCAACCTTTGCCTTATTTTTAGGAAAGCTCTAGTTCTACCCACAAGGGGGCATATCTTCAATAATGCATAAAAAGATCAAATTTTTGCTTAACGGCAAGGTTAGCACTATTTCAAGTAAGACTAACAACATTTTTTCTTGCTTGAATGTGGTTCCACTAGGCTTTTAGGTTTTTATAATCCATAAAGACTCAATAAATCCCAAGGTTGCAGGCATGATAAAGAAAATATAATACCTGATTAAAACTAGTTTAGGTGGAAGATACATGAGGGTCACTAAATTCTTCGAGTTCCATGGCCAAACAAGCAAGCATGGTATAGGGTATAATCCTGAGAATGATGCTAGGGCTACAAAGTCAATCTCTTTTATTACTACAGGCTCAATAGAAGTCTACCAATGGAAAGCTGAAAAGTGGAAGAAAGATGGGGCTAAGAAGACTAGGTTTGAGATCTTTAATGATGTTGTCAACATTACTAAAGGAAAGTATCCTTTACTACCAAATGTGATCACTGAAGCTGATATTGATAAGATGATGAAGAATTTAGGGTTAGAATTTAAGACTGAAGCTCCAAACTATACTGAAATCACTACTCTCCTCAAATCAAGCAATAATAACATCCTACTTGAGGACATTACTGTTAAACATGAACTTTGTACTTTTTCTTTATTTGAAACTAATGATGCATATAGCTCTAAAGTTAATGCAATAAAATTAGATTTTTTTACTTGTTTGATGTCATTTTGTGTGTTAGTGTCTATTGCATTAATCAAAACATAAGCATACTTGACATTCATTCCATATGCACTAAACCATTTAATATTTGCACAGAAAATGAGCCATGCATTTTTGATATTTTAAAATATGTTAACCCTTCAGGAGAGGAGAGCAATTAAAAAATATTAATAAAATATTCAATAGTATTTGCTTGGACATATGAAGACATGCCAAGAATTGACAGAGACATCACTTAACACTTCATTACTACTAAAGAGGAGCGCAAGCCAGTGAAACAGAAACTGAAAAGGTTAAAAACAAAGTGGTTCCAACTGGTGAAAAAAAGATATAGCAAAATGTATTAGGGAAAAATTCTTAGAGGTGGTAGATTATATAGAATGGTTAGCAAACATTGTGCAAGTATCGAAGAAATATGGTAGCATAAGAATTTATTAAACTATAAAGATTTAAACAAAGCATGCCCAAAGGATGACTTCCTTCTACCTTACATTGATGTGTTAATTAACAATGCTACCACTTATTCAATGTATTCTTTCATGGCTAGGTTCATTAGGTATAATCAGATTTTAATGGCTATTATTAAGAAAGCGAAGACAGCTTTCATAATAGAATAGGGAACTTATTATTGTACGGTAATGTCATTTGGTTTGAAAGATGCAACCATAACTTATTAGGGAATGGCAAAAAATATGTTCCATGACATGATACATAACAAACTAGAAGTAAATATAGATGACATGATAATGAAGTTAGAAATAAGAGAAGAACACCATATAACACTTGAGTTCCTAAAGAGGGTCAAAAAGTATAGTCTAAGGCATAATCAAAGAAATGTGTATTTAGGGTCACTTTAGGCAAGATGTTGAGATATGTGGTCAGTCAAAAAGGAATCAAAGTGGATCCATACAAAGCAAAAAGCATTTTGTTAAATTCTATTATCAAGAATAGAAAAAGAGATCAAAGGGTTCTTAGGTAAACTCCAATTTATCAATAAATTCATTGCCAAGCTAACAGTAGTGTGTGAACCAATCTTCAAGCCACTCAGAAAAGATTAGCAAGTTAAATGGAATGAATAGTGCCAACTAGCCTTTAATAAGATCAAAGACTACTTAGCCAACTCGCTAGTCTTAAAACCACTATAATCAGCCATACCATTGACTCTGTATCTAGCCATTAAAAGGAATATAATTGGTTCCATGTTAGCCTAAAAGGAAAAAGAAAAATTAGAGCATGTAGTGTACTATTTGAGTAAAAAGATGTTGCCTTACAAGGAGAAACACAATCAAGTTGAACAAATGTGCTTAGTAATAGTATAAGCTATGAAGAAGCTCAAACACTGCTTTCAGTCATACAAAATCCAACTTATGTCCAAAATGGATCCAGTGAAGTACTTGCATGAAGCTCCTTCCCTAATGGGAAAATGGGCCAAGTGGCTCATTCTATAAATATAATTTAATGTGCAATACTTGACTAAGAAAATAGTAAAAGGAAGAGCAGTCACTAAATTCTTGGCCCTGAATCCAATCTTTGAATTAGAAGAAGTCCAAATAGGCTTCCTAAATGATGTTAGCTCATCCATTAAGGTGCAGGGATGGCATATCTATTTCGATGAAGTAGCTAATCAATTTGGTATATGAGTTAGAATCAAACTCTTAACACTTAAAGGCAAAGCGATGCCAATTGCTAAGAAGGTATCATTTAAAGTTATAAATAATGAAGCAGAGTATGAGGCATGTGCAATAAGAATGGAAGCTTTGATAGCTTTAGGAGTAACAAGAGTTGAGACATTGGGGGATTCTATATTAGTGATCAATAAGATGACTGAAGAGTGGGATTTGAAAAAATAGCACTTGAGACCATACCTGAATCACCTTAATTAACTAACTCAGTCTTTCTGAAGATGCAAATTCATTCACCTACTAAGAAGTCACAACCAAATGGTGGACACACTTGCTTCCCTACAATCGGTGTGGGAAGGTCTGACCAACATGCTAATGAAGCCTTTAATAATACTAAAATAAGAATAGCCATGTCACAAGTGTCTCAAAGTAGCAAAAGTGAAAGTGGATGAGAAATTTAGAAATACTTAACAAAGTGTGCCTATCCTAAAAATTCTAGTGAAAAGGATAAATGGCCTCCGTCAATTAGCTTAAAAATTCATAACACACTAGGGTGTATTATACAGAAGAACTTTTGATGGGGTACAACTATAATGTTTAGATGAAATTAAAGTTGTGAGAGCAATGGAAGTATATGAGGGCATATATGGTTTATACATGAATGGGGCAATACTGGCTAAGAAAATAATGAGACAATGGTTCTTTCAGTTAACAACGATGGAGACTGCATTAAATTCATAAGGAAATGCCACAGGTGCTAAATGCATAACGATGTCAATCATCTCCCTCCAATGGAATTGCATACAATCTTTTCACCTTGGCCATTCTCAGTATAGGAATTAGACATAATTAGGAAAATTCATCCAACAACCCCAAACAAACATAGATTCATCCTAATGACAGTTGACTACTTCATAAAATGGGTTAAAGCACAATCATAAATAAAACTAGGAAAAGTAAGTGGCTAAGTTCATCAATAAAAATTTATTCTATTGACACGACATTCCTCATCATATAGTTTTAGACAATTGTTACCAATTCCAAAGGGAAGTCAAAGAATTACTTGGTAGTTATAAAGTGGAACACCATAAGTTATCACTATATAGACAATAAGCTAATGGGGCTATCGAAGTTGCAAATAGGAGCATTAAGAAGATCTTAGCAAAAATAACTCAAACTCATCGAGATTTGGGCAAACAAAATGCCATATTCTTTATGGGAATACTGAACGATAGTCAGAACTTTAATAAGTGCCAATTTTTTCTCACTAGTGTTTGTTTCTGAAGCAATCCTCCTAGTGGAAGTACAAATGAAATCTCTCCATGTAGTAGTCAAATCAAAACTACCTAAAATGCAATGGTTTCAATAAAGGAATGATAGTCCAACTCTTCTAGAAATTTAAAGACTCAAAGCACAATATCATATGTAGTTGTATCAAGCTCGCTTAGCAAGGGCTTTCAATAATGAAGTGAAGCACAATAGTGTCAAAGTAGGGGACTAAGTGCTAAGACAAACCATATAATATATTCTATATTCGAGAGAAAAGATCATAGCAAACTGGGAAGGCCCATATTTAGTCAAGACCATAAACTAATGGATTCTGAGGGGAATAAGTTCTTTGAACCAGTCAACATCGATTGCCTGAAGAAATACTATGTCTAAGAAAAAAGAGAAAAGAAATAAAAATAATAATACTATTAATAAAGAGAAAAAAAGAAGAGAAGAAAAAAAGAAAATCAAAACAAAAAACTCCACTAAGTTAAAAACCTTAAAAAGGCAACTTAGACAAAATGGGTCTTCATGCTAGGTTAAAAACTCAAAAGGGTAACCTAGACAAAAGTTAGGGATTCTTACTAGGCTGAAAACCCAAAAGAGCAACCTAAGGAAAAATTAAAAAAAATGAGAGGAAAAAAAAATAATTAATTAGAAAACCTAAAAAAGCTAATTAAGGATAGGGATACCATCAATTGAAATTTGCATAAGTGCATCTATGCTTTTCTTAAATGTTTTCTAGTAAATATGCGAATGACTATTGAATCTTATAAGTGTATTTGTGAAATGTCATGTACCATTGTCATTTTTTTAAGTGCAATAAATATGCTAAGCAGAATTTGCATTCTCAATGTACTTATGCTTCTCATTAGTTTCTTGATTTCCTTTTCAAATTGTAGATTATTATCATCATATCTCAAAAAGAAAGTGAGGTATATTTGAAGAAATAATGAGAGCCTAGCAAGGTGCAAAAATCTCTAAAAAGGAGGCCACCTAGATAAAAGAGGAAAATATAAGAAAAAGATAAATGAGAGAAAAAACAAAGAGCCTAACTAAGTGCAAAAATCTCTAAAAATGAGGCCACCTAGACAAAAGAGGGAAACTAAAATAATAAAAACAAGTACAGATACAACCATCATTTAGATACACGTAAGGCAATCATCATCTGAATATAAGTATACAATCATCTTCTGAATATAACTAAGCAATCATCATCCAAAGATACAACAGGCCACCCAAATACAACAGCCACACAATACAAGCAAATGTTACAAACATAATACAAAGGATGCATGCCCAAATACAACATCTGGAGTCCATGATATCGAGTAAATGATATGACATCCAAACAAGCAACTACAACCAAAGGCCTACACCTAGCCTCATAAACAACAACATCAGTCGTAGTCGCCATCATAAGCAAACAAATAGTCCAACCAATTATCCTCTCTATCAAACATAGGTGCACCACCGCTTCCCATATAGAGTCCTGGAAACTCCTTTAATTAACCAATGCACTTACGTAAAGATGCTCTTATCTCTCCCATGCTTGACTAGCCATAGCATACTGAATCAGCATTAAATAAACATAACAATCATACATTCATACATATACTATAAGCAATAAATAAAAAAAATAGAATATACATAATGAGCGCTAGTAAACTCCATAAAATAATGTTGTGCATTAATCGTGCTAGCATACCAAAGTTGTGTTATAGAGAGAGGAACTTGAGAGATGAAGTAAACAAAATGAAAATAGTCAAAAGATAAGCAAGATAAAGCAAGAAAACCTAAATAAAGGATAGTAAATAAACATGAATAGTGTCAAAAGGAGCAACATCCATTAGAGGTGTATCAGGCATGGGCAAAGTGTAGTGTGCTCCAGCTTCAGTAATCATTAAGCCCATCAATCTTGAGATCATTGGGTTCATAAAGTCCTTAAGAACTACACCACCTAGCACTACACCACTAGCATGAGCAGTAGCATCAATCCTGCAGACATGAACTCTTATGATGAATCCTCAAACGCTAAAAATAAATTCTCAAAACTCATGTCATTTTAGTTTATCACTAACAAAACTTTTTATCTATTTTCTAGAGACAAGAAACAAAGTTAAAAGACATACCAGCTCAAAGGAAGATACCCGAGGGGTAGTTTAACATCGAGAAACCTATAAAGCTGTAGATCTAGCACTCAGACATCGAGTCTTATCTCTCTAGGGATGTGGTGGACTAAGATCACTAGCAACAGCATTGATCAACTGAGGGATCAACACCTCAAAATAGGCAACTAGGGTCCTCCAAAAAGTCTCAACAAGCTCCCTAGCCTATGTAATAGCACGTGCAACCTCATCAAGCTCTCGCCCCCAAAATATGTCTCTGGTGGTAGAAAAGGGAACTCTCCTCAAGCGTGGTCCATCCCACTAGTGGTGTACCCACTCACCCAGAAAATAAGTCCAATCAATGGGACCAGTCAGTAATACTCTATGATATATTAGGCACTAAGCCCTAACCAAGGACTAAACATACCCTTACCCATCAGCCACCAGTAAGCGTGAATCTACTCAAAAGTCAACAATAAGCAGAATTCACCAAAACAAAAGGGATAAAGAAGCCATAAGACTAAAAAATACCTAGTCAAAGGTCATGCTACTCAAAAAGTTCTTAGCCTCAGCAAAGCTCTCAATCAAATTCTTGGTCTTCTAAATCCATTGAGGATAGCAAGAGAAACCATCCTCATACCAATGTCTAATGGTGGGGCAAGGAAGGATCTGAAACTCATAAGCCTAAATCTGTAAGGAAAAAGTGTTAGTACAACCAGAAATAAGCAGACAATCAACAACAAAAGGAACAAGAGAAATTGATATTTACATCAATAATGAATAAGCAACCGCATTATCCTAGAAGCATCTTTACAAGCTGCATCTAGACTGGAGTACATATAGAACAAAGTAGCCATCCCCTAGCTATAGTTTGATAGTGCATCTAAGTCCCTCAACCCGTATAATAACCATAAAGGACTAGTACCTGAGTGCTTCAGCAAAATGATAGCACTCAGAAGGTAAAATAAAAAACATCAAGCCAATTGCTCTGAAGTAAATAGCTCTCAGATCTACTTATCTCTAGTAGCAATAAAACAATACGATGCATCATTGAAAGGAATAAGATCTCTAGAAAAATGCAGTCTTTTAATAACAGCAAAATCCAATGGAGTGATAGTCATCTCGCTAAAAGGAAAGTAGAAGATATAGGTAGTGTCCACCCATTACTCAATAAGCGCAAAAATCTCAGCCTGACGTGACATGTAAGACTCACAAGAAAGGACATAAATGATTATATTAAAGCCCTTCCCCCCGCTATATATGCTTCAAGCATATCGAAAGGCCCTCATTTTTTACTAACTGATAATTACTAACTAATTCTACTTCATTTCTTTACAGGAATAAAACGATATCGATAACAAAAATAGCATCACCAATGCTAAAAATAACATTTATCGATAAAAAGTCAACAAATAGAAAAATCACAAGGTTTAATATAAAGTTAACAATAAAAATAAATGAATAATATTGACAGTAGAAAATAAGTGTTGTTAACAATGTCAAAACTAAAGACAACATCATCAACATTAAAGATAACATCAACAACAACAAACAGGAGATCAACAGTAGCAAATCAACATCATAAAGATTTAGTATATACAAATAAAACAAACACAAGAGCACAAAATATTGGAAGCACAATAAAAGAAAAACCAAACTCATAATGGTGAACAATCCAAGCATGAGTCTTTAGATGGTAAACAATACGGATCACATCTACCTGAGAAAGTCCCTATATACGTTGCCTCCTGCTTTGAGAGTGAGGGCCAACTAGATGAACTCCTTAAGCTGAAGTGTTGGTATCTACATTAATCTCATCACAATTAATATGAATATCCTTAAAGTCAAGAGGGTCAGTGCCGAAAAAGGAAGAAAATGAGGCCATCACTTTAAGAAGATTACAGAAAATAAAAGAGAAGAATGTTAATAAAGTACAGAAATAATAGTTAAAGACTAGCAAAAGCAAATCAAAACAAGAAGAACAACTCAAAAAGTCAAATAAAAAAACCAGAGTAATGACCAAAAAAATGCATCGCATGCACTTTAAAGCACATGTGTGAGTGCCTCTAGAGCGCATGGCCACGTGCCCAAAAGCATGTGAGCACATGTAAAATGTGTGCACATGCCCCCAGGCACGTAGCCAAGTGGCTAGCGCATGTACAAGTGCTAGCACACACATGTTCTTACTTTCTTGCATACACGAGCTCTGATACATTCATGGGCACACTCTAACACATACACATACATACTCAAAAAATTATACTCTAGAAAATGCATATGTACACATACATGTATGCACCTCGAGACACATGTACACACGTGACTAACACTACATTTTTTCAAATTCACAAGCATGTACAAGTCATAAAATATAAAGAAGCACAAGTTTCCCACTTTAGAAAAATGACATCAGTATAACATCATTGAGCACCTAAGTACGTAATATTATGACATCATCATCTAAGAAGATGGCATCATCACTACATTGGCACTACATTATTATTGTAATCACATTAAATGGCACTTATGATCAACACTATCATCTTGCTTGACACCTAAATATGTTATAGTAGCACTATCATTTTGGTCGACCCCTAAATAAGATATAGTAGCATTATCACTCTCACTTGACACCTAAATAAGTTATGGTAGCATTGTTTTTCTGCCTGACACCTTAATAGATTATAATGGCATCCTTTCCTTGCATCAAAGGGGATGTTTATAACCTTAACACTGAAATGAGTGTTAAGTATAATGCCTAAGTGGGTAGTCATTACATTTGCATTTCATATGCATGCTTGCATATCATATGTTTGATTGCATATCACTATTATATGCTTATCTCATTTTTCTTGAATCGCACTTTGTGTTAATCTTAAAATTACATTTTCTGTACATCTTGAATAACATCATTATCATCTTGTATGAATCTTGAATCACATCACTGCATGAATCTAGAATTGCATCATCATCATGATCATATGAAACTTGCATTCATTTTGCATGAATTCCAAATTGCATAATACATCTTTCATTTTGGGATCAAATCACCACAAGCCATTATGAGCCTAACATTAAAAAACTGCATGGCACATCATCAGGTAAATACCTCTTCTCAAAACCTATTTTTGCATCTCTATATTACTTCACATGTATTGACATCAGCATTAGTATGCTATATTACACATGTGAAGGAAAGCGCAACTATCATACATTGAGTTTTGATTGTCTTCAAAAAGGTCTAATGATGAAAACAACCTTTCGAAGATGATAATAGTTTGTTCATTCATAACACCTCTGAAGCATACAAATGTCTAAAAAAATTAGAGAAAACCTAAATCGAACATACGAAGGGACAAATCGATCATCAAATCATTAAGTCATATTTTGCTTTTATGAAAAATGAACTCTCAAGACGATAAATTGCATATTTTGAACAATTGTTGCTCAAAATGTATCATTTGTCAAACCAGTGTTTGTCTCATAAGACTAAGACTTAATTTTATGAAAACAAAAGCCACTTTTATTAAAATAGATGTCAAAAACATGTTAAAAAAACTTAAAAACCTTAAGAACCTTGAAAAACCTCAAAAATGAGCCCAATAACACCTTGAAATGCGTGAATTTTAGCATGCATGAGCTATGTACCCGCTGAAGAGTATATGTGCATGCCTACATGCTCCCTAGTGCATGGCCATATGCAAAATGTATGCCCACGTGCTTTACATGTCTGCATGCATTCCTTTCTTCGTAAATATGTAATAATTGATGCACCAGATCTTGAAAACATTTATATTACATGAATACATGTAGGCACGAATGTTCCATATGTGCACGCACTAATTTTTATTGTTTATAAATACTAGTGTCTTTCTTTTATTTTCGAAGGGCCTCTACATATATATACCATTACCTTGCCGAATTAAAGACTCAAGACTCCCGTTTTGACATTTTTATACCACTTTTCCTTCTTTTCATTTTTATACCACTTTTCCTTCTTTTTCTTAGGAATTTTAGACCGTTAAAACCAAACCTAGCCTCATCTTTGTCAAAGCATACTTCAAAGGTATACGAATTTGCATTCTACATGTCATTTTCTCCCTCTTAACGAGGATAACTTGATTACTATATGAAGTTAAACCTTCAAAAACCACAAGAACAAGCTCAATTAAATCTAAGGACCAAACAATCATTTTTGCAAATTTACTTTCTATATAATTGAATTTCTTCTCTTTTTCTACTCCAATTTTCATTTATTTTATTTGTTGCTAGCAAGTTGTGAAATTTTATGATCTACGTGATGGGACTAGCCATATTGCGTGCTATATGAATAATTCTACTTTATTTCTATTTTATTCAGTCATTATTTTGCATTTTCTAGCTCTGAGATGTGAAAATCATAAAAATATAATTTATTTATGTCAAAATCATGTTTATTGCAATTTGTTGATATATTATGCATTTTTTCATGATTTTTATCATATCTTATTATAAAAGTCACATTTTCATAATAAAGTTTATATTTTTATGTTAATTATACATTTTATATACACAAGTATCATTTTATGCATTAAGTCTTTACTTTTACTTTCAAAAATATAAAATTTATCATTTTTACATAATTTATACATATTTTATTGATAAACTGACGTCAAAATTTACATTTTTGCGTCATTTCTACTTTTTATGTGAAAAATCAATATTTTTTACATAAATTTGTCATTTTGTTTACAAAAAGTTAAATCTATCATTTTTAGTATTTTACTATGAAAGTCACATTTTGACATAAAAATAGCATATCACTATTAGAATATAAAAAAATCTATCATTTTCTTCACATTTATGTTGTCAAAATCAAATTTTCACATAAATCTACATTTTGACATAAATTGTATTTTTTGCATAAATTTTGTATTTTTAGCGTAAGAATCACATTTTTAATACAATTCCTGCATTTCTAACATAAAATCTTCATTTTTCTATGAAGGTATCATTTTTTATGTAAACAATAGTATTTTGACATCAAGCTAGCATTTTTTTTAATGTGAAAAATCAAAATTTTCACATAAAGTTTATGTTTTCAACCCAAAATAATCATTTTTGAATAAAAATTGCATCTTTTTGCATTCTTATATAAAAATCAATATTTTCTCTCATTCTTTCATGGGAATGCATTCAATAATGTAGAAATTCACATTTTTGGGCTAAAGCTTTCATCCCTTGGTCCATTGATGTAACCATGCTCGTTGTATTTAATTTAACATTGTTTGTTAATCTTTTACCATTATTTTCTCTTTCAGTTAAGTGGGCATTTCCTGCTTATTTGTTACTAGCATGAATGAATGGATATGATGCATATACTTGTGCTAACCCTTGTTTTGTAGGTGTATTCTAGATCTAGGGCTAGATTTACATTTCTACACCTTTTCTCTTTCAAATGCATTTTACTAGGAAAGCCTTATAAATAATTATAATTAATTTTCTTTACTTTCTGTTAGTACTTTCTACACGTGTATATATATTCTGAAACTAGGGCGATATAGTAACCATATATTGAGTATTGAACAATGCAAAATAGCCAAAAATTTTATGTGATATTTCAAACCTAGATTCTTTGCTGTAGACCATACTTGTTAAGTGATGCGATGTTGTCCTTTATATTTTCTTGAGAAATTGGGTGGTAACTCTATAAACATAAAATGTCTCACATCCTCTCGAGACTAAACATTGTCCATGTACTATAAATGGAATAGATGTCCCTTCGATAAAGTTGCCATGTACCTTCACCATCATCTTAAAAAATCAAAACTTATAAGGTCACACATAATTATATATTTATAAATTATTTACAAATGAGAAAATATACACTTAAAAAATAATGAATTTTTAAGAAATGAACAACTATATTTGTAAGTGGCAGGGTTCAGTGCACGCCTAAGTGTTTAGTGACAACAGCACCGTGTAGGCTCAAGATTAAGCTCATCAAGGAAATTTCTCTTGTTGATGGGAAGGCATCCCCTGTAATAGCTCGATGGGGTATGAATAGAGGTGAGACATGGCAAACATACATAGGTATCATCTGAGGCTCAACAAGCTTACTTAAGATGAGGTAAACTTGTACTAATATAAAATAGTTAGTAATTTCCAATTGATAGAATTCATGCTTACCTCTTTCAGTTTCTTTTGTCATCTTAAGCACAATTTATGGGGGTGATAACTAGTTTGAGGCTATACTTTGATCTAAGCCAATTATTTTTTTTTGAGGGTCTTGCTTTAAGGTCCTGACTATTTAATACGATACCTTAGGGATCACATCTTTAACCGGCACCAAGGTTTTAATAGGAGGCAAATTCTTAAGTTACCTCCACCTTCTATGTTCTAGTTTCACATGTTAGAGGGTACTGTGCTAGATGAGGCCTTTAAGGGAGAACCTATCGAAGATTATCTTGTTCAAAACAAGATGCACTGTAAAGTTTTTGTTTAGACATCACTAGTACAATAGCTTCCTTTTCCAATAACAGTTGCTTCTAAAATAAGAGTTTCCTTTACTATTCACTTTTAAATTTAATTTGGTGATATTTTTTCTAACTCTCTATCTTTGCAACTTTCAACTTCCAATTATGGTCTTGGGATCAGGGCTCCTCCTTCTAGGGAGAGGCCTCCTCAGTAGGCCCATATTGTTCCCATACTGCTGGCATTGATCTTGCTGCCCACCCTCCTCATGTCGCTTTGAGCTCAAAAGTTAATGTAGTTGATAGGGCATTTTCACATATGTTGGACTTACTTATATTGTCATTCCTTGATGCAAACACATAGCATAAATTCAAAATTTTAATCATGAAACCCTCATAAGATCCATGCAATTCAGTTAAATCGATTAAGAGGGATTTCAAACCTCACTAAGGCGAGTTCAAAGCAAGAAGGATAAGAAGGTGTTCACACCGATGATACCCTACCTCAAGCTTTTCATTTCTTCTTATCGATTTAAGACACCACCAATAAAGCCGCATCCTTTACTAGTATCCACATGAATAGGATGTCCAAAAGCAATATTAGTGTGTTAGCACCTTTTCTTTAAGACTCTTCTTATTTCTTTTCTCTCTAGGTATGTTTTTCTTTTCTCAAAAGAAGTAGAATAAGGTGGAGAATAAGATTGCTTACCAAAACCCTAGAGAATATGATATATATATATATATTTATATATATATATACACACACACACACACATCCCTTCTAAGGTTTCACTTACCAAAACAATTTTAGTATGTTTAACCTTCCATTTCTATTTTGATTCTAATTCCAAGAATAGAATTATTTCCAATTTATTTAAGACAATATTTACCTTAAATAAATAAGGAAATACATATAACTAAAATAGAATTCCTTCCTATTATATTTAAGATAACACTTACCTAAAATAAATAAGGAAATAAATAAATATATTTGTAAATATATATCCACATATATATTTACTTATTTATCTAGAGAGAATTTCATTAGGTGGATTAACCCAAGTTCGTTTTGAGCATGTTTTAAGTGTGTGATCCTATAGGTTCACGCAACATTAGCAGTAGGCCTAAAATCCCCATTCTAGCCCATAAGTCAAAAGTAGCCTCTAGCAAGACATTATGACTACCTAAGTTGTGTAAAGGCTAATAATCTGACATAACGTAATCCATAGCATGTATTATAGTCTTTTTGTCACATGATATCTTGATTAAACATAAGGCATGGTTTGTGTCATCCTTATAATATTCAATTATATTATTTCTTGATCCTAACTAGACTAACACTAATAACTCTTTATTTAATGTTGATAACTCTTTATCAACTCATTCTAGCATGGTCATGCATTTTTTCTCAGTCTAACTCATCGAGGGCCCACAAATATCTTCTCATAATAAATGAAGGAAAAATTCCATCTCAACCACTTATATACCTTATTCTATATCAAATCACAACCTATTTACCATATGGTTAAAGATGATGTTAGAATGTGTTAAAATACAAAACTGTTATGTTAGGAAACCATGGTGATTTTAGGTCAGAGGACTATAATAATACTACTATGATGAAAATCATTTATAACAATTATCCATATAGTATTCTCATAGAGGGTCGATCTAGTACATCATTTCTCAAATGTGTACTTATGAGTTGACTTAATATCTCATATACATTATTAGTAAAACATAATCATCAATCAACATCATACTAGTCTTTTATTCATTATTGTTCCAATGATAATGGCTGACTAGGGATAATTTAGAATAGGATTCAAGTATCACCTAAGAGTTTCACTATCAAGTCATATACTTGATAACCTTAAGTAGAGTTAACTATTCTAGGAACTTAATAGAATTAGCCAGTAATAATGAATGTGACTTTATTAATAAATGAAATACGATAAAGTTAAAATATGGAAATTACATGATTGGGCTAAGGCATATCACTAATAACTCAGTGCTAAATTCCTTCTAGTGACATGTCATGCCAGTTCCTGACTTTGGATGATAACCTTACCCCTTCCTGCATTCCTCCTCCTGCAACTGACATGAGTTCTAATAGCTTTAATTTATTTTTATTCCATGTAACATGCTAGTTTTGTTGCCAACAATAAAATGCTCATGTAGATACCTAAAGAGTAATAAGAGGAGCTATATAGGCTAGTGGAGGCCAACAAAGACTATCTTATTATAATTACCCATTAATAGAAGGTAAATAGAAAATTTTCATCTACTATCTATATGTATACATGCATGCATGATTTTGACTTACCTTACTTCTATTTTCATAGACCCATTGGGAGTCTTTGAAGGTGCAGTTAGAAGGACTACTTTAATAGTTTAGAGCCTTTGAGCTGATTGATAATGATGACAAAGAGGATGAGGAGACTAGAGGATAGGAGGTGACTGAAGGCAACCAAGATGAGGATAGTGATGACTAGGATAGTAATGATAAGGATGACGAGGAGGGAGAAGATAATGACTGAAGCTCTGAGGCCACTTAGGATTAATATTTTTTAAGGACTTAGTAAACTTTATAATATATATTATTTAGTTTAACATTTAGGATCATTTCTAGCACTTATGGTTTTTTGCTTTTAACATTCTTATACTGCACTTTTTTTTTCATCCTATATCTCATTTTCTTTATCCTTTTGCTAATCAACAAAATTCAATTATCTTTCAGTTTTATGATGCCATGAAATTATTTGATCTTTACTGTTAAGGCATCGCTTTAGTTTTGCCTTAACAGTAAAGTGATGCCTTAATAGTAAAGCGATGCCTTAACAGTAAAGTGATGCCTTCACTAATATTTACCCTAAAACTACAATTTACCCCTTTAGCCTTAAAATGATAGACTAAACCTTAAAAAATTATGCCTTATCCTTTAGAGCATGGATGGTGAGGATTGGGTATAGAAATTACAATTCCATAGCTTAGAATACTTGATTTGCAAATTGTTCAATATTAGATGGCTTGGCTTTTTAATATTCCACCTCAATCATCTCTTCACCTCATTTTCAAAACAAGTATTATCATAGAATCCTTTTTAGAGTTGGTTATAGTTGGTAACAATAAATAAGTGTATTGGCCTGACATGATTGTCATTTATCTGTATGCCCAGTTCTTACTAGTTTTTCTCTTAAATGATTGCAATTTTCATGTTTTGAATATCTTGGACAAAGTTAAATCAATTTTAAATCCCATATTGATTATTCTTACTGAGATGATTGCTAGGCTAGATAACTTTCATGAACCAAGTACTTCTCTAAGAATCATATGCTATTGAAGGTACCTTTTTTTTTAATCCTTCTCTTTTGTGGGCCTAGTTTTAAGAAAAGTTAAATTTGCTAAAACCTCCTACGGATTTTACACAGTTAAGATCCAAACACCTTTGCACATAGAAATTGCAACAACTTACTAAAAATGTGAATTGGCTAGCTTCTTTTCCTAAAACTGAGATATAGTGGACATGTCCCTATTAAAAATTAGAGTATGTGAATTGGTTAGCTTCATACTTATACAGACTATATTCCTATAGCTACTTTTTGTCTACCCATCTTCTATAAACCAGCCTGTTTATGGTGTTAGTGTGGGGTTAAAAATTGATTGTGGAACCTACTCATGGTTTTGAACTTGGTCCTTAACATGAAACTTCTTAGAGAATCTAACTGCTACTTGTCCTCATCAGATTATAAAGAGAAACATCTTTTATAAGGGGGACATTATCACTGATGATAACTATAAAAGTTGGATGCAGATACAACAAGTGGAGAAGAATGAATTCATTAAAGGCAAGAGGATTCATCAAATATTCATAAGCTACAATAGAAGAAGAAATAAAAATAGATTTAATAAGAATGAATTCGTCCAATGAATTAATTGCAACTTAGTTCATTTGATATTTTCCTTTTCTATTTAGTTTAGTTTTAATAAGAATTTTATGCAACATTTGACAATGATAAAAGCAAGCCAATTCATTTAATTAATGCTCATATGATCATACAAATTACTTTTGAAATTTCTCATGTTATTAGGTGACTTGCCCTTATAAGTTTTTCAACTAACTATTTTACATAGACTCTCTCTCTCTCTTTTTCCTTTTACATGTTCTTAACTTTTGCTTAGCCACCTCCTTTATGGAATTTTCTAATTAATAGGACTTTTATTTTTTTTCTCGTCTTTAACTTTTACCTAGACAACCTCTTTCGATGTTTTCTCCCTAGTAAGACATTATAGAAGTATTTTTTTGAGTTTGTCCAAGTTATCAGACAAGATAGCAATACCATTTGAGAAATTTTTTTCACTAAGTAAGGTTCTTCCTAATTTGGTTTGAACTTTCTGTGAGGATCAGTTGAAATCGGTTTCATATGCTTCAGCACTAAATCACCCTCCTTTATCTTTCTTAGCTTTAATTTATTATTATGAACCCTGGCTATCATCCTCTAATACAATTATGAATTATACATAGCTTTCATCCTTTTCTCATTCAGCATTGCTAATTAGGCCAATTTACTTATCCATTAATACTCAAGAATTTAACTTCTAACTACAATTATAAAGATTAGATCTTAACTTTAACTAGTGATATAACTTTGCACCCAAATACTAGAGAGCAGGGGGTAACTTCAGTAGACATTCCTATTGTCATTTTGTAACCCCATAATGCAAATTATAAGCAATTTACCTTATCCCTAGATTTTTCTATCAATTTGGCCAGAATTTACATATTGTTCTTATTAATAACTTGCACCACTCTATCTATATAGGGAACAACTTGTGATGTTTTATTTTGTATTCTTATAATAGAATAGTGATTTCTAATTAAAACTAAACCTCGTGATTAGTGATAATATGATGTGGAAACCCATTTTACAAATTATGTTCTTCTCTATAAACTTTGCCATATGATTTAACCCCACTGTCATAGATGATTTAGCTTTTACCCATTTAGAGAAGTAATTGATTGCCACTATAACATAATGGTGTCCATTAGACATAGTTAGCCTTATCTCTCCTATAATGTCAATACCCCCACATTGGGAAGAGGCATGGATAAGTCATTCCTTAAAGTTTTATTGAGGGAAAATGACTAACATCTCCATAAGCTTAGCAGTTATAACACTTCTTCATAAACTTCACACAATTAGACTCAATCATGAATCAAAAATATCCCTATTGAGTTATCTTTTTAGCTAATATTATTCCATTCATATGAGGTCCATAAACATTTGCATGGATTATTTCCAGGATTGGTTTAGCTTCTTATTTGCCCATAATGTAAATGTACCCGTATCAACATTCTCTTGTACAATATCCCATTATGACTAATGAATTGCATTGATAAAGTTCTTAGAGACATCCATTTGTTTTCTATCTACATTTTCAAACAATTAGTCTATCTCCAACTATCTCTACAGATCATAAAACCACAGTTCTTAACTAAATTCACTAACATAATACTTATCTTTTCATAACAAGGTGTTTGAGACTTAGCTAAAATGATAGGTTTAGTTTCTACTTGCTTATTACTTTCCTATATTGAAGCTAGAGTAGCTAAAGTATCCGCAACTTGGTTATCTTCTTAGGGTAAATGAACAAGCCTACACTGGCTAAATAAAAGAATGATTATAGCTAAAAAATCCCAGTATAACTTCATCTTATCTTCTCTAATTTTTCATTCTTTTAAAACCTACTTTATTACTAACATTGATCTCCATACACTATAATTTCTTCTACCTACACATTGCATATTGCTTTTAATTTGAATATACAATCCTCGTACTCTATTTGGTTGTTTATCACCTCTAACTTTAACTTTTTTATCCTCGGGATCATTTCTCCTTCTAGAGTGACCAAAATGACACCAATAAATTAAGAGCCCCATTGAAGTACATGCACTATCATTGCACTTTAGTTAGCCCTAAATATTATATGAAAAGTACAGTTCCCACTCTTAATTATCATCCACTAGATTTTAAGCTAAAAATTTTACAACAACTCATCACTTGATCATCTTTTTCAATAAGTAGTCAATATCAAACTCAGTCAGGCAACTTCCTTATGAGTGATAGAGTATGTTAAGGTATTTCAAAGGATCATTCTTTGACATTGCCTGCACTATATATGAGTGAAAATAATTACATAGCATTTTAGTTGCCCACATCATTACTAAACATAATTATTGTTGGCTTTGTATGGAAAAAACTTCTTACTTAATTATTACACTACATGCTTTATACCATCCTCATTCTCTTACACTAATATTACCACCAATACTTCTTTTTCAATGGCCAAGAACAAATCAATGGCTTCTTGTGCCTCGGTGGTTGTAGCACTGGTGGGTGCACCAATTAATTTTTTATGGATTTGAAAGCTTACTGAAACTTATCGTCTTATACAATTGGTTGATTTTTTCAGATCGATTCATATATTATTGTTAATTGGCTATGAATTTATTGATATGTTATAACTAACCTATAAACCCTCTTACTTCTTTCTTTATTTTAGGAACTAGCATTTCACTGATAGCCTTTACCTTATCTAGTCCACTTCTATGGCTTTCTAACTGACTATATGCCCTAGTAGTTTACCTAAAGTTACCCTAAACACACACTTCTTTAGATTCAATCTAAGATTATATTTTTTTGTCCTCTTCAGAAATTTGTCCAAAGCTTCAAAATGACCTTTCTTTTGTCAATAATTTTACCATCATGATCAATCTCCTTATGAATCATATCGTGTAATAAAGTAGTGACCATTCTCTAATGCATTGCTCATACATTTTTTAACCTAAATGGCATTACTAAGAAGCAATACATTCCTTATTCTGTGATGAAGGACATCTTCAATTTATCGACAATGTGATCTATTTGTACCTTAAAAATGAAGTAGTGGCCACCATGATCTGATTACACCTTAAAAAATGGTCCATGTAAGAATACATCACACTCAAAGCTGCACTATCAACTAGAGTATAAATTTGTGGTAAAGAGAAGTCTTCTTTTGGGTAGGCATTATTCAAATCTCAATAATTAATGCACATTCAAACCCTACCATCCTTCTTGGGAATTGGTACAATGTTGGCAAACCATTTTATATCTTCCACTACTTCTAGAAATGTTGCCTTTTATTACTTTTAGAGCTCTTCTTTGAGCAGTAGAGCCTATTTTGGTCTTAACCTTCTTTTCATTTTATTTTATCTATGTGATGTGAGGATATATAGGGATTCTATGCTCTATGATTTCCTAATCTATCCATAGCATATCTTTATTATCCATAATCAAATACTTTTTGCCTCTTTATTAATATTTCTTTCAATAAATATTTCAATTTGCATAAAAGTAATGTTAAATATATGCATGAAATTATCATCAAAATAACCACTAAGAAACACATTACACAAATAATCAAAATTAAATTTCATTGCATTAACCTTGGAATAAAATAAATCATCAGTTTTAAATAATCCAACAAGAGAAACATCATAATCATAATAAAATCATCAATAATTGAATTCTAGCCAAAAGTTTGCTTATCCACAATAACTTTTTTGTCATTCATAATATTGTTTAGCTTCAGGTCTACTAGTGCAACATCCTCTTCTTTTTCTTTAAGCTTCTCATCCCCAATCAGTTCCTCTATCTCAATAACCTTAAGAACCTATATAGTAAATTTCTTATCTTCTATTTTTAGCCTAACTAAATACTCAATAAAATTCTAAAATTTGGGAACTTCCCAGCTTCTAACCAGTATCAATTGTTTAAGAGTACCAGTGTAAGGATGACTAATTACTTCCTTCATATAATTTTCTCACAATTTCCATTTCTACTCACTGATAGATCCATCATCTTCACCCTGATAGCCAATCCCATACCTTAAGATTTGAATCTTCATATAAATAAACTCAAGTAGCCCACTTTGATTCTTTCCCAATCCTAGGCCTAATATAAAATTCATACCCCTCATCATACTCACTACTTTAACATAAATGGAGTATTCATACAATATGTAAACCTCAAAATTGGGGCTTAGTAGGACCTCTATTAGGGCTAGTTTCAGAGTTACAATGGATGCCTCAGTTTTAGAGTTGCAATGGATGCCTCAGTTTCAACTACTATAGTGACTACCTTCCCCTCATATTGAAACCTTTTTTCTTATGAACAGTAGATGGAACTCCCCCTAATGGATGAAACCATGGTCTTCTAAGTAGCATAAGAAAGGTTGCAGGGATGTTTATCATGTTGAAGTGATATAGGACTTAATAGGGCCAGTCTTAATCAAAGCTCTAAAAGTTCCCTTCACAGGCCTCTTCGTATCATCATAGGCTTTATGATCACATATGATAGCTTCTTATTTGTAATAGTAAATTCAAGCTTGGGCAGAATCTTCAAAGGACAGACATTAGTAGCAAAACTGCCATTCATTATTATACGATAGGTTAACTTTCCTTTTATCTTAGCTTTAATGAATAAGGCCTTATAGTGATCTCTTCCTTCTAGTGGTAGATCCTAATTAGTGAAAATAATAACTCTCTTAGGCTTTTCCATCAATGAAATCACCATCTGTTTTGGAGTGGTAGTAGCTAAAACTTTTTTTGATCCAAGGCTCAAACCAATGCATCCCTATAGGCTTTGGAATGCATCAAAAGTTCCAATACACTAGCTACAATTTTATCTTTCTTTAATTGATCCTTCTTTGGATCTTCTTTTTCCTTTTCCTTATCAGTTTCATATTCAACAAGTGGTTAGGTTTCTTCTTTAATTACCTTATTCTTAATTTTTGCCATTTTCTTCACTCATCGTGCTACCTAATTAATTTCTTTTTATCTTAACATTTCCATATGTCAACCTTCATGACACCTTTATCATTTGATGAAATCCAAATACCTAAAGTGCTTAAAAGAACTCAATAGGTTTTTCCTTCCTCCCTTTAATGCTTTTTAGGCTTCTTTCTTCATGATTAGATTTTGGTTGAGCTTTAGTAGGTGTAAAGTCAACACAAGAATCAAAGACTTGTTCTTTTGTTAAACCAGTTTTGATTTGGTGGGACATTTTGGTAATTTGTTAGTTAATTCTTTTGGGTATTGGGTTTTTTAGTTTCAAGGTCGGTTATTTTACCATAATCAATAAGGTCTTAGATTTCATATTTGAGTATGATGCACTAGTCAGTGTCATGACCAATGACTTAGTGATATTTGTAATACAATTTGGGGTTGGCATTTGCAGGTGGTTTTTAAATGGTAAGGGTTACAACAACTTCTTCTCAATCAGCGTCTCAAGACTTCAGAAAGAGGTTTTCCTAGGTTAGAAAACTTTATAAGTTGTTTAATGGCATTGATATGCACACTGCTACTAGCTCCAGCTCCATCTTTGCCCACAACTCTACCCTCAAAGAGTTTATTTTCCTCTTCTAAATTAGCTTCTTTTTAGACTCCAAACGTTTACAACTCCTCAAAGTTTCAAATCACTAAATCTTTCAGCTTCTTTTCAAGAGGTGGAACATATCCATTAATTCTATGAACAACTAATCAGTTTATGCAAGTTAGTGTCTCACATGTGCTAGTTTACTCCTCCACTTAAATAAATAGTCAATAAAAGACTCATTAAGCTTCCACTTTGTGCTTTGCAAGTCCCTCAAAAATACTTCTACCTGAGAATTCAGCCCATATTACTTCACAAAAGCTATATAAAGTTCTTTTCAATTAGTTTGAACATATGGCTCCAAAGTATAATACCATCAACTAAGTGCCCTTTCTAGTGACATAGGGAATTACTTGACTATTTGAGTTTTAGTTAACCCTGTGGTCTTCAAATAAGTTATAACTATTTAAGTGTAGGTGAGGATCATCAATGTCAGAGTGCTTTTTCATGTTTAGGAATTTGAATTTTTGAGGCAAAGGATCATCATCATCAATATTTAGGTCACTATAGTCAAGCGAAGTATTTATCTCTTTCTGTTTCATCATAAATTGCATTTGGGACATCATCTTAGTCATATCCTTGGCCCATTTAGGTTTTTTAGGATTAGCAAAAGGGATGAATTTTGGCCTATTCTCTTATTCAACTACCATTTTTTCCAAGTCTAGGTCATCTTCCTACTTTCCCTTCATTTTAGCATCAGCATATTAGTCAATTGTTTGTTTCTATTCAACCAAACAACATATCCCTTCCATCATGTCATTTATCATTTTCTTGGTTTCAAAAAGCAGATATTCCTTCAATACTTGCTTAAATGCTTTGGGGTAAAAGTTTGACATTGTTGATGTTCGCTGCTCGAAAGTTCTAAATAGACAACTTACTTGGGATCATGTCTAAACAAAAGAGGATGACTGATCTATGTTGTTTGTAAAACAATGTGTTAGAAATATACATGACATGTATGCATCATATGCATCTGACTTTCTAGTGTTTTCTTTATTTTTTAATTTATTAATTTACAAACTAGAAACAAACACAACTAGGCAAACACAACTAGGTCTCTAAAAAATTCAACACCTTAAGCCTTATTCTTTTTATACATATGTTCAATGACGAGTCTCTTTTTCTAAAATTTTTAGTCTAAATTTTTGTTATCATGGGTGAGATAACAAAACCAACATATGAACAAATCTCTCTCAATGATAGCAACAAATAAGTAGCAAATCTTATAAATAAAATCAAAATCTAATATAATAGGCCTAGAATAGTCCATTATAAATAACAAAAACATATATTAAAATTAAATTATATAATTATATATATTAAAATTATATAATTTTAATAATAATAATAATAATAGTAATAGTAATAATAAATTATATATTAATTAAATATATAATTATAAATTATAACATTTATTGCAATAGAAAATAAAAATAATTAAAAAATTATTTCAAATATAAGAAATTAATTTAACAAAAATTATAAATATCTGATTTTATTAAATAATTTAAAAATTACAGAAATTGAATTAAAATTTTACTTCATATCAGTGACATTGTTTACACTTTTCTTGACCAAAGGATGTAATATCTAAAAAAAGGCAAAATATAAGACGTTAACATAACATATTGATAAAAATAGAAGGAATATATCGAAAGAAAAGAAAAACAAACAAAAAACATATAAAGGTGTGACGAGGCAAATATAGACTTTAGCCTTGATAACGATGCTTGCACATGGAAGAAAATCCAGACGCCACCAGGAAAATCCAGTCCACATCTAACAAACACGTATAAACATTTTTTACATTTAGAAGTCATTTCCCATTTCGACTCCAATAATAATTTTGTGAAAATCCAATAGACGAATTCTTCTCATTTCAATTCCTCTACGGTACACTGCAATAAAAATGTTCAGGTTCACAAAACTTAAATAAAGTACAAAAACACAGTTAATCTCAAAACAAACTGTACTCTAAAATAAAAACTTATAAGTCTTAATTTCATTCGTCTCCTGAAAAAATTTTATAATGGGACTCATTTTACATTCCATTACACTAAATATTGGCTGGTGATATAACAACCTCCTTGGAAAGTTTTGCGCCTAGAACATAATTTTAGAGGATCCGATCTTGAAGATCAGTAATCAAAGTTGATGCCAAAGAGCTCAGCTTCTTCCCAGTCTCTCCTGCGATATTCTTGAGGGAAGATATATCCTGCTGTGCCTGATAATGGTATAACAAAAATGCAACATATTTTAAAATAAATAGTGTAATTTTTCGATATTTGTATTTTATTTTGTTATTTGTCTTCCAAGGAATAGAGAGGAAAAAAGTTTGCCAGCGAAGCATACCTGGAAAGATATCCGGTTGATAAGGTCACTTGCCGCAAGATCAATAGAGTGATCACTGCTGTCACCAAAAAGATCAGCACTGGAAATGGCCGTTGAACCCTAAAACATAATAAAAATTATAAGCCTAGATCTTGAAGCAATTGTTCAAAAGATATAAAAAAAATGCAGAACACAGAGAAACAATATGATTATGCATATATACATCAAGATGCTCCTGTTGTAGGGTTGTGGGCTTTTTAAGATTAAACTGGTAGATGCTGACTGCACTACATTTTCTGGATCATTGAGTATTGGAATCAGAAAGGAGGCAAAACAGAACTCTTTGTTATTCCATTGTGTCTGAACGGAATCCAGTGGAATAATTCCATAAGAAAATGTACAAACACAACAATAAAAGGAAATGTGGCACCATTGGTAATTTGGCCTCCATTTTCTTGCAGTTGTTCAAAGTTAATCAAAACCTTTCAAAACATCTTCTGTATTTAACTGGAGGAAGAGAAGGTGTTTATGAGTTTATGCGCTATTAGAATTAATTTGACATGCCGCAATTCCAAAGAAGCTCAAAGTTGTTTAAAAAGAAAATGAACAGAAGTGGAAAAAGGAATTAAAAAGAGACCTTAAACTATTGCGAAAACCTGAAATGTCCACCTAAAATTTATATTGGTGCAATTAGACCCTAAACATTTTTAAGAATGATTATATACCAGTCGCTAACGCTAACACCTTTAACACACATGTTTATTGCAATTAGGCCCTCACAAATTTATTTGGCACAACTAAACCCTAATATGTCCATTTATTTTTTTATTATTTAATTTTTATTTTAAATTTTTATTATTATTTCAAGAAATTAGGGAACATTATTGCTTTTTTCAATAAGAACAAATAACATACACTTCTAAATAATTTTTTTAAAGTAAGATTAAATAATAAGCACTCTAGAATAAGAGCCAACATCATTTAAAATAAATTTTCCCTTTCTTTACTAAACTAGAAAAAATCAGATAATACAGAAATAAACGGACACAACAAGGTTTAATGCACTGAATATAAATGTTGAGTGTCTTATTGCACAAGAACAAAGAGATACACACACGTGTGTGTGTATAAGCACATATGGAACTGCAATTTGAGGGAAAAAAGCCTAAATTAATCGAATTCTTGTAGTAAAAAACAGATAAATCATATACAATAAAATTTTCAATTTATATTTTTGCAATTTTTTAATAATAAAAAAAATTTTGTCTGTTCAGTTTATTTATTTAACAGAAATTATTTTATCAAAAAACCAAACTAAACCAAAATACAAAATAATTATTTTATCAAAAAACCAAACTAAACCAAAATACAAAATAAACGGAAATAAATAGACTCAAAAAACCAAATAAATCAAAGGAATGTTCACCCCTGGAGCTAGTGACTGCGGTTTAGCTGTTCTGTTCTAAAAACATTTAAGGTCTAACTGCACCAAACAAAAATATTTAGGGGTCTAATAGCACCAAAATGAATGTTGGATAATTGAGCTTTTGGAAATAGTTCAAAAGTTTTCTTTTTACGTTTTGCCATAAAAAGCCATCAATCAGGACAGAAAAAAAAAAAAAAAAGAAAAGAAAGAAAGAACATACAGAAAATTTTTGCAAGGTAACTTGAGTATCCATATTTGCAGCTTTATTCTGATCACCAAAGAATTGGGCTGATGAGATTGATTTTGCATTTGAGAACTTCTTTCTTGCTTCATCTGTTTCCTGAATCTGATAATACTAAAATGTAAGAACAAAAAAAATTAAAGGAAAAAGTATGCCAACACATAGCTAAATATAATGTTATTGTCTACAGTAAGACATTGCAGTCTCCAAAAGTTACATGTAAATTATCTTCAATGTCATTATGCATCCCCCTAAACAAAAGTGGAAGAATAAATAACAATTGACAAAGCAAATTAATTACAGTTCAAAACAGAAATAGAAACTGTGGAATGTGGTGCATTGACACTTCCTTGCATTTTAGCAAAGCATCCACCCTGCAGTACATCTACAGGTCCTCAAAGGCTCAAACATTAGAGGATCCAAAATTGAGAAGTTTTGGTGTCAGCTATTTGCTGCACATATTACATTACCTGCACTTTGGAGGAGTTTGAACTTGATTTCTTCTGGAAACCACTATCCATTCCAAATTCTGCAAAGAAGCTTGACGACTTTGGAGGAGATACATGATTAATCACTTGTGGACCCCCAGAAATAATCTCAGTAGATTGGACATTATCCACATATTCAAAACGAGATGTATATGATGTGCCAGCTTTTGGAGTGTTATTAATTGAAGAAGGAACAGGAATTGGCTGTTCTTCTGGTTTCTGGTCGTATAGATTATCACTGGCCTGCAATAAAGTAGATTTACTAAGAAGACAACATATGATAACCAAATAACCAGAAGTAATCATTAATTTAGTTGCAGCTGAAATATCAAACTGATTTGAAATATTTGGATTAATTTGGTTTCCTTGAGTTTGATACTTTAAATCTTTCCTCAATCTGGTTAATTTTAATTTCACGACAGAATACGAATTTTCATGCAAAATAGTTATTCATTTTATAGTTGGACAAGTATTATTAGCTCCTTTTCTTGTTATCACGTTTCACCACAATAAAAATGTTGATTTTCTAAGATGACATTTAGTTTCTTTTTTAAAAAGAATTTAGTGTGTTCTCCTTACTTTTAGCTATCTTTTCTGAAATGAATTTAGTGTTTTATCATTTTATTTTTCCAAGTTCAGTATTATTTAAGTTCCTTCTTTCTATCATAATCTTTTCTTTTTATGTATTTTTATGAACCATTAAACATTTAAAGGGGTACAAATGAACAGAAAAATTAAAATTTTTAATTTGTACATGCTTCTTTTCTTTCCAAAGGCCAAAAAGATATCAACATTTGGCTGAATCTAATAGCCCAATTCAGAGGCCTGAAGACAAATGAACTGATCATATGGAATAAAAAATGTAGCTCAGGTTTGACTTTCACTCTAATTTCCTGAATATAATTTCATTTTTTGAAAACTTTAGGCCAAACAAATCCATACACACTTTATAAAAATAAACAACAAATAATTCATCCATAAAGGCAAGTGTGTGCCTACCTTTGTAGTAAGTTTCCTAGCACCAAGGCCTCCAGTCTTCCCAGTTTTCTTTGCCCCAAGCGGCTTCTTGACTGTACTGGTAATAACTGGATTAGAAGTTTTAAATGAAGGAGCAACATCAGGTGTTTCTTGCCTTCCTAATGAACTTTCTTTGGGGGACTCGCCTGACCCCACATCTGGAAGTCCATTGGATGATTGGGCAAGCTGAGAAGCAACAGGTGATGATGGCAAGCCTACATCTTCAGCCATACTTTTTGCAACTTCTTTTGAAAGTATTTGCCTATACAATTCAGCAGCTCTAGATGTATATTTTGCCTCAATTTTTCCGCCATCAGTCCATCCATGCTGCTTGAAAAATACTTGTGCGCGGTTGTTTCCCCCAAAGGTCATCGTTCTCAACTGCTCGGGACTCCAAGAATCTAAATTTGTTGACCTAGAGAACAACAAATAAGCTCTTATCACTACAACCGCTTTATTTCATTTTATTTTTCTTTTTTGGTTGAAATTTTGATACAGGAATCAAGCAGTAGAGAACCAACTAGTTCAAAAACAAGCTTTAGTTGAGTAGTTGTACAACATGAAAAGGAATCTACAAGACAACAACATCAAAAGCATTCACAAAAGCTGTCCAATAAACCCAAATCTAGGTGCTATGTCAACAATTGGTTAGCCTATCCTGTTACTTCCCCTCAAGCAATCCAAAAGTTGTAAAAAGGGTTATCAATAAAATAAAAGAAAAAAAAAATCTTACTAAGCTACAACCTAAAGCCATCCAAGCCCACAGCTACCCTTGAACCAACCTTTCTTTCACCCAAAGTACAAACTGTTGGAAACAAAAGCCCCAATTGATAAAACAACCACTATTCATGATCATATCATATATTGAGAATGTAGAAGAAAATGCCACTTATACAACTGTAACAAAATTGAAATAAATAAATTTACTATAAGATGCTACTCAGTTTATATATATATCTTAAGAGCCTGAAAGGATTATCCCTGAATTTATGAGCATGATAATTTGACACAAAAAAGATATTAAAATGAGATACCTAGTGGGGCAGAGTGAAATCTGACAAAGGGAAATAAAAAAAATAACAGCATGAGCATCGAAAAGAACTCTCACAAATTCAACTGCTCTTCCATAAATAATCAAAAATCAAAAGATAAGAAAAGAAAAAAGCAAAGTTGGCTGGATTTTATTATATAAGAGAACCTCAAGACCAGGAGGTATAGAATGTTTAGACTTTTCGAAAGTTTTGATGGAGCCCACCCTTATCTTGAGGAGCTTGATAAGATTCAATAGACGATTTTGAGGATATCAGTGATGAGTATTGATATGATCTCATCTATCCAGACCTTTGTTGTAAATTTTCAACCATATCATATTCTAAAAATTTTAGCAATTTTCAGCCCAAACCATGTGATAGGATTAACTAAAATGGTATATTGAACATGGACCCTGACCAATTACCATGACCACCACCAGAGTGATCTAGAACCTAGGTGCACATCTGCAGTAACATTTTCCAAATTCATCACATGTAGTTGAGATTCCTCACTAACTCTGATGAAAATTTACAATTCTTTTGCACATAATTTTACAATGGAGAAAAGCAGCCAAAACATATTGAAACTATGCCCAAAGAAAGATCTTTAATAAACTGCATCTATTCATACCATATTTCTAAATCAGTTAATTAAACACCAAAGCATTATTCATATATTTCTTTTTATCCTTAGGGGAAAAAAAAAAGAGCAAGAATACCTGACGAAGCTGATATGTACACCAAGGCTACGATGAACAGCGGAGCAATCGATACAGAGGAAAATCCCATAGGTAACAGATGCCCAAGTTGGGTTTTTAGCATTACAATCGAAGCACATCTACAAATTAGCCAAAATAAAAACAAAATCAATAAATTCAAATTCAAGATCCGATCACAGAACATAAAGAGATCCGAATCAGATCTGCAACAAAAACCGAAAAAATTAAAAAAAAAAAAAAGAAAAAAAAGCCGCAGACACACAAAACCTTATTTTCCGATTTCGCTTTCAGCTTCCTAAACACAAGATTTCTGTCAGTGAAGTTTTCAGACGCCATTGATTTTGTTTTGCTTAGATATGGACACAAAAGTGTTTCCGAAGAGGTGAGGTGATTCTCTCCAGCACCTCCCCAGGAAAGAAAAAAAATTGAAGGACGAGCAGAAAGAAAAGAAACAGAGATGGCAAAATCGACTTCTGATTTTGGGGTTTTTCTTATTCAGAGGATGGCTGATAAAAATCCACCTTTTTAACTGCACAACTGCACATTTGTAAACTTAAAATGGAATTTTAAGATCACTTTTATTTTTTATTTATTTTATTTTTAATCGCCGTTAAATGTGATGGGAATTTATTAAAATATTTTATGATTATTAATAAAATAAAATTTATTTTGTGAAAATAAAATAACATAAACCATACTGTAAATTTATATATTATTTTTATATAAATAAAATTAAAATAATTAAATTATATTTTATTTAGCCTTTATTTGATTTAATTTTACAAAAAAATTTATTTCATTTCTAAATACATTTTAATTAATAAAATGTATTTGATTCAGATTAATAGTTTATACAATTCATTTCAAATGAACTATATATTTTATTATTTTATGTTTCGTATAAATTTTAAATTCAAGTTTTTGTAAAAAATATCTTTTTAAATATAAAGATGTTTTTAAAAAATAAAAATAAGGAGAGATATTTTAGTTATTTAAAAGTATAAATTTAAAATTTGTAAAATTCATTTGAAAATTTCAACTATTTTTATAGAATTTGGGTTAGTTATAATCAATTATACAAATTTAAAAATTTAAAATTACAAATAAATTTCATACAAAATTCATTTATATTTGAAAATAAATTACATAAAATTTTATAAAAATTCATTTATACTAAACACACTTTTATTGAGAAATTCTATAATTACCTTGATTTATAGTTACATATATCTTATTTTGTTTTAATTACCATTGATGAGAGTGTGTACCTTATTTAATTAATGGATAGTTCTATGATTACTTGTTTTTATAATTACTTTTGTTTTATTTTGTCTTTATCACGCAGGATGAAAGTGTATTTTATCATCTAATGGTATTTTTGATAAAATATATTTTATTTTGTAAAAATTAAAGTAACGGTAGAATACACCTTATTTTTATAATTAATAAAAATAAAAGTTAATTTAATGTTTTTAATTTTATTTGTACAAAAATAGATATGTAGATTTTCTTTTTAACAATAAATATGTATATGGAAGAAGGTTTCATTACAATACAAGAAATTACAATAATAAAAATTCTACTAATGGGCCAAGTTCAAAAATTATATTTTCAAATTTATCCCGATTATTGTTATTTTTATAAGAAATTATAATAATTAAATGAATTTCTATTTTTTTTTAAAAAATATGTACGCGCATGTGACATTCAGTTTTTCATATGAAATGCTACTAATTAATGTAGTGTAAGGTTAGTACTAATCAAAATATTACGTTAATATTATAAATTAAGGTAAAAATTATTCATAAATTAAATTATATAAATTTTTTTTGTTTTTTTAAATGAAATATATTTAGTTATTATAATTATTATTTTAATAAAAGCATAAATTAAACAGTAAAAATTACTGATAATTTAATGGAGTAAAATTTTAAAAATATTTAAATTAGTTATTAAAAATGTACCGATATAAGTCAAATTTCGGAATGTTATAGAGATGATCTAAAAATAAAAAAAAGTTGGGGTACAGATTTTAATTTCCGGCTTATGCCCATGATTTGGTGACCTGTTGCTTTCCAAGGCCTGTGAACAATTTGTGCTCTTTTTAATTGGCTTACCCACCGTCCGTTGGAATGTGCTACGCTGAGACGTTAAAAGCTCAACCAAACGAACGAACACTTCATTTTTCGTCAAAATCTTAATAAAGCTTTTTTTTATTTTTTTATTTTTTGAGGAAAACTAAATAGCTATAGTGTAGTTTCACTCATTTTACTTATAAATATGTGGTATTTTTTGTGACAAATAATTATACTATAATTTAATCTATTAGCAAGTAAAGGCAATATCATTAGAAATGATAATGTGACCGGGTAAAATTGAAATTTTAAACTGATAAAAAATTTTAGCTTCTAATTGAAAATAAATGAAAATATGGTAATTGTTTTTTTAATGAGTTTATTTTATAATAAAGTAATTTATTTTATTTAATTATATTTTTTTTAATTTATGAAAGAAATGTAAAAATATTATTAATTATTAATTTGATATTTTATTAAATTTTTTGATATATTTATCTTAATTAATTTTTTTACTTTATTTAAGAATATTTGTTCTTCTTAGTACTATTTCATTGAAAACAAAATAAAAGTATATATTTTTAATTTACAAAAAAAGTAACTTGTGGTATTTGTGAAAAAAAATATTTTTATAAAATATATAACTCTTTTTTACAAAACATTTGGTTCTTTAAAAAAAATCTCAATTTCACATAATAACACTTTTAATTATAAAATAGCGCTGACAATTATATATATATATATATATATATATATATATATATATATATATATATATATAGAAATAATATACAAAAAGATAATAGCTAGGGGAACTTCAAAAAAAAATTTCTTTTCATAAAACATGTAACTCTTTTTTGTCAAAAATATTATCCTTCTTCTTAAAAAATATCAAATTTTTACATAATAATATTTTTAGTTATAAAACAACATTAACACTTTGTAAATAATATAACTGTAAAAATATGATTTTGTAAAAATATTTTTTATTTTTCATCATTGTCTCAGTTTAAGATGCACAAATATAGGTACAGTAACATCAACAGATGCACCTCAACAAATAAAAATTAATTAAGACACTGCAAATTGGTCACAACATTTAAAAAAGGAGGCAAACAAGCAATATTAGCAATCAAATGGCACATATTCACACACAAAAAAATAGATAATAAATTAATGAATAATAGCTAGCTAATTAACTGTGGCAAAGAAGGGTCACTGCCCACTGGTTCAAGATCTATAAAGGAAACAAACAAGCAGAGAATTATAATGTGAGCAAGCATTGAATAAATATACTAAAAAATTAACAAAATTGAGAAACATCTTAATTAAAACTTAACCTTTTTCAAAAGACTCCAAAGTTTCTTCCACCCTAACTGTCTAGTTTGGCATCCTAAGTCAATCTTGTGTACATATCAATGCTTCCACCATTTTTAAAGTTAAAGAACTCCAAAAAACATCAAGAACAAAGCCTCCAATATTGATTGCAGACTCAGAAGTCACAATGAAAACAAGAACAACTAGATTATCTCTAATCATACGAGACAGAATTAAAAACCTCTTAGAATTCAACTTCCACAATTGAGGATATTAAAAGTTCCTTTATCTTCTATAATAGCCTTACTAAGATAAATATCAATTTCAAATCGTTTACTGCCACCCATTTCATATTCCATGTTATGCTTCTTAAATTTGGCTTTAATTAAAAATATTGTGTTCCCAAAAGTTGGCAGTTGAGTATTAGAAACATTTGGCTAGTCTAGTTAGATTGACTGCTAAAACCATACTCACAAGCAAAAGAAGAGCCATAAAAGACAAACAATTATCAAATAATAAATACACATCAGACTTCATGTTAATAAACAACTTGATTCCCAACATTTCATCATACATTTGATTCACAGAGAATTCAATAAAACTCAAGTTTATATTAAGGATCAAGGATTGTAATAATAAAAATAAGACAGTTCATTTTATCTGGATCTCCTCAATATTTGTCAAATTTATGTTTCATGTTGATGCCCATGTTGATAACAGACATATTAGAAGATGATTGCTTCTCATTAAGCATGCAATTCAAATCAGAAATTTCAGAAAGAAAGCATTTTTAGTGATATAATTAGAACTAGAATTCTCAATGTTATATCATAGAAAAGCTTCAACATGTTAACCATTTGACTAACACGCTGCTAGTCAAAGAAATCAAGAATATCATCACCCAAGTTAGCTTTAAAAGAAGATTTTGTCTCCTTATATTTTTTAAGAGTTTTCTCCAATAAACAGACAGTTTTCAGCATTATGTATGTGGAATTCCACCTAGTAGGGACATCAAGAGACAATAAGCATTTTGCCTTAATCCTAAGAAGCTCAGAAAGTTCTCTAAATTTCCTCAACCTAGTAAGAGAGTTTCTTATGTATCTAATAGCTTCCTTACTTTTTTAACAAAAACATTAACCTCTTTTAACCCATCATTTATAATTAAATTCAGGATGTAAACTATATATCTCATATGTAAAAATTTCAATCTAACAAAATATGCACCCTAACTTAACATATTCTTTTTAAAAATGGCTAACTACAATGTCATTAAAGGATACATTATCCATTGTGACTGAGAAAACATTTTTAATTCTCTAATCAAGCATATAATTCTCTAAAGCCTTAGAAATGTATTACCCCTTATAAGATGTAATAGGGATAAAAGATATAATCTTTTTGTGCAAATTCCACTCATCATTAATAAAATGAGTAATCACACAAATAAAATTGACTCTTTGAATGGATGTCCAAGAATCAGTAGTGATGTTGATTCCTTGACAGTGTAACTTAAGAAAATTTTTGAGCTTCACCCTCTCATTAAAAAAAATGTTATAATAGTCCCTACTTATAATCCACCTAGATGGTGTCTTAAAGCGAGAGCATGCAACAAACATACAATAGGCACTACTTTCTTTTGCAAATTTAAATGGCAATTCATCAGTAATTACCATTTGTGCAAGTGAATTTCTAATGGAATCTTAATTAAATTTCCAAGTCCTTAAGATAGTAGACTATGTATTTTCATGTGCTTCCACCCTAGTAGGTTGCAAGGTTAACAATCACTACCTAGCATCTTAAATATGTGAAAATTTTAAATAATGCAACACGTGGTTTTTTAATGAAGAAGTGTCATATTTTTTAGAGTGAAAATTATAGACATCAGCACAATATATACATTACCCTTGATGACAGCACCAAACTCATCCTTAATTCTCTCAAAATACTACCAAACTACAAATTTTGGTTTAGTCTCCTTTCATTTTTTAGCAACAACCTGAGGCTCGATCTAAGTTTGCTCGGCAGCAGGTACACTTAGGGTGTCCACCACCTCAGAGTTAGAACTAGTGGTATTGCAACTAGTATTGTCCATCTTCATGAATGAGAGTTATGGAACAAACAAAATAAAGAATCAATTCACAGTTATAAAAATATTAAAGCACAATTCAATCTCACATCAAAAAATAAAGTTATTAATACCTTTATATTACTGCTAAGGTAATATTCAGATCACAGTGAATGCTTCCACCTCTTTTTTTAAAAGTTAGAAAGTTATAACTAAAATTTGAAAAGTTTAAGCTTCCACCCCTTTTTTATGTTATAACTTTAAGTTTCTACCACTATAAACTTTAGATACAAAAACATACACATAATAATAAAAAAAAAAAAGTTATTTGTACAAATCTTTTATAAATAAATATTATGTTGTATTCATAAATAATATATATGTATACATATATATAAATTCATAGATCAAAAATTAATTTTTAAAAAATAACACAACTAATCCAATAACATCAATAAAAGACACATTTAATCAAACAATTTTTTAGAAAACACAGATAAAAAAATATGATAAAAAATATTATTTTTATCAAATGAAACAAAATAATTTTACAAATAAATATTAACAAATTACATATCTATAAATAGAGAACTTGTTTTTTACATGTATGTTAAATCTATAAACAAAACTATATATTATGAAATAAATATCATAAAAATTTAAAACGATAATACAATATGCATTCTTATATGCACAGATACATAACTATGACATAAGTATATAAATATAATATATATCAACTATTTTACACTTATCAAAAATATTTTTCACAAATAAACTATACTCATAGACTATATTTATAAAAATATAAACTATATTTATATAAAATAAATAAATTTTATACAAATAACCAAATAAAAATTTCTATAATACCAAAAACCCAATATAAACAAACAGATCTATAATGGATTACCATAAATAAACAGATCATCAATGGAGATGACAATCATTAAAAAAACCATTATGATTTCATATAAATAAAAAGAGATTGAAATAGATATTAAGAGAACAAAGTAGAGATAGATAAAGATTAAAGAATTAAAGAGAGATGTTAGGGTTTCTTAAAGATTCAAAAGAGAAAGAAGAGTTCGAGAAGAAGAGATGCGAAGAGAGATGAAAGGATTTTGAAATGAAGAGAACTAGGGTTTTATGTATATGTACTAACCCTAATTCTAAAATGGCATCGTTTTATTAAAGACCGTAATACAGGAAATTCATATAGGTCAAGGAAAAAATTACATCCCCCGACCCATCAACTAAAAACTGATATTCCTAGTCTTTTTCACTTGAACCAATCAACTCATTTCCTCAGTAATCAAACCAAAGCAGAATCTCGAGTCAGGTTTGGTTGAAAAGTTAGACTCGGTCGGTTCTTGCTAAGCCCTAATAGCAACTTACGATATTTATAGGGGTGTAATCGAGCCAAGCTGAGTCGAATTTTGGCTAGTTTGGGCTTGCTTCATTTATAATCGAGTCAATTATAAACCTGAGGGGTTATTTAGTTAGTAGAAGGGTAAATAGTTAATAAAATCAAACATGATAAGGTTATTAATTGACTTTTTAAAATATAAGGATGATTTAGTGGGTTTGACCAAATTTTATGGGTGATTATAATTTTTCCCTTTTCAATTAGAGGTTAAAATTTTTAACCAATATGAAATTTCAATTTTACCCTTGCCTCGTCACCATTTTTTATGGTGTTATTATCAGTTGCCTCTAACTACTAACGGATTAAATCACAGGGTAGCTCTTTATCATTAAAAATACCACATGCCTCTAAGTGAAAATGAGTGAAACCATAGGGTAGTTATTTGTACTTTTTCTTTTTTTCATTCTTCTCAAATTTAAAGAACTATGTTTTAAACACTTTATTTGGAAACATAAGTAGATCTATGAGAAACTAAATAAAATACGAAAGAATAGACTTATTCTTTTATAAATTATTTTTAATTTAAAATGATAAAGTATTATTAATAATAAAAAATACCAACTTATTATTCTAATTTTAATCTCTTAAATTTTACTTTGAATTATTTTTAATAATTTTTATTTTTAGTTGTTAATATCAAATTTGTAACTTACAATTTATCAACTTTGTATTTGTTAGAGCATGCTTTGGCCTGACCTAAGAGTTGAGACACTGTCACACCTTTAATTTGATTGTCCCCCAAAATGGTTTGATGATGATAAAAATTTACAAAATCAGCGTAAGAACACGAGTCATTATTGCTTAAGAGCTTGTAAACCTTAAACATAGGAGTTGAACCACCTAAACCTAAATTAGACTCTCAAGACAACAAGTTTATTATCAACTCAGTAGACTAAAATCTAATCTAGTAAACTAAAACCTTGGAATAGTGAGTTGCATGCTCTAGGTGATTATTATAAAAGTACAACTACTTAATCATGTAACTTGATAAACTAAGACTCATTTTACAAGATTAAACTAAAGTTTACATAAAATAATGACTAATTTGTCAAATCGGAGTCCAAAAACACCTTTTTGAACCTCAAAAACCCTGAAAACCTCACTTGAGTAGAAAATAAACACCAAAAAGCTCGAAAACTTACGAAAGAGTGCGCTGGAGCACACATTTGACTGTATGAGGCATGTGCAATATCATTTATGTGCATGTTTCATGTGCAAGGCACATACTCTTATGTGTGAGGCACAAACTCTTATGTGTGAAAAATGCATTGAAAATATGACTCACATACTCACACACGTGACTTGCGTCCTCAAGTGCACGTACGCATGCAAGTGATTAATGCTCAAACGAGTAAGACACGTGTGAAAAAAAACGTCCCTCATTCCTATGTCTATAAATAGCATTATTCTTTTCATTTTGGGGGAGGACTCTTTTAACACTATACTGATACTTTACTGGAATGACGACTCATGACACTTGAAAATACTATGAACCAATCTTCTAATTTTGTTTGATGATCAATTAGTCCCACTTCTTCTCACTAAACTGAACCTCATCATTGTCAAAACACACTGTAAAGGTAATCACACTTACATTACATGCAATTTCAAATTGAATTTGACTAGGATAGTTAAAAAATTTACATAAAGCTAGTGCTTATTCTTTACTCAAAACAAGCTTAATCAAACACTTTGAGGACCAAACAATCATTTTTGCATGTTTATTTTTTTTGTAGTTGCATTTCTTCTCTTCTACACCAATTCTTTTTTTTTATATATCTTGCTAGCAATAAATTGTTAAAATTTTAAGTGTGTGGTGAGACTGATCATACTGCATGCTACATGAATAATTTTGCTTTATTTTTCATTTTATTAAACTGTCATTTTGCATTTTCTAGCACTGAAAATGTGAATTCCATAAAAATATCATTTTCACAATAAAAAATTGCATCTTTACAACTTTCTGCTATATTCTGCATTTTCATTATTTTGAAGTCACATTCATTATAAAAATCACATTTTTATAATAAGATTTGCATTTTTTATGTTAATTTTGCATTTTATATGAAAAAGTATCCTTTTTCATATAAAGTTCATGCTTTATCTCTTAAAATATTAATTTTTTTATTTTTATTGTCAAAAATCACATTGTAGTATGAATTTCATATTTTTATGTGTAAGTTCTGCATTTTTCGTATAAAAACCACATTTTGATATAAAAATAGCATTTTTGGCATAAATCATGCATTTTCATTACATTCCTATATAAAGTTCATATTTTTATGTGCAAAATCGCATTTTCACATAAAGTTTTTATTTTCAATCATAAAAATCATTTTTACATTCAAAGTCATAATTTTTGCATATTAATTACATTCTTAGCATTTCTATCATAAATTTATCATTTCCATATCCAAATTAAAACCCTCAATACTAAAATCAATCTTTTTATCGTTTATGCATCATTTATGTACAAAATCTACATTAATTGCGAGAACTCATATTTTCAAGGTTAGAAATGCTATCTATGGGTCCAATGACGAAATCCTGCTTACTTTGTATGAAGATAGTACTTTTATCCTTTTATTGTCATTTAGGATTATCACCTTTGCCAATAGTAGTTATGATGTATGATTTTATTATAATTCCTATAAATACATGCTTCTATTTGCTATTCTAATTAAATGAACATTTCCTACTTATTTGTTATTTATTTGGATGGATGGATGAAGTGTTTTGCAAGTGTAGGGATAAATTTACATTTTTGCACTTTTTCTTTTTTAAATGTATTTTACTATGAAAATAATATAAATAATTATAAATAATTTTCTTTCCTTTTTGTCTATTATTTATTATGTTGTGTGCATGTGTAGATATTGAGTATGCATAATGAGAAATACCCAAAAGTAATTGTGACCTTCTATACCAAAATCTCTATTGGAGATATTACTCGTTAAATGATCATATATTGTCCCTCACTTTTTTTGAGAAATTAGGTGGTAACTCCATAAACTTAAAAGTGTCGCATCCTCCCCAGATTAAATCATTTAACCATGTCCCACAAACGAAATATATCAATCCCTTTCGATAAAGTTGTCTTATCCTTTCAACTAAAAAATCCTAATTAAGGATCAGTCCCTTGAAAAGGTTCAACGTCTCTAACCTCATGGTCGCTCGTAATGGTGACTCCACTAGGGACTCTAATTGAGAGGTCAAATAAAAAATGGTTATTTCTCATTACATATACTCAATCATATAGAGCCTTTCACCATTGTATATTTCATAACACATCACATATGCACGATTAGCCCTTAATCAACTTAAGATGATGGAAAGTGATCCACTATGATTCCATACAAGTCATGAGGTAACCAATTCATATTCATCACCTTTACCCTTGACTCACTTATGAGCTATTAAAAGAATATTAAACTCATTGACAGGAGTCTGTAACCCTAGTCAAGGAGTGGCATTCTGCTAAAAGAGACCTTAGCTTCTCACCCTTGACTCATCCCATATAAATAAACCAGTAGAAATCTTCCCTAGGGTCCCACCTAACTTTTACATGATTATCCTCTATTAATGATTTTTGCTTAATCTAACAGTCACTAATATTATGAAATTATTAGATTGTCCCTTCTCAAATCCAATAAAAAAGTCAAAGAGTTTCCACCAGATTGTGAAATTTTTTTTAAAGAAATGAATGATGAACCTCTAAATGAATTCTATATGACCTCCGGTAAATGTATCAAATGTTGAAATAGTATGTATGAGGACTGATCCCTTAGGCTAACTATATTTCATTGTGTAAATGACTGCATATGAACTATGAACATCATTTGTGATGATCCGACATGTATACTATGTTAACATTATATGTTTACCATAAATTATCCCTCAGTTTGTCTTTCGTATCTTTAATGAATTGAACCAGCCTAGTTTGAGTACTAGACTATAGTCCTCTATTGATTATAGGTCAAAACACACCTACAAAAGAAATTATTTAACCTTATAGAGAAACAAGGTTATAAAGGAAATAGTGTTTGTGTTTGGTTTGTTCCCTGTGCAGGAAATGCTAATAAGATTTCTTGAATTCTTTGAATCACACATACATAACATACATGTAGAGAGAATATACTAACTCACGTTCTTTTATAGCCATTATGCATCACATTAATAAGATTTTGCATGAGCACCTTATGCATACATGATTACCCTATTCTTTTGTAGGCTCACATCATGCATACATGTTCACCTTATTTTATTACTAATGTGCATAATCATAGCTCCTCACAAGCCTTTCTTCAAAAGGTGAAAAAAAGACACTACTCAACATCAATTAATGTGATGCATTAACTATAACTCCAACATAGGTAATCAAGATGCTAGTTCTTGTCAACAGTTTAAGGGTAGATTGAGAGAAGGGATCCAAAAGCTACTCATTAATGGTACTATGGCTAAAATCCTCCAAGCCAAAATCAAAGTTGCTAATGCTTAAACTTAAAATACTAGAGAGGAAAACCATATTGCCAGTATATTAAATGAAGTTTCAGGCTCTATTAATCTAAAAATGGATAAGGGGAAGGGTGTCTTACATGATGAATAATATTACTGTACTTTCAAAAATGCACCACAATAACTAGCCATCAAAATAGCTAACATGATGAAGCCTAAATTGATAAGGGAGGTTAAACTGTTGGCTAACATAATGGCTCAACTTGAGTTTACATTAAAAAACAAGGGGTCATATAGATCAAAAGGCTTTACAAATTTAGCACTTTTTAAAGATGAACCACTCCCTGATGACTTTAAATTGCCAAAATTTGCTAAGTTTAATGGTACCATGTATCCAAGAGTCTATTTAAGGCAATATGTCACTTTTAAGACTGCAACTAAGCTTATTGAATCATAAATTATTTATTTCTTCTTTATATCACTAAAAGGATTGAGGACTTGGTTTTTTGACCTTAAGGATAAAATCAAAAGTAAGCTAGACATAATTGAAGAGACATGGAAACCACTAAGCAAATGCCTAGTGAATCCTTTTCTGATTATATAGTAAGGTGGCACTCTGAGGTAATGAGAATGAGGAATCACCAGCCTGAAGATGAACAAATAGAATTGTTAATCAAGGGTGCACCATCTCTCCTAAAAAAAATAAATGTTATTAGCTCACTATCCTCACTTTTGAGCTCTTTACTAAGATGGATTTAGGATTGAAGATGAACAATCCCAATGACCTTGAAACACCTTCCAAAGAACCTCTCAAACCAACACCTAAAGTCAAAACACTTATACCCATGCAACCTAATGCCTATAGTCCACCTTTTGTCAAAGTTATCAATAAACCACCCAGAAAATATTCTAACCTCAACCTACCTCTCTCCAAGGTGTTCTAAAGACTTTAATAGAAAAATCTTTTATAGCCTCATGAATCAAGACCATTATTAAACCCACTACCACCTCAAGTAGACCACCTTACCTGTACTACCATTTCCACCAAATGTTTGGACACAACATAGATAGTTGCAGAACCCCTCAAAGTGAAATATACAGCACCACCATCTCCTTACATTTACAAGGAAGACATTATGCCCTTAGAATGGGGAGATGAATTTGATGAGGAAGATGGAATAGTGAGAGTTACCCAGCTTCAAGGCCCGCAAGTCATGGGAATCAATATTTGGAAGAGTTTACCAGCCTCTTAAGAAGGAAAAAGAACTATTTGAAGGGAAAGAAGAAACAAAAGAAAGTGACTGCAATAATCAATTAAATAATTTTAATAAATTAAAACTACAATTCAATTAAATATGAAAATGAAAACTTACAAAGTTATTGCAATAATTTTATTTTGTTATTTTTTTAATTAAGAGTACATATATAATAATAATAATAATTGAATTAATAAAATAAAAAAATTTGAAAAAAGGATGTTTTAGTTAGAATAAAAGGCATAAATTTTTATGGAAAGGAAGAGTAATATTTTAGATGTAATAGATTTAGAGTGTTTTACATCAAATAAATTATGTGTTTTTTAAAAGAAGATTTTATATTTTTTTTATAGAAAAATATTATGAATTTTAATAACTCAACACATAAACTTCTAGGAGTGAATGCTAGATCGTGAAGAGAGACCCTTGTTAAATTTTAAACTTAATGACTTTAAAGCTGGACATTTAATATATACTAATAATAAATCTACACTTTTGCATGGACTCTGTAATATCCCGTGTTTTTAAAATATTTTTACACTGTACCAGGATATATAATGTTAATAATTTGTGTATATATATTACGAAATTTCCATGAGTTGATATGTATTTAAAACCTATTTTAAATACTGTGTATTATTTACAGTGTTTTACGTAAAATTTTTCCGGGACTTGCATTTTCGGGGAAATTTTCACGTAAATAATTTATTATTAATTATTTTAAATATATTTTCGGACTTGCATGAACTCATACGTATTTTTAAAATACTAAATAAAGACTATGTGTGTGAATATTTATTTAATTAGGGTTTAATATATATTACCCTAATATTTTATTATTTGTTTATTTATTTATTGTTATTTAATTATTTTATTTATTATTAACTTATTAAAATTATTTTTTATTATTATTTTATTTTTTTCTTTTTTCTTTTTTCTTTCTTTTTCTTTTTTTTTCTTTTTTTTTCTTTTTCTTTTCTTTCTTTTTCTTTTTCTTCTTCTTCTTCTTCCTTCCCTCCCGTGCCCGACTCCCTTCCCTCCCGCTGCAACTCCGGTCACCTACTGTCGGTGTGCCTCCCGACTTGCCACCGTCGTTCCCAGCCGTCCCCCGCCGCCAGCAGCTTCCTTCTCCGACGCCGGCGAGCTAGTTTTCCATTTTTGACCGAAATCTTCTCTTCGCCGTTTCTCCCATTTTCGACCACCGTTTTCGACACCGCCAGTCTCTTTCTTCTCCTTGAGCTCCGATGAGTGTGATTCTAGCTTTGGTTTGAGCTAAAATGGTTTAGATTTGTTTAGGTTTCGAATTTTCAATTTCGGTAATATTAGGGTTTTTTATTTTTTTGAGCTTCGAATTGATTAATTCATGAAAACTCCCTTCACAAATGTTGTTCCTAGTAGCTTAATCCACATGTGTGAATTTTTTTGTAATTTTTGGAGATTTTTTGGATTTTTGGGTATTTTTGAATATTTTAATATTATTTTCTAATTTTCGGAAATTAATTATTTAAATTATGAAATTGGAGTTTATGGTTAAATTAGGTGTTAAAATGAATTATAGGAATTTATTTGGAATTTTTATGAATTTCTAAGTATTTATTTTGAATTATTGAAGTTTATGTGATTTTGAGAAATGAGGGTTAATTATGTTTTTAATTGAATTTAATTGGTTAAATGAGTTTAATTATTGATATTATTGATAAATATGTTGAGAAATTAATTTTTGGATAATTTTATAATTTTTGGTGAATTTTTGAAGTAATTTAAGTATATTTATATATATAGGGGTATTTTGGTAATTTTACCCTAAGTTGGCTAAAAATGTAATTTAATTGGTTCTAATAGTTATTTAAGGTATAAAAATGATTTCTACAAATTATTTGGTATTTTTAACTAATTAAAACTATTTTTCGTGAATTATTTTCAATTATTTATATAATACACGATTTTTCAAATAAAATGAGTTTTATTCAGTTTTTACAGTGTTTTAAGGTTAATTATGTAATTTCTACGTATAAAATGTATTTCTATGTTATTAGGATATTTTTGGCATTTCTGGAATTATTCCGTGTTTGTGGACCCCGGTCGGTAGATTGTAGTCTGGAGTCCGACCGAGGGGTTATGGATTTGTGTTGAGCCTATTTTTTGAAGTGTATTTCCTTGCAGGGTCGGCTCTACTCTTTTGAGTAGAGAGATGTCCATTTTACAGGGGAGGTTCTGCTGGATTTTCGGCAGAATTCTCGTAAAATGTGATATCCAGTCGAACCCTAATTTCTGATTCTGTGTTAAATACTCTAGATCGAATTCTAGGATTTCTGTTAGGTTTATTCTGATGTCTATTATTTATTGCTTGTTTAGTTGCATCGATACCGAGGGCTAGTGGACTAGGCCCGTCGGACCCATCTCGTGGAGCGCACTAGGTGAGTTACTATACTATATATATATGCTTAGGATGCATGATTTAGAAATGCATGTTTTATGTTGATTAAATATGCATAAATAATTTGATTATTTCTTAAGTTTATATTAAGTATATTTTTGGTATATATTAAATTATATGCATGTTTTGTAAATAAAATATTTTTAAAATATTTTTAAATATATTTCCAGTTTAATTTATGATTTGATTGGATTTATTTGACGTATATATACTCGAAATATACCTGATTTAATTTTGGTATATTTCCGGTATATATATGGTTTATGTTGTTATTTTATTGAAATTCATGCATCATTTATTTTTATGAATGGATGTTTTATATTTATTAATGAAGGATATCGATAGAACGTGCTACCTAGTGGGCAGCACTAGGACCGAGTACGTACCGGTAAGCCTATAGTATTTAGGCTATATTACTAACTTATTTGTGGATATTGATTGATTATGATTATCGATATGTGAGATGTGGTTTGGAGGTGTGATTGTTGGAGCTCGGTTGACCAAGTGTCTCGGGGCCAATCACACTGGCAGTCAGACTGCTGGAGCTCGGTTGACTTAGTGTCTCGAGGCCAGTCTACTGTCTAAATGGATTAAGTGGATATATTTGGATTAAGTGAGCCCGTATGGCTAGAGTGTTGTCTAATACTATTTCCGAGGTTGCGATATTCTAGGGTTCTATGTGATCCTTCATAAACTGGGATTTTCAATAAAATATATAAAAATGATTTTTCTGCATCTGTGTGAATTTGCTTGTATATATATACATATTAGATATGTATTATTGACTGTATGCATTGTCATTTAGTGTGTATGTATATATATTATAGTAATTCACTCAGTGAGGTCTGACTCCCCTCCGTTGACTATTTTTCAGGAGAGTCAACATCTTCAGACCTCAGTAGCAGGTTGATACGCTGGATTTCTTCCACCCCGACTTCTTTGTGTAAATTATCTACTTGAGTCTTATTTTTATAATCTAGACACTGCAGTAGTTGTGAATTAAATTATGGGATTTTATGTATTTTATTTAAAGAAATGTTGCATTGTATTGAAACTGGATTTGTACTGAAAGATATATATATGTGATGAGTTGAGAATTGATTTAAATCCAGTGATGAAATGTTATTATTATATTTATGATTTTTATTTTCGCTGCATATAATATTGTTATTGTTATTATTGCATGATTTATTTTATTTTTAGGCTTGCTACGGGTTTCGGATTCGAAAGAATTCCCGTTCCCTAGCGCCGGTCATGGCCCCTGTTTTGGGTCGTGACAAAGTTGGTATCAGAGCGGAGTTCTGTGTCAGGGCTTAGTTGTGTGAATTGTGGCCCTAGTTTTAAAGTTGTGTTTTTTGTTAGACTACTGTAGTGTATTAGGTTCGAGTATGTCTTGATGAGTATTCCTTGCTGTAGTTTCCAGCGTTATTCCTCCGTTGTCTGTTTTGTCTGAATTTTTCCGTTTGTCTTTTCAGAATGAGGAGACGAGTGCGTGTCGCTCCACCGGTCTTTGAGGCCGAGGATGATGAGTCTTTTCAGGATGAGGTTTTACCTCCTGAGCAGCCAGTTAGATGTAGAGGTCGTGGCAGAGGTAGACCTCGAGGAGCGGCAGGTCGTCGTAGGCAGAGAGAGTTACAGGACGAGGAGCCTGTAGAGCCTGAGTTTGATATTCCTGCTCCTCCAGTTGTTCAGCCTGTTCAGCCTGCCTATCAGCAGGGTATGTCTGACCCTGAGGCAGCTTTGTTCTATGCCCAAGTTGGCAGGATTGCATTTGATGGTACTTCCGATCCGTTAGATTTTCTGCATGCGATTGAGACTAGGACTCGGACTGCTCATACCGAGTACCAGCGGATCATGATCGTTGAGTTGTCTATCGAGGGACCAGCCTTAGATTGGTTCATTCAGATGATCCAGCCTTACATGATAACGATGACGTGGGCTCAGTTTTGAGAGCGGTTTATGAGGAGATTTTGTCCAGAGCCTCTTCGTTTGAGTTATCATCTTCGTTTGACCAGTATTTCTTATGGAGATCGATTTGTAGAGGAGTATACCTGAGAGTTTCTTCGTCTGGGTAGATATGCTGAGGATCTGATGCGAGATCAGTATTTCGCTGTCACTACATACGTTACTGGTTTGGGTTCAGCTTTTGCTGGTATGCCTACAGTAGGTCTTACTCTGGAGTCTGTGATTGAGCTAGCCAAGGAGATTGAGTTGAGATTAGTTAGGCAGGGAGCGATGCCTGATTATTACCAGCTAGGAGTTCAGTCGAGTGGATTGTAGGCTACTCCATATTCGAGTTTTCATGTTGGTTTGAGTAGTCAGCAGCGAGGTCCGACTCAGCAGAGTTAGAGACAGCAGCAACGAGTGCATCGGAGTAGTAGACATGGCCGTGGAGGTCAGCGTAGATCATTCAGATTTGGGTCAGGTGCTTCGAGCAGCAGCAGTGGTCGTAGTTCTGGATCAACGGCCAGTGTTTGTCAGACTTGTGGTAGAGTCCATCAAGGACCGTGTTATCTGACACCACTGACATGCTTCAGATGCGGGCAGACAGGACATTTTGCCAGATCGTGTCCTTATTCCGGATATCAGCAGTAGCAGATTCCGCGATTCCCACAGTAGTCGATTGCTAGTGCTGCACCCGTGCCATTTCAATTACCACCAGCTCAGCATCAGAGTTCCACTCAGTTTGTTCCACAGCAGAGTCGTGGTAGAGGTACTAGAGGAGGTGCCAGAGGTGTTGGCCAGGCTTCTACCAGTCAGCAGGGAGGTCGAGGTCAGGCCAAAGTTTTTCATCTCACTCAGCAGGATGCTCAAGCATCTAATGCAGTCGTGGCAGGTATTGTTTCTGTTTGTTACCTGGATGCTTGGGTTTTGTTTGATCCGGGTGCCACGCATTCGTTTGTTTCTCCTGTTTTTGCTTCTAAATCTTGTTGGCAAGCTTCGAGGATGGCTTTTCCTTTGTCTGTTGCCACTCCTCTGAGTGATTCCTTGGACACCGATATTGTTCTTTCTGGTTGTCCAGTTCTCGTGGGAGATAGAGAATTACCCGCTGATTTGATTCTGTTAGATGTGATGGAGTTTGATGTTATTTTGGGAATGGATTGGTTATCTCAGCACTATGCCATGGTAGATTGCAGGAATAAAGAGGTGACTTTCAGAATTCCTGGCGAAGTAGAATTTAAGTTTGTTGGTGATAGGAGTTCAGCACCTCAGAATCTTATTTCTGCTATTACGGCTAGGAAGTTATTGAAGAAAGGTTGTCAGGGATATTTGGCATTGGTCAGGGATACTTCAGTGGAGAAGTTGTCACTCACAGATGTTCCGGTTGCTTGTGAGTTTCCTGATGTTTTTCCCGAGGAGTTGCCAGGTTTACCACCTCACAGAAAGATTGAGTTCTGTATAGATGTGGTTCTAGGTACTACTCCTATATCTATGCCACCCTATCGTATGGCTCCTGCAGAGTTGAAAGAGTTGAAGGAGCAGTTGCAAGAGTTGTTGGATAAAGGTTTCATTAGACCTAGTGTTTCTCCTTGGGGTGCACCAGTCCTGTTTATGAAGAAGAAGGATGGTACCCTGAGACTGTGCATTGACTACAGGGAGCTGAATAAGGTGACAGTGAAGAATAAGTATCCTCTCCTGAGGATAGATGATTTGTTTGATTAGCTACAGGGTGCACAGTTCTTTTCTAAGGTTGACTTGAGGTCGGGTTATCATCCGTTGCGGATCAGTGAAGCTGATATTCCTAAGACAGCATTTCGCACTAGATATGGCCATTATGAGTTGGATCAGTTTATAGTAGTCTTCATTGATGATATACTGGTATATTCTAGGAGTATGGAGGAGCATGTATATCACTTGAGGATTGTACTACAGACACTGAGAGATCATCAGCTTTATGCTAAATTCTCAAAGTGTGATTTCTGAATGGAGAGTGTTTCTTTTCTTGGACACGTAGTGTCTAAAAAAGGTATTCAGGTTGATCCACAGAAGATTGACGCAGTATCTGAATGGCCTAAACCTACTTCTGTTACAGAGATTCGGAGTTTTCTGGGTTTAGCCGGGTATTATAGGCGGTTTGTGCAGGATTTTTCCAGGATTGCATCCCCTATGACTCACTTGACTCAGAAGAATGTTAGATTCGAGTGGTCAGAAGCTTGTGAGAATAGTTTTCAGTTATTGAAGGAGAAGTTGACCACAACACCAGTGTTAGCTTTGCTTAATAGTGTGGATAAGTTCACAGTTTACTGTGATGCCTCTAGAATTGGTCTTGGTTGTGTGTTGATGCAGAATGGAAGGGTGATAGCCTATGCTTCAAGGCAGTTGAAGAAGCATGAGCAGAACTATCCCACACATGATCTTGAAATGGCTGTAGTGATCTTTGCTTTGAAGATTTGGAGACATTATCTGTACGGGGTGACTTGTGAGATATTTACTGATCACAAGAGCCTTAAGTACATTTTTCAACAGAGAGATTTGAATCTGAGGTAGAGAAGATGGTTGGAATTGTTGAAGGATTATGATTGTGAGATCTTATATCATCCGGGTAAAGCTAATGTTGTAGCAGATGCCTTCAGTAGGAAGTCCTCAGGCAGTCTTGCTCATATCGATGTTGAGAGGAGACCATTGATCCAGGAATTGCATTTGTTGGTGGATCAAGGTCTGATGATGAAGATTAGTAGATCAGGTGGACTGCTAGCTCAGTTTAAAGTACGATCTGTACTGAGGGATAGGATTAAAGCAGCTTAGAGCCAAGATCCTATTCTAGAAGAGCTTGCAGAGAATGTTAAAGCAGGGAAGTTCACTGATTTCACACTCGATGGTGACGGTGTGTTGTGGATCAGTGGTAGATTGTGTGTTCCTGATGTGGATGATTTGAGAGAAGAGATCCTAGAGGAAGCACATTCTACAGCTTATAGCGTACATCCAGGTGTTACTAAGATGTACCACAGTATCAGAGATCTATACTGGTGGGATGGATTGAAGAAGGATGTCGCTGATTATGTTGCGAAGTGCTTGACGTGTCAGCAAGTGAAAGCCGAACATCAGAAGCCTTCTGGGAAGCTTCAACCTCTTCCTATTCCCGAGTGGAAGTGGGAAAGAATAGCTATGGATTTTATGGTCGGGTTACCTCGTTCGAAGGATGGATACGACTCCATCTGGGTGATTGTAGAAAGATTGACGAAGTCTGCACATTTCTTGCCTGTGAAAGCCACATATTCAGTTGCTAGATTGGCAAAGTTGTACGTGAAGCATATTGTATGCCTTCATGGAGTACCTGTGTCCATTGTGTCAGATAGAGGTTCGGTGTTTACTTCTCATTTTTGGCAGAAGTTGTAAGAAGCGATGGGCACTAGGTTGGATTTCAGTACTGCTTTTCATCCTCAGACAGATGGTCAATCTGAGAGGACGATCCAGACATTGGAAGATATGTTGAGGATGTGTGTCTTGGATTTGGGAGGTAGCTGGGATGATCATTTGTCGCTTGTTGAGTTTGCATATAATAACAGCTACCATAGCAATATTGGTATGGCACCGTATGAGACGTTGTATGGAAGGAAGTGTAGATCCCCATTGAGTTAGGATGAGATTGGTGAGAGAGCTTTGACTGGACCAGAGATGGTTCAGGATGCTGCAGAGAAAGTCGTCGTGATTAAGTGCAGATTAGAGACCGCAGTTAGCAGACAGAAGAGTTATGCGGATCCTAGGCGCAGAAATGTGGAGTTTCAGGTTGGAGATTTTATTTTTCTGAAAGTATCTCCGATGAAGGGTGTGATGAGATTTGGTAGGAAAGGTAAGTTAGCACCGAGATATATTGGACCGTTTGAGATTCTGGAGAGAGTTAGCACTGTTGCATATCGGTTGGATTTGCCTCAGAATATGTCACAAGTGCATCCAGTATTTCATATCTCGATGTTGAGTAAGTATATCTCAGACCCTTCTCACGTGTTGCAACCCGACAGTGTAGAAGTGAGTGAAGATTTGACGTTTGTGGAAGAACCTGTGGCGATCGTTGATTTTCAAGTTCGACAGTTGCGATCGAAATAGATTCCGATGGTCAAGGTTCTGTGACGTAGCGACAGAGTCGAGGAGCATACGTGGGAGACTGAAGCTGAGATGCGAGCTTCTTACCCGTATCTCTTTCCTTCCTGATTCTGTAATCTTTTCTTTTTGGAATTCAGGGACGAATTCTTGTAAGGGGGGAAGACTGTAACATCCCGTGTTTTTAAAATATTTTTACACTGTACCGGGATATACAGTGTTAATAATTTGTGTATATATATTACGATATTTCCATGAGTTGATATGTATTTAAAACCTATTTTAAATACTATGTATTATTTACAGTGTTTTACGTAAAATTTTTCCAGAACTTGCATTTTCGGGGAAATTTTCACGTAAATAATTTATTATTAATTATTTTAAATATATTTTCGGACTTGCATGAACTCATACGTATTTTTAAAATACTAAATAAAGACTATGTGTGTGACTATTTATTTAATTAGGGTTTAATATATATTACCCTAATATTTTATTATTTGTTTATTTATTTATTGTTATTTAATTATTTTATTTATTATTAACTTATTAAAATTATTTTTTATTATTATTTTATTAATTTTTTCTTTTTTCTTTTTTCTTTCTTTTTCTTTTTTTTTTCTTTTTCTTTTCTTTTTCTTTTCTTTCTTTTTCTTTTTCTTTTTCTTCTTCTTCCTTCCCTCCCGCGCCCGACTCCCTTCCCTCCCGCTGCAACTCCGATCACCTACTGTCGGTGTGCCTCCCGACTTGCCACCGTCGTTCCCAGCCGTCCCCCGCCGCCAGCAGCTTCCTTCTCCGACGCCGGCGAGCTAGTTTTCCATTTTTTGCCGAAATCTTCTCTTCGCCGTTTCTCCTATTTCCGGCCATCGTTTTCAACACCGTTGGTCTCTTTCTTCTCCTTGAGCTCCGGTGAGTGTGATTCTAGCTTTGGTTTGAGCTAAAATGGTTTAGATTTGCTTAGGTTTCGAATTTTCAATTTCGGTCATATTAGAGTTTTTGATTTTTTTGAGCTTCGAATTGATTGATTCATGAAAACTCCCTTCACAAATGTTGTTCCTAGTAGCTTAATCTACATGTGTGAATTTTTGTGGAATTTTTGGAGATTTTTTGGATTTTTGGGTATTTTTGAATATTTTAATATTATTTTCTAATTTTCGGAAATTAATTATTTAAATTATGAAATTGGAGTTTATGGTTAAATTAGGTGTTGAAATGAATTATTGGAATTTATTTGGAATTTTTATGAATTTCTAAGTATTTATTTTGAATTATTGAAGTTTATGTGATTTTGAGAAATGAGGGTTAATTATGTTTTTAATTGAATTTAATTGGTTAAATGAGTTTAATTATTGATATTATTGATAAATATGTTGAGAAATTAATTTTTGGATAATTTTATAATTTTTGGTGAATTTTTGAAGTAATTTAAGTATATTTATATATATAGGGGTATTTTGGTAATTTTACCCTAAGTTGGCTAAAAATGTAATTTAATTGGTTTTAATAGTTATTTAAGGTGTAAAAATGATTTCTACAAATTATTTGGTATTTTTAACTAATTAAAACTATTTTTCGTGAATTATTTTCAATTATATATATAATACACGATTTTTCAAATAAAATGAGTTTTATTCAGTTTTTACAGTGTTTTAAGGTTAATTATGTAATTTCTACGTATAAAATGTATTTTTATGTTATTAGGATATTTTTGGCATTTCTGGAATTATTCCGTGTTTGTGGACCCCGGTCAGTAGATTGTAGTCTGGAGTCCGACCGAGGGGTTATGGATTTGTGTTGAGCCTATTTTTTGAAGTGTATTTCCTTGCAGGGTCGGCTCTACTCTTTTGAGTAGAGAGATGTCCGTTTTACAGGGGAGGTTCTGTCGGATTTTCGATAGAATTCTCGTAAAACGTGATATCCAGTCGAACCCTAATTTCTGATTCTGTGTTAAATACTCTAAATCGAATTCTAGGATTTCTGTTAGGTTTATTCTGATGTCTATTATTTATTGCTTGTTTAGTTGCGTCGATACCGAGGGTTAGTGGACCAGGCCCGTCGGACCCATCTCGTGGAGCGCACTAGGTGAGTTACTATACTATATATATATGCTTAGGATGCATGATTTAGAAATGCATGTTTTATGTTGATTAAATATGCATAAATAATTTGATTATTTCTTAAGTTTATATTAAGTATATTTTTGGTATATATTAAATTATATGCATGTTTTGTAAATAAAATATATTTAAAATATTTTTAAATATATTTCCAGTTTAATTTATGATTTGATTGGATTTATTTGACATATATATACTCGAAATATACCTGATTTAATTTTGGTATATTTCCGGTATATATATGGTTTATGTTGTTATTTTATTAAAATTCATGCATCATTTATTTTTATGAATGGATGTTTTATATTTATTAATGAAGGATATCGATAGAACGTGCTACCTAGTGGGCAGTACTAGGACCGAATACGTACCGGTACGCCTATAGTATTTAGGCTATATTACTAACTTATTTATGGATATTGATTGATTATGATTATCGATATGTGAGATGTGGTTTGGAGGTGTGATTGTTGGAGCTCGGTTGACCAAGTGTCTCGGGGCCAATCACACTGGCAGTCAGACTGCTGGAGCTCGGTTGACTTAGTGTCTCGAGGCCAGTCTACTGTCTAAATGGATTAAGTGGATATATTTGGATTAAGTGAGCCCGTATGGCTAGAGTGTTGTCTAACACTATTTCTGAGGTTACGATATTCTAGGGTTCTATATGATCCTTCATAAACTGGGATTTTCAATAAAATATATAAAAATGATTTTTCTGCATTTGTGTGAATTTGCCTGTATATATATACATATTAGATATGTATTATTGACTGTATGCATTGTCATTTAGTGTGTATGTATATATATTATAGTAATTCACTCAGTGAGGTCTGACTCCCCTCCGTTGACTATTTTTCAGGAGAGTCAACATCTTCAGACCTCAGTAGCAGGTCGATACGCTGGATTTCTTCCGCCCCGGCTTCTTTGTGTAAATTATCTACTTGAGTCTTATTTTTATAATCTAGACACTGCAGTAGTTGTGAATTAAATTGTGGGATTTTATGTATTTTATTTAAAGAAATGTTGCATTGTATTGAAACTGGATTTGTACTGAAAGATATATATATGTGATGAGTTGAGAATTGATTTAAATCCAGTGATGAAATGTTATTATTATATTTATGATTTTTATTTTCGCTGCATATAATGTTGTTATTGTTATTATTGCATGATTTATTTTATTTTTAGGCTTGCTACGGGTTCCGGATTCGAAAGAATTCCCGTTCCCTAGCGCCGGTCATGGCCCTTGTTTTTGGTCATGACAGACTCTATGTGTGTACACACATAGTTCGTGAAAAAGTGTAGATTTTAATAAATTAAAACTAAAATTAATTAAATATGAAAATGTAAACTTAAAAAGCTATTGCAATTATTTTATTTTGTTATTTTTTTTATTAGAAGTCCATATATAATATTAATAATAATTGCATAAATAAAATAAAAAATAAAAAAATTTAGAAAAAATGATGTTTTAGTTAGAATAGAAGACATAATTTTTTTATAGAATGGAAGAGTAACATTTTACATGTAATAGAATTAGAGTGTTTTACATAAAATAGATTATGTATATTTTAAAGTAAGATTTTTATATTTTTTATAGAAAAATATTATGAATTGTAATAATTCAACACATAAATTTTTAGGGGGTGAATGCTAAATCATGAAAAGAGACACTTGTCAAAATTTGAACTTAATGATTTTGAAGTTCATCATTTAATATATACTAGTTGTGAATCCGTGTGTTACATATATTATAATTAATATACATATTTAAAATAATTTTAATAAATTAAAACTACAATTTAATTAAATATAAAAATGGGAACTTAAAAAGTTATTACAATAATTTTATTTTATTATATGTTGTTAAGATTATATATATATATATATAATAATTGAATAAATAAAATAAAATAAAAAATTTAAATAGTTAAAAAATGATGTTTTAATTAGAATAAAAGATATAATTTTTTATGGAAAAAGAAAGTAATGGTTTAGATGTAATAGAATTAAAATAAAACACGTGTACTCTAAAATAAGATTTATTTATATTTTTTATATAGAAAAATGTTGTAAATTTTAATAACTCACGCATAAGCTTTTAGTGGTAAATATTGACTTATGAAGAAGGAAATTTATCAAATTTTAGATTTAATAACTTTAGATGTCAGCCTAACATACAATTTTGAAACCCCTGTCAGCATACATGACATCTAATAGCAAATCAGCATATGTCACATCTTAAGGGTTTTACTAACAAAAAATTACTAGTAGAAGTATTAAATTGACAAAAAGTGACAAGTACAGATGGTGTAGATGTTTTATGTTATTATATTAGTGAAAATTAATGTATTTAGTCAAGTTTAAGAGTTGAAATAGCAAAATTGTAAGTTGAGGTATTAAATCAACAAATTATGCCAAGTACAAGGGGTTATAAATGTGTTACTAGATTAAATTTCTATTTTTAACAACCATTTAATTAGTTTATGCTTCTTATTGTATTAAATTTATTTATTAATATATTTAAATTGATATATACATACATACATATATATATATATATATGTATATATATATATATATATAATTTGACCTTAGGTTTATTCAATCTCTAAAGTTTTGACTTTAACAAATAATTTGGTTAAACTAATGTGTCAATTTAAGGATGCTTATTCAGGGTCTTAATTCATCAAAATGCCATATACAAGCCCCTTCCAAGCTCAAGCTCATTTGGAACAATCCAAGAATAAAAAATGCCCTCCAACAACCATATTTAATTTTTTAAACTATAAAAATAACTCCTAGAAGCTCATTGAATAGTTAGACACTTGGTTATTACAATTCATTCACTTAGCATTCATTGAGCTTTAAATTCTTCATCTAATTTCTTTGTTGTTTATTAAACTTTTAAGAGTTGGTTGTGTGTTAGAGATAAGACTTCTACTTCATCTGATTCTTGGGATAGAATAGAAGGGAAGTGAGATTTGTTTCTAAAGAATTGGTTTAAGTGTTTATCCATTAAAATACTTGGGTTTGTGGTTAGAGCTTAACCTTGTTAAAAGCTCATTGTTGTAAGGTTTAGAGTTGATCCTAAAACTCTTGTATTCTTAATCTTGTGAATAAGATTGGTGTGGGATTGGAAAATCCTAACTTGGGGATAAGTTAGGTGGAGACGTAGATTCATATGTGAATCGAACTCCTTAAATCTTTGTGTTTGATCTTCCATCTCCTCAATTCTCTTTTAATCCTTACTTAAGTTTCTTAATTTTCTTTTAATTTTTAAAAAGCCTTATTCACCACCACTCTAGGGCAATTACAATTAGTGTCAGAGTTTGGGTTCTAGACACTTAATTGCTAGAATTCAAGACCATCGGGAGTGAATCTCTAAATTTCTCTTCTCTTACATCACTCTTTGATGGAAGTGATTATCCCCATTGGAAGTTTAAAATGGAGCTCTATCTAGATAGTGACTAATAAAACTATGGGATGTTATTTTAAATGGTTGGGAACCTCTAAAAGGCAAAGTAAATGATGTGAAAGTGGTTCTTTAAAAAAGCTAATGAAGTCAAACTAAAAAAAATGGAATTCACAAAAATAAGAGAGCAATAATCACTTTACTTTCTTTTATGTCAAGAGAAGAAGGTGGGAAGCTTCAATATTGCCAATCCATAAAAGAAGGATGAGAGACACTTAAGAACCACTATGAAAGAAATGTGTAAGTGAGAAGCAAAAAGGTTCAACTCCATATGTATGAGTATGACCTATTCAAGATGAAGCCCTAAGAATTAATAACTGAAATGACTAATCATCTTAATGCTCCTCTTACCACTCTAAAGAAACTTGAAAAATATTTTTCCAAGGAAGAAGTAAATAATAAGATTATAAGAATCCTACTTAAAAAGGATTGGGAATCTAGGGTCACTTCAATTGAAGAAGTACAAAACCTCTTAACTCTCTCAATTGACGTGCTTATTAGAAAGCTCCTTACACATGAGCTTACTATCAAGCAAATAAGAGATAAAAGAGATGAGAAAGAAGAAAAGAAAAAGAGCATTACATTGAAGGCCATTCAAAAAGAAAAGAAAAAGAGCATTGCATTAAAGGCCATTCAAGAAGAAAAGAAAAAGAGCATTGCATTGAAGTCCATTCAAGAAGAAAAGAAAAAGAGCATTGCATTAAAGGCCATTCAAAAAGCTAGTGAAGATGAAAGCTTGGTGGACTTTAGTGAAGATGATGATGAAATAACTATGATTGCTAGAGGGTTTAAGATGTTTTTAAAAAGAAAAAGCTTCTCTAGGTAAAAAGACAACAAGAAGTTTGATGGCAAGAAGAGTAAAGAAGTTACTTACTATGAATGCAAGAAACTGGGTCATATTAGAAGTAAGTGTCCCAAGCTCAAGTTCAAGAATAATAGAGTAAAGGACAAAAAGAAGGCCATTAAAACTTCATGGGATGAATCCTCTAAATCAAAAAATGAAGAGAAGCAACAAAAAGTGGCTAACTTTTGTTTTATTGCTCTTAAAGACAAAATGAGGTACTATCCAATTCTTATTCTTCTTGTGATAATTATGATTATAATAATAATGATGATGATGAAAGCTCTTTTATAAGCAAACTTATGCTTAAATGTAAAATCTTGCTTTTTAAGAAAAAGTTATACAAGCATGAGCTATATAGCTTGACTAAGGAATTTGAACACTTGAAAAATAATTTTTCTAAACTTGTTGAATTTAATGAAAAACTTGCTAATGACTTAAAATCTTTAAATTCCTTAAAAGATTAACTTTAGAAAGCTAATGATGAAAATCTTAAGCTTTCTAAAGAGGTCTTAGAGTTGAAGAATTCTATTTTTAAATTTAAAAGAGGAAAAGAGACTTTAGATAGTCTACTTAACTATTAAAAATCTTATGGGAATACTCATGGAATTGGATATACAAATGGAATGCCTTCATCATCATCATCATCATCATCATCATCTTACATTAAATTTATTAAGGCCTTATGTGATTCTACTCCCTCTACTTTTAACCTCTTAAGACTTAAGCCTTCAAAACTAAGAAGTCTCATGTGTCAAATAATAAGGGAAAGTCTCATAAGACTCAACCTTTAATGACACAAAGGGCTAAGGTTCAACCTAAAAAGCCCTAACCTAGACATGCTTACATGTACATTAGATAAAATACTCTTAAGCATGCTACATAATTATTTCACAATAAACAATGCCATTGTTAATGTATGTCACACTCTTCTGATATGGCATAAAGAAATTTTAGGAAGCTTACACAACCACAACACAAAAGGCATGTCTCATACACTAGGCAATCCTATGTTCCTAGAGGAAATAGATTTCCTAATGTTAAATGTTTTTATTGCATGACCAAAGGTCACACTAGCAATGTGTGCTTCTATATAAGACTATACTTGTAATTACTTCCTTTGGATTACTTTAAGACTAACCAACTTAGACTAACAAAGGTTTAGGTTTAAAAGAATGTTTGAATTGTGTTATATAAGTATGCTTAAAGTCCACAAAAGCTAAAAGTAAGCAGTACTTTGATAGTGGTTGTTCAAGGCATATAAAGGGAGATAAGGAACAATTCAACAAACTTGATGCTGAGGATGGAGGTTATGTTACTTTTAGGGACAATGTCAAAGGAAAGATTGTAGACGTTGGAGAAATTAGTAATTTTCAATCCTTATCCATTCATCATATGTAGCTTGTTAATGGTCTTAAGTATAATTTACTTAGTAAAAATTAATTATGTGACATGGGAAATAAAGCCACTTTCTATCCTAGAAACTACTTTGTTAGTAGATTATATAATGATAAAGTAGTTTTTAGTGGTGAAAAAGTTGACAATGTCTATGTCATTGACTTGAACAAAGTTGATAATAAAGATATTAAATGCTTAATGTCTATTTCCCATAACAGATGGACTTGGCATAGAAGATTAGGATATGTAAACTTTGAGTTTTTTGGATGATCTTAGTAGAGATGAACTTGTGGTTTGTTTGCCCAAACTTAAGTTCATCAAGGACAATCCTTGTGATACTTGTCAAAAAGGAAAATAATATAAATCTTTCTTTAAGCTTAAGAATGTAATGTCCACTTCTAGGTCACTTAAACTCATTTATATGGATTTATTTTATCTTACTAGAGTTGCTAGTCTTGGTGGTATGCCCTATGCATATGTCTTGGTTGATGATTTCTTTAGAGACACATAGGTGTGTTTTCTAACTCATAAGAATAATGCTTTTAAAGCTTTTGAGAGTTTTTCAAAAAGAGTTAAAAAAAAATTTGTATTTCAACTATTAGAAGTGATCATTAAATTGAATTTGAAAATGAATTTTTCAAAACCTCTTATAATGAAAATGTCAATTCATATACCTTTTTTCTTATAGAACATCTCAGCAAAACGGGGTTGTTGAAAGGAAAAATAGAACTCTAGTGGAAATCGCTAGAACAATGCTTTATGAGTATAACTTATCTTTATACTTTTGGGTGAAAGTTGTTAACACTTTTTGCTATATAACAAATATAGTATTTAAAAGACTAAATTTAAATAAAACTTCTTAAGAGCTTTGGAATAATAGAAAACCTAAGATCTGATATTTTAGAGTATTTGGATGTAAGTTTTTTATATTAAACACTAAGGATAACCTTGGAAAATTAGATTCTAAAGTTGATGAAGGAATTTTTCTAGGCTATGCCACTAATAATAAAGCATATAGAGTCTTTAATAAAAGAACTATAGTAGTTGAAGAGTCAATGCATATTATATTTTATGAATCTAACCCATTTGATTCTAAAAGGATGTTGTTAGTGTTAATGATATTGTAGATGAGCTTATGGATATAAACACTCAAGAATAAAATGCTAGTAAACCTTTGGAACTAGAAGTTCCTATAAAGAATGACAATGAGGAAATGCCTCAACCTACCTTGAAGGATGATCTTCTAAAGGATTGACAATTCAAGAAAGCACATCCTTAATACATTATCATTAGTGACACTACATAGTGGGTAATTAATAGATCTCAACTCAAATCCATTGTTAATTTAGCCTTCATTTCTCAAATTGAGCCAAAAAATGTTGATGATGCTTTGAATGATGAATTTTGGGTCCTTGCTATGTAAGAAGAGTTAAATCAATTTGAAAGAAATAAGGTTTGGACCTTGGTTCGTAAACCTAAACATCATCCTATTATAGGCACCAAATAGGTGTTTAAAAATAAAATGAATGAATAAGATGTCATAACTAGGAATAAAGCTAGACTAGTAGTTAAAGGTTATAATCAAAAGGAAGGCATTTATTATAATGAAACATTTGCCCTAGTTGTAAGGTTAAAAGCTATTAGAATGCTACTTGCATTTTCATCCTTCATGGATTTTAAACTTTTTCAAATGGATGTCATAAGTGCATTTTTAATTGGTTATATTGAAAAGGAGGTGTATGTTGAACAACCTCCGGGTTTTAAAAGTTTTGATTTTCCTAATTATGTGTTCAAGCTTTTAAAAGCTTTGTATGGATTAAAGCAAGCTCATAGAGCTTGGTATGAAAGATTAAGTAACTTTTTATTAAAAAAAGGGTTCTTTAAAGGAAAAGTTAACACTGCTCTTTTCATAAAGAAATTCAAACATGACTTACTTATTGTTCAAATCTATATTGATGACATTATATTTGTTGTTGCTAATCATTATTTGTATGAGGAATTTTCTAACTTAATGCAAAGGAAATTTGAGATGAGCATGATGGGTGAGCTCAAGTTCTTCCTTAGACTTCAGATCAAGCAATACAAGGATGAGATCTTTATTAACCAAACTAAGTATACAAGGGACATTCTTAAGAAGTTTAGCATGGATGGAGCTAAGTCAAGAAAGACCCCTATAAGCACCACCACCAAACTTAATAAGGATAAAACTGATAAATTGGTTAATGAAAAATTTTATAGAGGTATGATAAGATCCCTTCTTTATTTAACAACAATTAGGTCAAATGTAATATTTGTTATATGCTTATGTGTTAGGTTTTAATCATGTCCTAAAGAGTCTCATTTAAATGCTATTAAGAGAATTTTTAAATATCTTTGTAAAACCTTGCATTTAAGACTTTGGTATCCTAGGGAGTTCTTCTTTTGACTTGATTAGCTATTCGGATGCGAACTTTACCGATAGTTTACTAGATAGAATGAACACTTTCGAAACTTGATAATTTTTAGGTAATTGTTTAATCTCTTAGTTTAGTAAGAAACAGGTTTCGGTTGCCTTATCCACCGCTGAAGTGGAATATGTGGCGGCTAGTTGTTGTTGCACATAAGTTTTATGGCAAAAATAATAACTAATGGACTATGGCATCAATATTGATCCCATTCCAATAAAATGTGATAATACAACTATTATAAATCTTAGCAAAAATTTCATTCAACATTTTAGAACCAAGCATATAGACATTAGACATCATTTTCTTAGAAATCATGTGCAATGTGGTGATATCTTACTTGAGTTTATTAATACAAACAATCAACTTGCAGTTTTTTTCACCAAACCTCTCAATTAGGAGAGATTAAATTTTATTAAGCATGAACTTGGAATGATTAATGGTTGTATCTTGCATTAATGAGTGTGATTTGTTTGCTAAATGTTATATTTTAAGTGAATTTCAATCTTAGTGTACTTTGACCTTGTGTGAATGTGAAAATTTTCTCTGCATGCTTTATATTGATGCTTAGCCATTATTTTCACAATTTTTAAAATTCTATTTTTATTCAAAAGTTTTTTTTTAATTTATTTTATTTAATATTGGTTAATTAATAATGAATAATTAATTATTGGAGTTAATTCAATAAATTAATTATTTTAAAATTAGCAAAATATTTTATTTTGATTAAAATGCCTATTTGTATACTTTTTTAAATGTATTTATTATTTTATTGATTGAAAGTATTAAATTTGCATTTATTTCCCTTTAATTTAGAATCAATTTGATCCATAGGACCCAATTGAAACATTATTTTGGACTTAATTGAAAATATTTCAAAAGTCCAAGGATCTCCTGGCATTTTGGTCATGAGCTATTGCAAAGGCTGCAACAGCTTGTGATGTGTCGTTTTGTGACTGCCAGAACCTATCACAAGCTCTAGTCATAATTGTAACCTGACTGTGAGGAGCTGTCTGGCAAATGATTAGTCATAATCCTTTTGGAATTATAACTCCTTCTCTCCTTTTCCCAATTCCAAATGAATTCGTGCATTCAACTCCATTTTTAATTCAAATTTTGACAATTTTTCTCTTCCTTTAACCTAATTTAAACACTCCTCTCTTCTCTTTTCCTCACATCCACTCTTCTTTTGCAAATTTGGTTTTCTTCTCTCTTATCTCCTTTATCCTTTCAATTGTTTTTAAATCTTTCTTGTTCCTTCATAATGACCCTAAAGAAGAAAACTTCCTCTCAAGCCCCTTCTTCCTCTTAACCTTCCCAAGTTAAAAGAGCAACCTAATAAAAATCCTCCTATTTTTTACACTAATACGGAAATCAAACAAAGAGCATCCCAATTTGTAAAAAGGAATATCATTCCATCTTACTACATGTCAAAGGAGGCTTTTCAATCTCTTGGGTGCTTTAATAAAGTCGAATCTCTTCTTGACAAAATTAGTATGCTTACTTGGCCTTCTTCGCTTTCCACCTAAGCTGTGTAAGAAAGGCCCAAAGCCAATCCTCAAGAACAATGAAGCTTCATAGGGTCTTTCTGCTCTCATCACCATTCCCTCTTTTGTAATTGAGTTCCTCTCTTCCTTTTGTTTGAGAACTCAAAACATAAGTGAACAAAATCCCTTATATAGTATGCATTTCAAATTAGGAGGGAGTCATAGATTTCTCATTAAAGAGGACTTTAATAACCTCTTTGGATTCAAAAGTGAAGGTATTGAAACCCTAAATACTCTTTGGTCTCCCCATTCTTTTTTGAACCAAAATGTTAAACCTAATGTGGAGAAATTTTTTATGGGTCATTCAAAATCCTCTTCTTTCTCTTTTAAATGCCTTTGGTATATCCATTGCTTTATCACTTATTCCTTCTATGCTAGGGGTTTGAGTAATGAAGCTGTCTCTTTTGATGATATTTATCTTCTTTATTACATTCAAAATAATATTGATGTTGCCTTGGGTAGATGGTTGCAATGGAAGTTATGGTTGATAAGTGATAGTGTTAATAGTGCTATTTATATTGGTAGGATTGTAACTAAAATAGCACAATACTTTTGCATTAAGCTTGATCACCTTAAATCCATCCCCTACACTCTTCTTTATGAAAAATTTCTTAAGCATTCAAATCAATTTAAGAAGATGAATAATTTATGGGTTTGGAAGCATGAGGAAGAGGACATGCATGAAGAGCTTGCTTATGATTTGGAGGAAATTGAGAACATAGGCAATCTTGGCCTTGATGGTGTGGGACTTAAAGAAGAACAAGAAACTCAATCTTAATCTCGTCCAATGCCTAAAAAAAGGGCAACGAGACCTTTATCCTCTCAAGGAGTAAATAATGAACCCGCATGGGTTGGTGGCTTCTTTGACCGCCTATCAATTATTGAATCTAACTTCAACAATAAGTTTGATTAAGGGGACTCTAGGCTTAATCATTTTGATAAGAGGATGGACCATGTTGAGTATGACATTCACCATCTTTATGCTCATCATAACTTGTATTATACTTAGCCTCGTCCTCCTCAAGTGTTTCAAAACCCTCCTCCTTAAGAGCCTCAAGGAGATGCGCATGGCATAGATCCTTCATGTTAGATGTCTTATGTTTTTTAGTTTTTATTTGGTTTATGCTGAGTTTATTTTTCATTTATATTTAGTTTGCTTTGCATTTTCTTTTAGTTTATGTCTTTAGTTTGATGTGTTTATGTCTTAATGATCCATATGTTTCTTTATTTTTTGTTATGATTAATGAAGTTTATTTTATTATCTATCTTGTTCTCTTTACTTTTTCTTATTCTTTTTTATCTTTGCAAAAAGGGGAGAACGTGTGTGTGTGTGTGTGTTAATTAAGTTCATAATAACATATGTGTGTATTGACTAAGTTCATAATGTTCACAATTAAATAAACACACCTTAAATATAAACACCTATAAACATATTGAGGGGGAGCTATGATTTGCTATCCTACTAGTCATTTTTAATCCTATGCATAAACTAAAGAGGAATAATGTACACTCTTTACACTTCATTTGATTATGCACTTTTCATATACAAAAATTATTTGTCAAAGTAAAACAAGGGGAAGATTGTTGACCTTAGGTTTATTCAATCTCTAAAGTTTTGACTTTAATAAATAATTTCGTTAAACTAATATGTCTATTTAAGTATGCTTATTTAGGGTTTTAATTCATTAAAGTGCCATGTATAAGCCCCCTTAAAGCAAAAGCTCATTTGGGATAATCCAAGGATAAAAAATGCTTAAAATCAAGTCATAGGGCATCACTCACGAGCACGCTCATGATTTGGAGCATTATTGACAAGCTCAAGCTTTAACAGGCTTTTAAGTTGGTAAAGGATCTGAGCTTCTCATGATCGTGACATGCTTACAAGAAAGCATCATGAGCTCTTCCAAACCTTGACCAAAGAGAGCCTCAAGCGAGTAAGAATGTCGAGCCACTCATGATCTACGGTCACTACAGAGAGAACCTCATGACTAGGGCTCTCTATAAGATTTAATAATCACCTTTAAGTATAACAACTACTTTTTCATAGGTCACGATCGTCAGCACTCCATTGTGATTGTGAGCGATTAAATTCCTACAAAATAATTATTTTGAATTTAACGGAACTTGAAGAGGTTAGGGAAGAAGTTAATGCCCCCTAACAGTCATATTTGAGTTATTGAACTATAAAAACAACTCCTGGAAGCTCATTAAACATTAGACACTTAGTTATTGGAATTCATTCACTTAACGTTCTTTGAACTTTAAATTCTTCATCTAATTTATTTGTTGTTTATTAAACTGTTGAGAGTTGGTTGTGTGTTGAGATAAGACTTTTATTTTATCTAATTCTTGGGATAGAAAAGAAAGGAAGTGAGGTTTGTTTCTAAGGAATTGGTTAAGTGTTTATCCATTAAAACACTTGGGTTTGTGGTTAGAGCTTAACCTTGTTAAAAGCTCATTGTTGTAAGGTTTAGAGTTGATCATAAAACTCTTGTATTCTCAATCTTATGAATAAGATTAGTGTGTGATTGAAAATCCTAACTTGGGAATAAGTTAGGTAGAGACGTAGATTACTGTGTAAATCGAACTCCTTAAATCTTTATGTTTGATCTTCCATCTCCTAATTCTCTTTTAATCGTTGCTTAAGTTTCTTAATTTTCAAAAAAGCCTTATTCATCCTCCTTTAGGGCAATTAAAATTTATATTAATTTAGTTGAATTCATAAGCAATTTAATTATAACCATCATCATTGCTCATAAGAGTGAGAACGAGATGGAAATATTTAGAGATTTAAAATATTCATAACCATACCAAATTTCATAAATTTTATAAAAAAAAACTCTTCAGTACTAGTACTAATTTAAAAATTTACATATTGATACATTCTCATTCTTCAAGATGGTTTGGTTTGAAAATTCGTTTCTTTCATAATGGATTGGTATGATGTGGTTCAAAATGGGAATTCGGGAATTTATGTTATACATAAATTTATATTATTGATCAACTTTATATTTATTACCAACAAATAAATAGTAAAAGTTTGTGTATGTTTAATAGATATACACAAATTCAGGAAGTTTGTGCACGTTTAATAAATATTTTCAGCAAATTATTATGTATGTTTAATGAATTAATTATTCACAGTTATATTAATTGTATTTTGTGAAATTTTAATTTATGCATGAAAGACAAACTATCAAAAATGCACAGTATAAATTAAAATTTCACAAAACACAATTAATATAATTGTGAATAATTAATTCATACAAGCATTCAACCATGGATCAAAAAATATAGAAAGAGTAAGAGAACTTAAAAAGAGATAGTTTTCTACTCACAAATATAAAAACTCATAGTAATTTTATTCACATAAATTTTTTCTTTCTTACATTCTCTATGTTACAAACTCATATATATAGAAGACTATATCTAAAATATCTAAATTTCTACATGTTTCTACATTTAGTCTATTCAAACTTGTGGACATATAGCTTTGCTACTAAATTAATTTTTCTACACCTGAACTAGGTTTTTTTACTACTAATTTTCTTTCTTTTCTTTTTAGTTTAACACTTGGCACTACATCTTTTTTAGTACAACACTTGTCTATATTCTACATTCTTATAACACTTTTTTTTACATAGATAACTAACTTTTTGACAACTATGTCTGCTACTGATATGTTCTTCTTACAAAAAGTACAATAATGTTTTTATTTTGATATTATCAGTCTATAGTTTTGTTTACGTGCTTCATCTGATGCTATAACTTTTCCTTCTAATAAATTTGTACCATGCTTTTGTCTTATTTAGTCTATTCATCCGTTCTTGGTTACTTTTAGAGTAGATAAGATTTCTGTTGTCCAAGTAGTACTCCCAATGGCTAGATTTTATGGTCATCTTTAGTTCTTCATAAATCACTTTCATGCTAATAGCTTTAATAAAAGGTATATTGTTCCAAAGTTCGTCCTTTGTGATTTCTTTAGTTTGTTCCTCCATCGTTAATGGTTTTTGAGTTGTTCCAAATTTAAGTACTGTCATTGGTTGGCACCAGGACTAATCTCTTCCAAATTCTGGAATTGTCTGATAAAATCTCATATATATCTACTTATTTTTTACTAAATTCTGAAACATTTTTACTGATTGTTGGATACATGTTGGTAATTGACTAAGTTCTTTATGACAAGACTTGGATAAATACAATAAAGAAACCCAAAATCATAAAAATTTCGTATTGTGTTTGGATTTGCAATTTGGTAAATAGTAATTTTGTTAAAATTTTTCTAACGTACTAAATTCATCCAAAAAATATTGGATTTTGGTCCTGAAATATATTGGATCAAAATATAAAAATTTTTGAAATAATTGTTCCTGTGGCAAGTGACTGTTATAAACAAATCATTCTTTGATTTTTCTTTAACTTTTTCTGAGTAACATGGGCTAATACTATACTAAGAGATTCTTTTTTCTAATTCTTCTTCTTTGAATGTAATTTTTTTTTTCTTCTTTGGATCTATTTTTTTTCTTCTCCTACTTATTATTATTTTATGCTATTATGGTGAAATCTTCTTTAGAATCAGATTTCCCATAAGTTAGTTCTAATACAAGCTGCTTCAACTTCTCATTTTCTGACAATAATTAGTTCAACTTTTGTTTTAATGCTAGATACTTATCAAGAAACTGGTCCATCTGAAATAATATTGTTGTTAGTTCTAGATAAGAAATCAGCAAGAAAAATATTTTTACCTTCTATATATTTGGTACTATAAGCATAATATGATAAATAAGATTACCATTTTAAAATTCTTTTATTAAAGTTATTAGTTGGTGTTCTTTTTAACCAAGATATTACTATTCTATTATAAGTTTATATAATAACTTCAGATTCATAAATCATTAATTCAAAGCTCTTTATTGTCTTTATTATTGCTAACATTTCTTTCTTATTTGAAGAATAATTTTGTTCAGCTTTATTAAAAGTTTCTGAATTATATTTATAAATTTTTGGATCTTTATCTTTTTCTTTAAAAGTTAAAGTTATTCATCATCTTAATGTCACTTGCATCTGTTGTTACTATCCACTCACATAATCCTGTTGGTAATGATAAGAGTGGAATCTTTTTTACAGATTTTTTTTATCTTTTTTACTAATAATTCATCTTTTTTTGCCAATCTAATTTTTCATTCTTTTTCAAATTTTTATTAAAACTAGTCAAAATATAAGATAAATTTGGAATATATTCTCTACACACATTTAATAATCCTAATAATGATTGTAGTTGTTTCTTTTATGTTATTTTTAGGAAATTGTAATAATTTCTGGGCGATATGGGGTTGTAATTTAATTCCTTTATTATTAATAATTGATCCTAAAAATTCTATTTTTGTTTTAGCAATTTTACTCTTTCCTTTTCCTAAAACTAATAATTTTTCTTCATATCTTTCTATGAATAATAATATATGTCTAAAATGTTCTTTTATTGTATTAGAAAATATCAAAATGTCACCAATATATGCTAAAGTAAATTCTTTTAATGGTTCTATGATTTCATTAGTAAATTTCTGAAATTCAATAGGATTATTTAAGTATCAAAATGGTAAAACATTCATTTCATATAATCCTTAAGGTGTAATAAATGATGTCCAATGTTTATATTTTTCTTTTAACTTACAGTGGTGAAATCCTGATTTTAAATCAAAAGTGAAAAAATAATTTTTATTTTCTAATTTTCTAAATAATACATGTTTATTTGGTATTGAATAATAATATTTATTACATAAATTATTAAGTGGTTTATAATTTATTACTAATATAATTTTTCCTCTTTTTTTGTTTAGTGTTTATTTACTATAAAGGCATTGCAATTATATTGACTAGTAAAGGAACTACAAAATCTTTTTTCCAACATTTCTTGAATATAAATTTCATATTCTTTTAATGTTATTGGTGTTGCTTTTATTTATTTTCCTTTAATATTTTTATTTTTATTTTTTCCTTAATTCTTATTGGTATAATTGTCCTATGTTTTTCTCATTTTTCTAAGGGGTTTTCTCCTTCTACATTATTTATTTTTGTTATTATTCTACTTTCTATTTATGTTTAATATACTTTTATACCACAGTTTAATTCAAAAGTTATATTTTCTATAATATTATTTTTTTTTTTTGCATTATATGGACCCCATCAAACATCCAATTGTGCAGTTGAGAACTAGTTAATCTCTATATTTTTATCTTATGACCACATAATGTATGAAATTTATAATACTGAGGATAAATACACCTAGAACTATAAATATCAAAAAATAATTTTCCTAATATTAAGGGATATTTATAATTAAATTCAAATATTAATGGTATTTTTAATATTTTTATTGCTATCTCAATAGGTGTGTTTATTGCTACTCTATTAATAATATAAGTAGTTTTTCCTATTTCAGACTTGTCCAATTTTTTACTAATTCTATTTTTCCTAAAGTAATTTGAGATCATGTGTCTACTAATTTTACAGTTGTTTTATTATTTAGTTTGACTAATATAAAACTTGTAAAATTAGTTATAAGGTTTCTTTTGTTGTATTGGTATTGAAATTTTTTTCCCCTTCATATGTATATTTTATATGTGTAGTTATTATTGTAAAAGGTTTTACGAATTCTAAAAAATCTATTCCTAATAATACTTTTGCTATCTCATTATATTGTGTTTTGTGTAACTTTAAAAGTATTTTTACTTGATCTAAATCTAAGATTATAATTACTAATTCATAAAGTGTATATTTTTTATTCTGATATATATATGTATAAGGTTCTCCTAAAATTTGTATTTCATCTTCTGAGTCTAATAATGATTAATGTATATGAGAAACACATGATCTTGTATCTATTAGTATTGGTATCTATTTATTTTTTTTATTTTTTCTTCTATATACATTTGGTGGTTTTGTCTTTCTAATGTGATGTCTACAATAAGATCTTTTATTATTATTTGGTTGTTACTAATATTAGGTTCTCTAGATAGATTTTTCCTTCCTATTGTCAATGATATTTGTAGTTCAATATAATTCTTATGTATATTTTTATTTTTCTTAGGTTTTCCTAATTCTTCAGTATTATCAAATTCTACAGTATAATTTTCAAGATAATTATAAATATTAGTTATCTTTTTAGGTCTATATTCTATTAATTCTTTAAATATTAATGGTATTTCATAACTTGTTAATATCTTATTATTGTAAATTTCATATTTGGTCATAAATACATATAAAGTTTTTATCTTGATATTAATCAGTTTATTTCTTGAAAGTGCTTTTACTCTAAAAAATTTATAATATATTCTTAATACTTTATCTATATTTTCATCTCTAAGACTAAGACTAAAATTTGAAAATATGTTTATAACAGTTTTATTATAACATAAATTTGTGTCTAATTCTTCTATTATACTATCTTTTAAATTATGTTTCATTCTATTATCTATTATAACTAAACTGAAGGTGAATTAATATGAGGTTGAAAGTAAGATTTTACTACTATACTTATTCCTCCTATTTGCAAATTTTTATATTGGTATTTTTCTTTTTCTGATATGTTCATTAATTCATTTTCTATCATATCTTTATTAAAAATAGATATCATAACATGTCCTTCTGTATCAACCAAATCAATTGGTTCTTCAACTATTTTTCTTATATAATATTGTTTTATTTCTCTTTTAAAAATTGGATTTTTAAATATTTTTTTAAAATTGTTGTTTGGTTATTTTTTTTCAAAAATTTCTTTTATACTAATATTAGGCTCATAATTTATTAATTCTAAATATTTTTCTCTATTTAATTCTTGTTCTATGTAATTCTTTCTTATATTACTATTTTCTTGTTTAATCAAATTCTGATTATTTATTAGAAGTTATTTCGTAAATAGTTTCATCCTCATTTATTTCTGAGAGTTTTGGAATTATCATATATCCTTCTACTTTTTTATTTTTCTTATTTGAACATTCATTTACAAAATGTCTCTTTTGTCTACAAATATAATATTTATATTCTGACTTGTTTAACTTTCTATTATATTTCTTTTTACATTTTCTTTTCTTGCTATAATATGGTTTTTTATATTTCCTAAAGTATTTTTTCCATTTATTTTTATATTTATGCTTTTTATGTCAATAGGGTTCACATCCATAATTAGGTACTAATGAAACTTTTTTACAATTTAGATTTTGTTTATTTTTAGTTTGTTTATACATTAATTCATATTCATTTAATGACATATATTTTGTCTCTAACTACTATTGTACAAAAGTAATTCTTGTTCCCAAAAAATCTTTAACTATATTTAATTCAACATATTTTTGTAATATTTTATTTCTCCATAGTGCTGGTAATTTATAAAATAATAAGTTTAAATATAATTTATTTGTTGGGTCTATTTTTGCTTTTATATAATATTCTTCGAATTTACATGCATATTTTTTAAAATAATTTATATCATATATTTGTAATTAAGTTAAATATTCCTTATAAGTATTTTTTGAAATTATTACTTTTTTGTATGTAAAATATTTTAATAATAATTTTTCATATTATTTTACTAATTCTATATTTGTAGTTGCATTTTCTATTTCTGTTTTTTCAGTTTCCAATAATTGTTCAAACCAATTAGCTAAAATTCCTAATAACGTTTGTTGTAAGAATAATTTTGCCTTTGAAACTTCTAAATATCTTCCTATTATTATGGTTGAATTTATTCTTGCCCAATTTTTTTTATTTCTTATGCTATATTTTCACATGTTCTTTTTAGCCAATATGCTTCTCCTTTATATTTTTTATTTTCTATTATTATTTCTTCATATCTATTTGAAGATTCAGCATCTTCTCATACAGTTGGATATTTTATTGATGTTACGGGTATTGTGAGTTGAAATTTTATTTCATTCATTAAAATTTCTTCCTCTGTACCTAAATTATTATTTTTTGAATATAAATCTTCCTCTAATGAAGATTCAGTTATTTCCATTGTATTTATTTGTTCTTCTATGATATTTGTTTCTAATTCATTAATTAAATTTAATATTTCTTTAGAATTAGTTTCCATGCTAAAAATTTCAATTTTATTCCATTATTCATTATTATATTCAATTTCTGAATATTTTTCTCTTTTTGGATTAATTACTTGTAATATTTTAGGATTTCCAGTTACTATATTTTTAATTCTTACAATTTCCTCTCTAAATTCTTCTATTTGTTCTTTAATATTATTATAATATAAATAATTTATATGAAAATTAGTATTATTTTATCTTACTAATAATTGTTGTGTTTTTTATAATCCTATAGGAATTGCTACTCCTACAAATTTTTCATCATAAGTCCTAACATTTTTTAGTATTGTTTTATAAACAGAAGATTCTTCTAAGGCAATTTAATTGATTAATTAATTTGCTTATAAATTTTTTCATATCTAAAAGTTATTTTTCTATTAAAATTTAGTCTTTTTTTTATAATTCTATATATATCATGATTATTATCATGTTCTCAAATCCATTTTATATCTTCTCTACACATATCTGCATGTTTATTTGCTAAGGATAAAATTTCTTCTTTAGTATATAATTTTTTACTAAGATGTCAAAATTTTGTGTTAGATTTCCATTATTTTTTTTGTTCTAGCTAATTTATTAAGTCTAATACATTTTTATATATTTTTTCAACATTTTTTATTCATATATTCATAACTAGGATGTGTACTATCATGTTTAATAAAACAAATTTTACTTTCTTTACTTATTTTAGCATACATTTTTACTAATTTTAAATATTTTTCTGAATTAAATGAATATTCCTTTATATCTTGATTATTTATCTTATGAGTTTAAATTTCCTTCACTAATAATAGTATTTATAGTATCTCTAAAAATTGTTAATATCATTATTTTATTATTATATTTTACTATATTTAAAATTTTTGGTATATTTCGACTTTTTAAAAATTATTGAGTCGCTCTTTCTGCATTTATGGTTTTATCTATTTCATCTTTTAATGATATCATAATTGATAACCGATTCCAATCTAATATATACATATTATCTAAAATTTTATCTATTGTACAACTCATGATAAACTAATAGTTAAAATTTCTTTTACTAATAATTCTATAATATATTGTTGATCTAATATTTTTTTCAAGAATTGTAGTAATTTTTTCTAGACTTTCTTTATTTTCTTGCAATCTTAATAATTTATTATATAAATAATTTCCTAAGTTTGTTATCATATCAATTATCAAATTTTCTACAGTATTACCTTCTATACTATGGTTATTATGTGATTTTTTATAGTTACAAAATATTGTATTACTTTCAAAATTTTGACTTATTTATTCATTATTACTACTAATTCCTATTGGCAAATGTTCAAATATTTTTTTTTTGCATTTTTTCTGGATTCTCTACAAATTCTCTTTTCAACATATATGCTTTGATACTATAATAAGAAATGTATGCATGAGAGATAGATAAACTGTCAAAAATTCACAGTTTAAATTAAAATTTCACAAAACACAATTAATATAACTGTGAATAATTAATTCATATAAGCATTCAAATCATTGATTAAAAAATATAGAAAGAGTAAGAGAACTTATAAAAAGATAACTTTTTACTCACAAATATTAAAACTCATAATAATTTTATTCATATAATTTTTTTCTTTCTTACATTCTCTGCGTTTAGATTAATAAAAAATTTTCTTTATTCATTAATTTTAGACAATATCAATACGATTAGATTACTTAAAAAAATTATTAAGTTATTAACTATAATAATAATAATAATAATAATAATAATAATAATAAATTTTAATTAATAAAATACTTTTTTTTATTTGTAATATTGTTACTTTAATCAAAACAATAAAGTTTTGGGAAAAACTATATCGTTTTGGTTATCTATAATATATATCTATATATTAATATGCAATAAAAATCATAATTATAATAATATTATTTAGGACATTAATTTTAAATAATATCAATAAAATTAGATTACTTAACAAAAATAATAATTAATAAGTTATCAAATATAATAATAATATATTTTAATTAATAAATTATACAATTTAAATTCATATAATGTTAGTGTTCTTATTTTTAGTTTAAATTGAAATATAATGAGCAATCTACATTTTTACTTGTTGTTGATAATAATAATAATTCTCTTACTTATCATATTTTAAATTTAAATTATGTTGTAATGGTCATTTCATATTCTTATTTATTATTTGAACAATTTGAAATTATACAATATCAATTTTCTTATTTTAATATTTTAAGTTTAAATTGTAATATAATAGACATTTCATATTTTTATTTGTCAATTACATAATAATAATAATAATAATAATAATAATAATAAGAAACAACATCAACAACAATTATTTGAAACAAAAATTTTCTAACTTTTTTAATATTAGTTTTTAATTCTGTTTATAATGTTTTGAAGTTAACTTTAATATTTTATATGTTTAAATTAAATTTAAAATAAAATTAAAAAATATAAATTGAAAGATAAAAAATAAAAATTTAAAAGTTAAATAGAAAATAATAAATACTGATAATCATTGAGCATAAGCATAAGAGGTTAATTGCGTAAATATTGCGGTGAAATTCTGCGTTGAGCCGATTTTAATTCATCCAAGGAACTGGTAAGATGAAATGACAATTTTAACCTAGCACACAAAATCCTACAAAAGGGAAACCAAAAAAAAAAAAGGACGGTGCAAATGCAACTGCTGTTTTTCCTATTATAAAATATAAGGTTAAAGTTTTTTCCCGCTACTAAAAACAAAAGGCGACCAAATTGAAGGAGTTTTAAGTCATTTAAGTAATTGAAAAGTAAGCTGTACCATGGTTAAGAAGAAGTTGAGCTGTTGTCTGTTGGAGTGGTCAGCTGTTATCGTTTCCTTATGTCATCATCACACTTACGACTATCACTCACACTCACAGTTACAAGAGAATCAAATCAAAATGCTCTCTCCAATGATATCTCATTTGCTGTCTGATACCTAAACGGAAAATTAAAGACAAAAAAAAAAAAAAAAAAAAAAAAAAAAGCAATATTCCCACATATCAAAATCTTGTTTGAATACAGAAAATGCAAACCAAAAAGTTCTGTTGTTTAGTGCTATACTCTCTTTTGTAGTATATGAACCAAAAGAAGAAGAAGAAGAATCTTTGTTTCAAGCTTTCGGTGGTAATCTACGTGCCTAGCCTGTATCAACTTGAAAGTGAGCTACTTTAGCATTTCTCCTTCACTGCCCTTTCCATTTGCATGCCACTTTTTGTTATTACATTTTTTTTTCCGTAGTTGAGTTCGGTGCTTGTGTTTTCGGACTGTTCGTTTTCTTTATTTGATGAGATTTGAAAATTTTGAGCCATATTTTCAGATCAATCATGCTGTATAAATAGACTATCTTTGATATCCTGAGTTTCTTTGATTGTTTCTATCGTTTGTTTATCAGACTTTAGTAACTGGATACTAAAAATGTTTTCCCTTGTTCTGAGTGCCGTTTTTGTTTGGAGTTTGCTTAATATATCAGCATCGGTTTTTATATTTTGAACATCTGTAGTGTGAGTTTGTGCATGTCCCTTCATTTTATTTGAATTCATTGATTTTTCGAAATCTCAAGATCTATTTTTTAAGAGTCATGATTTGGGCCAAAAGCTAGTAGATTCTTTTATTTTTTCTAATTATTCTTATTATTTTTTGGTGCAGCTTCAGAATATATGGGATTGCTAGGCATGCCTTATATGTTGGTTTTCAAGTTCAGTTTATGTGTTGCTAGTACAATTTAAGAAGCTCTAGTTAAGTTTTCGTTAGCTGTTAATATATGTTAAGGCAAAATGTTGAATTTTGAGGAAGAATCAATCACTGGGTAACTTTTTTTTTATGATCTTTCAGCAGTATATTCAGAGGATTCCTTGGCTTCCTGTTTCTACTATTGTAGAACTTCAAAACTTTGCATTCAATATTATAAACAGAGCTCTAATCTGAGTAAACAAGAATCCCCTTGTCTGTTGTTAAAAATGGTTTCAAGGTCATATTCAAATCTCTTAGATCTTGCTTCTGGTGATATCCGAACTTTTGGTTGGGAAAGGAAGAGACTCCCTCGAGTGGCAACTGTTGCTGGAGTATTATCTGAGCTAGATGATGAAAACAGCTATAGTATAGGCTCTGATGCTCCTTCATCAATCTCGCAAGAACGGATGATCATTGTGGGAAACCAGCTTCCCCTTCGAGCTCAGCTAAGTCCAGATGGTACTGGAGAGTGGTGTTTTAGTTGGGATGAAGATTCACTTCTCTTACAACTTAAAGATGGTCTTGGAGATGATTTGGAAGTTATGTATGTTGGTTGTCTTAAAGAAGTGATTGAACCTAGTGAGCAAGATGATGTAGCCCAAAAATTGCTTGAAACTTTCAAATGTGTTCCAGCCTTTATCCCTCCTGAACTTTTTAGCAAATTCTATCATGGATTCTGCAAACAGCATTTGTGGCCCTTATTTCATTACATGCTTCCTCTATCACCAGATCTTGGTGGCAGATTTGATAGGTCCCTTTGGCAGGCTTATGTTTCTGTGAACAAGATTTTTGCGGACAAAGTAATGGAAGTTATAAACCCTGATGATGATTATGTGTGGGTTCATGACTACCATTTGATGGTTTTGCCAACATTTTTGAGGAAAAGATTTAATAGGGTGAAGCTTGGGTTCTTCCTGCATAGTCCATTTCCATCATCTGAAATATATCGGACACTTCCTGTTAGAGATGAGCTCCTCAGAGCACTCCTCAATGCTGATCTTATTGGCTTTCATACTTTTGATTATGCAAGACACTTCCTTTCTTGCTGTAGTAGAATGCTTGGTCTTTCTTATCAATCTAAGAGAGGCTACATAGGGCTTGAATACTATGGTCGTACTGTCAGCATAAAGATTCTGCCTGTTGGAATTCATATAGGCCAGCTCCAATCTGTTCTAAATCTTCCCGAGACGAGGTCCAAGGTTGCAGAGCTGTGTGACCAGTTTAGGGGTCAAATTGTTATTCTTGGTGTTGATGACATGGACATTTTTAAGGGAATTAGCTTGAAACTTTTGGCCATGGAACAATTGCTCATACAACATCCTGACAAGAGGGGTGAAGTTGTTTTAATTCAAATAGCAAACCCAGCAAGAAGCCGAGGAAGGGATGTGCAGGAGGTTCAAACTGAAACCAAGGCCACAGTGAGAAGGATTAATGAGACTTTTGGAAGTCCAGGATATGATCCGGTTGTTTTAATTGATACACCGCTTCAGTTTTATGAGCGTATTGCTTATTATGTTCTCGCAGAATGCTGTCTTGTTACGGCAGTAAGGGATGGGATGAACCTGATACCCTATGAGTATATTATATGTCGGCAAGGAAATGAAAAGCTGGATGAGACATTAGGGCTGAATACATGGGATCCAAAAAAGAGCATGCTGGTTGTTTCAGAGTTTATTGGTTGCTCCCCATCTTTGAGTGGGGCTATTCGAGTAAATCCATGGAACATTGATGCTGTGGCTGAAGCTATGGATTCTGCTTTAGTAGTCCCAGAGGCTGAAAAACAGATGCGACATGAGAAGCATCATAGATATGTAAGTACACATGATGTTGCGTACTGGGCACACAGCTTTCTACAGGATCTTGAAAGGGCCTGCAGGGATCATATGAGGAGGAGGTGCTGGGGAATCGGATTTGGCTTGGGTTTTCGTGTAATTGCTCTGGATCCTAACTTCAGGAAGCTTTCGGTTGAACATATTGTTTCAGCTTATAAGAGAAGCAAGAGTCGGGCAATTCTTTTGGATTATGATGGCACTATGATGCTTCGAGGCTCAATAAGTACTACTGCTAATGCAGAGGCTGTTGGAATTTTGAATAATTTATGTAGAGACCCTAAGAATGTTGTTTTCGTTGTTAGCGGGAAGGACAAGGAAACTCTAACTGAATTGTTCTCTTGTTGTGACAAGCTTGGTGTTGCTGCAGAGCATGGGTATTTTGTGAGGTACACATGTTTTCATTCTCTATCTAATACATGTTGACATGTAGATTCTCAGTTTGTTATTTACTCATCAAATTCATTTAGAAGCAGAAGAAAAAGCAATCATGCTTGTCAGTCTTTCGATATATTCAGTTAACAATTGGAATCAAACTATCTTAAACATGATGTTTAACTCGTCCAACCACCTAAAACACCTACCCAAAATGTTAAATCTCAATTATGATGCTAACAGTTTGGTAAATGCTGAATAATTTAGAGAGACAAATCCAAAGCTATTTGAATGCTTGTTATCCTTAGTGAGATTGTGCAACTCAGCTGACTAAAACTTTCTAGGAGGCTTCTTGTGATTTTGGACCTTAGTAGCATTGAACACCTTGGCATTTTGCTTTCCACCTAGTAACTTGGTATTGTGACTGTAATGCACCTGCTTGTGGTGCCCTTATCACCAGTACTGTCACCACAGACTCACAAACACGCACAAAAACATATCCAGTGCTAAGTTGGAGTTTCTATAATAAAGACTAATAGTTCAAAAGAAGTTTCATTTATTGCTATCTTCCCCAAGTTGAGTTCAGCATTCATGTACAGGTCAAACCATGATAGAGATTGGGAGACACGTGTATCCGTGCCTGATTTTGATTGGAAACAGATTGCTGAGCCAGTAATGAAACTTTACACCGAGACAACTGATGGTTCAGCCATTGAGACCAAAGAAAGTGCTTTAGTATGGAATTATCAATATGCAGATCCTGATTTTGGCTCATGCCAGGCTAAGGAGCTGCTAGATCACCTAGAAAGTGTTCTTGCAAATGAGCCAGTTTCTGTGAAGAGTGGTCAAAACATTGTGGAAGTTAAACCTCAGGTTAGAATTAACTACTTCCTGGTGTTTTAATCATATCATTTTCAGCTTCTGCTAATGCTTGGTCTCTAATGTATTCCAACCAATGAATAGATAGGAGAAATTGATTGCATCTGTTGCATGCTCAGTTGCCTATGCCATATTAAGTTACTAAGACCATGCTAGAATCATCTTGTAATTTTCCCATGGTTTATTTACATGAATGTAATTTAGCTACAAAACTATTTGTATAGTGGTCACATATGTCTATGCACGTTGCAATTTTGGCATTTATAAATCAGTGGTGCTCTAGTAGCCAATATTATCTACCTATTGCAAGTTAGACAGTAAAAACAGTCAGATTACACTGATATTAGCATTGAGCCCCGATCTTATTTATATTTTGGTCATGCATGAACATAAGAGGATAAATTTTGGTGTATAATGTTTGCCAATGATATAGTTCTGATAGACAGAAGCTGATCAATAATAAACTAGATGCGTGATAGATGACCCTTGAATCTAGGGATCTCAAGTTATGTATGCTACAACTTTAGCAATGAAAAATGGAAATGGTCAAACTTGGATTGTGTAGAGGTTTTATGTTTGGAATCAATTATGGTGAGGAATTGAAAAGTAAGGAAGATGTCAGCTGCAAGAATAAAGCAGAATGAGTGAAGTGGAGAACTTTAAACCATGTCCTATCTGATTGCTAAATAGGAAACCAAGTCAAGCAGAAGCTTTTTAGGACTGCCAGTATAGCAGTTTGGTTTAACTTGAGTTATCAGTTTTGAAATTTTTTTACTACTGATTTGAATCATATTAAAAACAACAGTTCAGGTTGGATGTGTTTTACAAATTATAGTATTTCCTCTCCTCTGTAAGGATGAGTGCTCAACAAATGAGATATAATACCCAAAAATAATGGGACATTGATGATACTTTATATTGATTTAGTTATATATATGATTTTATTCTAATATAGTTCTATACATAGGTTGATTAAAAATAACAAATGGTAACCTAAATATATGATTTTATTCTAGAGTTTACACTGTGTATCCCCCTTCAAGATGAAGGCTCCATCAGAAGCTCCTACCTTGGACCATACATCAACTAAAAAAAAAAACAAAAGAAGGAAGAAAATGATGTGTTCATTTCATATATTTACAATGCTGGAATTACATGATAAATAGAGGAAAAAATGATACACGCCTAGTTTACAATGATATAGCTAATATGCTATTCTTAGAAACTAAATCCCCTAAATTAAGTAGCTTTATATACAATTCTACATTATTCCATAATTTGAAGAATTTGAATATTTCCAACACTCCCCCTCAAGTTGGTGAGTATATATCTATCATTACCGGCTTACTGAAACAGAAATCATATCCTGGTTCAGATAAAACCTTTGTAAGAACATCTGCTGCTTAAGATTTGGTAGAAATATAGGAATAAAGCAATAATCTCACTTTCTATTTCAGTCTTAATGAAGTTCCTATCAACTCTCACATGCTTCATCTTATCATGCTAAACTCGGTTGTGAACCACACACTTATTGATGGTTTACTTCACTGAAATAGCTACATGGGCCTAGTCAAAAGGCATATTCAAATAAGCCCACAAGTTCCTAGTGCCGTGGCTCTATATGCAGCCTCTGCACTGTTGTTGGGCATTATTACGTAGTGCTTTTTACTTCTCTAAGTAACAAAAAATTTCCATACCTGTGTACAATATCCAGTTGTAGACTTGCTATCGTTAACAGCTTCAGCCCCATCTTCGATCGAGCATCCAACTCTATCCCTTAGTTTTTTGAACAATAGCCATTTACAAGAATGTACCTTAAAACTATGTACATTGCCATCCATGTCAATTTTCTTTTTAAAAATCCATTTGCACCCAATAGTTTTTAAACCATCAGTTGGGTTAATTAAGGTTCATACTTGATTATCATTTATGGATTACATTTCTGATTTCATGGCTTTTAGCCATTTCCCAGAATCAGGACTATTTATGACCTCCTGATAGGATGTGAGCTCATTTTGATCCACAATCAACACATCATTATCATCAGTTACGAGAAATCCATATCTTATAGGAACTTGACGTGTCCTATCAGACCTCTTTGGGCCTTCTAGTACTTGTGCAGGCTTAACAATTTACTTATTGATCACGCTGCAGTTCTATACTTGGTACAATGCTATTTTGTGGGGTTTGAATTTCATCAAGTTGGATTGTGCTTCCACTAGTTCCTTTGGAAATAAATTTTCTTTCAAAAAATGCACCATTTCGAGCAACAAACACTTTGTTCTCAAAAGCATTGTAGAAATAATATTTTTTAGTTTCTTTAGGGTAACCCACAAAAAGACATTTATCAAATTTGAGTGCTAGTTTATCTGAGATTTGACGCTTCACATAAGCATCACATCCCCAAATCTTAAGAAAAGACAAACTGGGAGGTTTTTCAGTCCACATCTCATATCGTGTCTTTTCAGCTGCCTTTGATAGAACTCTATTCAAAATGAATGCAACAGTTCGTAAAGCATATCCCAAAAAAAGATTGGAAGATTAGATTGACTCATTATTGATGGAACCATATCCAATAAAGTCCAATTTCTCCATTCACACACATTATTCCATTGTGATGCACTTGAAGGAGTCAATTGTGAAATAATCCCACAATTTCTAAGGCGATCTACAAATTCTTGGCTTAAATATTCACTACCTCAATCATATCTTAGTGTTTTAATATTTTTACCAAGTTGGTTTTACACTTCATTTTTGAAAACTTTGAACTTTTCAAAAGATTTAGATTTATGTTTTATTAGATAGACATAGTCATATCTACTGAAATCATTTGTGAAAAAGATGAAGTACTGGAAACCTCCTCTAGCAGTTGAGCTTAATGGTCCACATACATTTGAATGTATAAGGCCAATAAATTGTTAGCTCTCTCACTTTTTTCAGTGAAAGGTGTTTTAGTCATTTTTCCTAGTAAACAAGATTCACATGTTTTAAATGATTCATAATCAAATGAATTTAAAAGCCCATTTTGGTGAAGTTTTGAAATGTGTTTCTCATTTATGTGACCTAAACGACATTGTCAGAGATAGGTAATGTTTAATCATTAGATTTAAATTTCTTTGTATCAATATTATAGATTGACTTTTTATTAGTGTCTTCAATATTTAAAACATAAAGACTATTAGTGCGTGTTGCAAATCCATAGAAAATGTTGTCATGATAAATATTGCATTTATTATTCTTAATAATAAATTCGAAACCTTTCTTGTCTAAACAAGAAATATAAACAATATTCCTACACATAGTAGACACATAATAACAATTTTTCAAATTTAAAACAAGTTCATTAGGCAAAGGTAACTCATAAGTCCTTACGGCTAAAGCAGTAACTCTTACCGTATTGCCAACTCATAGGTCAACTTCGTCTCTAACTAATGATCTACTCCTTTTTAGACTCTGCACATTAGTACAAATGTGAGATCTTGATTTAGTATCTAATACCAAAAAATCAGAAGTAGATAAATTAATTTTTATAACATAAATACCTAAAGAGGTAGTCGCACTACCCTTATTCTTGTTCAGATCATTCATATATAACTTGTAATTTCTTTTCCAATGACTTGGCTCATTGTAGAAAAAACATATTCCTTACTTTGGTGGCTTTGCTTGGGGTTCAAACATATAGATATCACCATTATTCATCTTATCTTATTTAGATGGCTTTATACATAATGCTTTGACATAACCTATATATAGCAATCCAAATCATGATAAGTGTTGATTAATGAGAGACATTTTAATGACTTAATATTAAATGGGGGTTTAGTTTAGTTATTGTTATATTGCATCACATACTCGATATCACATGCATAACATACTAACATACTAACATAATAAGATAAACGTGATTGATCTTCATAAGTCAATATGAAGATCAAAGGTCAAACCTTAGTGATATTACAAATATAAATTGAACCTTCAATTTGGATTTCTATCTTCTACCATGGACCTTCTCTTTGGGCTCCCACCTTGGATCTCCATCATAGGCCTCCAATTTGAATTTGCATCTTGGGTCTTGAACTACATTATATGATGTAATTAAAACTATTCTAATACTATCTAATAAAATAAAATAAAATAATTACAACAAATAAAACGACTCGCAAGCCGTATTTAAAAAATTACAATCCAATAAAATAAAAATAATAAAATCCAATCACATTGGTTCAAGGGTCATGCTATACATTATGCATTTAACAATAAACACATATTCCAAAATAATTCAATTTATAAATTAATTAAATTATTATGTTAAAAAACAAATTGTATAAAGAGTCCATGCGGGGTCAAGGGGTAGAGTCTCTTGCGGGGTCCTAAAGGCAGCACCCCTAGTGGGGTCTAAGGGGCAGCGCCCCTTGGGGGGTCTGGGGGCATCGCCCTGGGCGGGTGGGGTTCAAGGGGGCAATGCCCCTTTGCAGGGGTTCGGGGGTAGTGCCCCCGAAGGTAAACGATTTACCTAATCTTTTTGAATAAGTTGTTGCCAAAATCCTAAAACATTGATTATTTTTGTAATCAAACTACAGTCTTATTAATCTGTTTAAATCATATCAAAATATGTGTACGTTTTATGAACCAACCGCCATTAAAGACCCTAATTTACTGTAATCATATTACTACTTGATTAATCTATTCAAAAAAGATTTATTCTGCATGATTTGTTTAACTCTTTAACATATCGCTCTTTGCCAAAAATTTGTATAAATATAATATTTCTGTTTTAACTTTAAACAGATAAAATATACAAGTGATAAGATTTTGAAAACAGAATTACTGTTTTATTAAATCATATTAATAAAACAGAATACATGTTCAGTTTTTCATAAAAACAAAATATATAAACTAAAAAATAAAAATTCTGATTATTGTTTAATTATATTAAACAATCATAAACATTAATCAAATTAATATTTACTGTTGTTTTCATATAGATTTAAGAGGAAGCCATGAAACAAAACCCCTATTTTGATAAAATTTTTGAATACTCCATTTTCAGAAACAAATCAATCATACAAATGCATATCATATATATGTTGAATCAAGTTAATCGAATTACAAGTGGCTTTGATACTATTATTGGGTTTAATGATTTCATACGTAGCGGAAAAATTAAATTTTAATTACAAACCCGAACTCGCATTCAAGTAATTTGATTAATTGATTAAATCTAGGGTTTTCAAAATCTTACTACAAACGCAGAAGGGGCAAAATTTCTGAAAGGGAGAGAGGAGGTTCACTCCGGTGACACACTACCTCGAACTTTTAATTTGGCAGTTTAAATTAAGACGTTTCCAAAAGAATCTGTTCTCCACAAATGTCCACACGAACAACCCTTGATTGAAAATGAATGTTTGTGTGCTAGCACATTCTCTTAATTTCTCACAAATTAAGAATGAAAAGAACTCTATGTTTTGTTTTCTAAAAGAGAGAAAAACGAATTTGGTGGCAGAATAAAATGAGTGAGTAAAACCCTAGAGAATATAACATATATATAAACCTCTAAATTAAGGTTTTACTTACCAAACGACTTTTTGATAATTTCTCACTTATTCTTATTCTGATTTTATTTAAAATTAAATCAGAAATAATTTTCAATTTATTTAAGATAATCTTTACCTTAAATAAAAAAATGAATAAATAAATAAATATTTTATTTATTTATTTCCACAGAGCTTATTTGGACTTGTTAAACTCATATTCATTTTTGGCTTGTTTAAAGTGTGTGACCCTATAGGTTCACATGACGTTAGCAGTGAATCTTAAATTTCTATTTAGGCATACAAGTCATAAGCGGCATCTAGTAAGATATTATGACTATTTAAGTCATGTAAAGTTAATAATTTGATAGAACCCAATATACAGTTAATATTCTAGTTCATTTGTCACATAATATCTTGATTGAATATAAGACATAAATTATGTCATCCTTATAGAATTCAATTATATTATGTGTTGATTCTAAGTAGATTGAGAATGATAACTCTTTATCAATTTACTTCTCAATCTACTTTAGCATGATTATGCATTTTCCTTAGTCTATCTTGTTAAGGGGCTCATACATATCTTCTTCAGATTAAATGAGAGACAAATTCCTTCTCAATCACCCACATTCCTCACATAACTCATTTCATACCTGATAATAACCTATTTTATCATTCGGTTAAAGATAATGTAAGATTGTGTCAAAATACAAAATAGTTATGTAGAAATCCATAGTGATTTCAAAGTCATAGGACTAAACCAATATTACTGTGATAAAAATTACTTATGATAATTATCTATGTAGTATTTTCATGATGGGTCAATGTAGGATTTTATTTCTCAAATAAATATCTATAAGTTGATTTAATATCTCATATTCATAATTAGTAAAACATAATCATCAATCAACATAATCATCAATCAATACCATGCTAGCTTTAATACATTGTTATGACTAGGGATTTCAATAGAACTCATATTTAATCTAAGGGTTTTACTATCAAGTCATATACTTGATGATTTTAGTAAGAATTAACTATTCACGTAATTATCATAACACAATGATAATGAAAAATGCCTCTGTATTAATAAAATGATAAAGTCAAAACATGACGATACATGATTGACCTATTGCATATCACTAATAACATAGGATTGTGTGCGATGCTGATTGCAAACTTGTTATCACAGTAGAGTTTCATAGGACCCTCCTACTTACGTTTTAGATCTTCTAGAATGATCTTTAACCATAGTAGTTTACATACACCTTGTGCCATTGTTCGAAATTCTGACTCTGCTCTTGATCTTGCTACAACATTCTGTTTGCTCCTCTATGTAACTAAATTTCCTCTCAAGAAAGTGTAATATCCTGAAGTGGATCTTTTATCAACCACTGAGCTTTGCATCATCTGCATATGTATAGGCGTCTAGAATGAGTTTGTCCCTATTCTTGAACAAAATCTCCTTTTTGGGTATTTCATTTAGATAGTGTAGTATTTTGTAGAATGCTTGCAAGTGGAGTTCCTTGGAGTTGTGCATGAATCGGCTCACCACTAATTGCATAGGTGATGTCAGGCCGTGTATGGGAAAGATTTGTCAACCAATCTTTGATAAGTTTCTTTGTTTATGGCCCTGTCCTCTTCTATTTCACAAAGTTAATGGTTGGGATCAATTGGGATGTTGGATGTTTTTCAAGCCAATTTCCCAGTATCTTTTTAGAGATCACAGACATACTTATGTTGGGACATAAAGATCTTGTCTTGATTGTGCCACTTCAATTCCTAGGAAATATTTTAGTTTCCTAGTTCCTTAATCTCAAATTCTTTAGCTAAAAAACTTCCTAGGTTCCTCTTTTCCTTTTCATTATTTCTTGTCACAATGCTGTTGTCAACATAAACAATGAGTTCAGTCATTCCCTCTGAACTCAAGTGTTTTATGAATAAAGTGTGATTCTCTTGGCTCAGCTTGTATCCCATGGACCACATTACATTAGTAAATTTCCCATACTAGGCTCTTGTTGATTATTTCAGGCCATATAGTGCCTTCTTGTGCTTGGAAACCTTATTTGCAACTATATTCTTGTTGAAACCTGAAGGTATTTCCATATAGATTTCCTCAAGATCTCAATGCAAGAATGTGTTTTTCACATCAAATTGTTCTAAAGGCCAATCAAAGTTAACTGCTAGAGACAGAAGGATTCTCATTGTATTCATCTTGGCAACAGGGGCAAAAGTCTCTTACTAATTTATCCCATATGTCTAGGTCTATCCTTTAGCCACCAGCCTAGTTTTGTACCTCTCAAGTGTTCCATTTTTCCTATACTTGACTGTGAAGACCCATTTACATCCCACCAGTTTCTTTTCTCTTGGTGAATCTACAATCTCCCAAGTATTGTTCTTCTCCAGGGCAATATCATGAAAAAGTAATTGTTGCATGATAAATGAGCGTATGAAGTTGATAGGGGACAAATTCAATGGTTGAAGACTGATGTTCTTTTTGTTTTTCATGGATGAAGATTGTATTTAAATGATTTTGCAAATTTATACTAAATCTTTGATTCATGTTCAGTTTCCCAAACAAAAGATAAGAATTTCAATTCTTGATCAACAATGTTGATGATTGAGCATGATGCTTGCAGGTTGCAGCCTTCTAATTGGTTGATAGTTTGGAAAGATTTGTGTTCTTGATGATTTATATTGCTGAGATCTGGTCTGTCTCTCCCACTAACATAAAAGGCAATGATGCAATTTGATCTCTTAATGGGCTTAAAATTTTCAAGGCAATGAATTGTCTCTATAATGGGTTTATTGTGACAGTTTAAAAACATAGGTATTAATTAATCATTTGGTAAATTCGGGAATTTAATCATTAGTTTTGTTTTGCTTTTTTTCCCATTTAGAGAAGCTTACTTGCAATGTCAATCAATATACAGCCATGACCTTATTTATTTATTATTTTTTAATAGAAAGATCATTTAAACTATGTGAGCAACTTATGTTTCAATATCTACTTAGCAGTTACCTGTTCTGTTATGACTTCATAGGGTGTTAACAAAGGCCTTGTTGCGGAATTTCTTCTTGAAATAATGCAACAGAAGGGAAAACTTCCTGATTTTGTTCTCTGCATTGGCGATGACCGTTCTGATGAAGACATGTTTGAGGTGATAATGAGTGCAAAAGCAGGCCCCTCTTTTTCCCCAGTTGCTGATGTGTTCGCATGTACTGTTGGCCAAAAACCCAGCAAAGCCAAGTACTACTTGGAAGACACATCTGAAATCTTGAGAATGCTACAAGCTCTGGCCAATGCTTCTGAGCTTGCTGCCAGAAGTTCTCGATCCTCACAGAGAGTTACTATTGATAGAGAGTAATGGATACCAAATCCTTGCATTGGTTCTTCTCTGCATGTTAACTAGAATGTTACCTTGCTTGAGCATCACCTTTAGCTGTGTGGGATTTTCTGGTAAGGGTCAACTTTAAAATTGGAGGCTTTAGGTGTTGCAATTTCCATTGAATATAGGGACAGATTTGTCCAAATACTCTTAACAGTAATTGTACCTTCTATGGCTAGTTGACAGATTATACTATTTGTGTTCTCTCCAGTCTGTTCACATTATGTGTTTTGGGTTCTTCACTAAAATGTTGTTTTTCTTATGTTTTGAATGGGGAGAGGATCATTTCTAGCAAAACTCAGAACGACCATTTTAGTTGTTTCTTGCCAACAAATGTTGAGCCTCATTTGCCTGAATATTGACCTGAAAATAGACCTTGATTAAACATCTGGGTCTCTTGGAAGAGGAAATGATATCATTTCTCTTTTGTTAAGACAAGATTTGTTTAAGAAAATGTGTATATAATTTGAAAAGGATTTTGGACTAGAAATAGAATATTTAAGCTCAGAGATGAGAGTAGTAGCAGTGATGGTAAATTTTGAGAAGGGACTTTGGACTAGAAAAAGAATATTTCTTGGCTCAGAGATAAGGGTAGTAGCAATGATGGTGAATTTATTGGTGTACTCTTATCTGCTTGAGGATATTTTGGGGAAAGTATAATTTTGATTTTCGAAAATTTTTCCTAACATTTCAATATTTTGTATTTATTTTTGACATTTTAGTATCTTATCAATAATTATGATAAAATATCAATATATTATTAAATTTAAATGATAAATTATCTTATAAGTAATTTATCATCAATTTATTTTTTAAAAATATTTTAAAAATATCTTAAAAATATATTTTTTAAGAATATTAAAATTAAAAATATATTTAAAGTCCATTTATTATAAATTTATTATAATTAGTTAAATGCTGAGATATATTCCTCAAATGCATGGATCACAAGAATAGACTTTATTGTACCACGAGAATTAATTTTCCTTAACTACCAAATTCACAATTTAAATAGAAGAAATAAAATCATCAATATTATAGTTATTGAGAACCTAGTCATCTCTTTTTTTTTTTTTCCTTTAATTTTCTTTAAAAACCTTATTTTTGGCATCAACGGTAAGGATTCCTTATTATTCGTTTAATATTCCTTTATGTTTTTAATGGCATGATTATAGGAATTGTGGTAAAATTCTTATTTTGACCTTGGCTTTTTACTATTTCTTAATTTCATCATATTATATCGATTTTTCTTCTTGTAGAAATTATTTCCTATTGTGAAGTTTCCTTTCTTTTTTAGCTCTATTTTTGTACACTATAAATAGACCTTTTTATAATGTACAATATATACAATTCAATAATGAATTCTTTGTTCATAATATGGTATAAGAGTTTGGTTCTGCCTAAGTTTTTTTGTCTTTCTATCCAAAAATAATAACTTTATTTCATATGTTTATGCTTTTCTTGTTTTTGTCAAACTTGTTTCTGGATCTGTTTCTAAAAATTCTGCCATAGAGAAAATTGATGTCTCCAAACCAATTACTATTATTTTATCTATATCAAACTATAATCTTTGGATCCAAAATATGAAAGGTTTCTTAATTGGGTGTAAACTCTGACATGTAGTTACTGAGATATTGAAAGACCTTGGTCCTCTTAGTTACTTGTTAGGACTTGAAGAATCTTCTGATTCTACTGGATATTACCTTTCTCATGTGAAGTATGCTTCAAATATACTCTATTGAGCTGGTAACACTGATAACAAAATTATTTTAATAAACCTTCTATTTGAACTACAACACTCTTTCAAAATTTTAATGTTAATACTTTTATTTCAGAAAGTAAAATTATATTATCTATTTTAATTTTCATTCAATAAAGTAGAAGTTAATCTAATTAGAATAAAAAAAGGTACTTTCAACTAAATTACAATTAAAACCTTAATTAACTAAATTTTTATTAGAGTTACAATAAAAAATTAATCAAATTAAAATAAACCATACTTTTAATTATATTAAAATTAAATTAGTTTAATTTTTAAACAACTTATCATGCTTTTCCAATCTCACTTTCTTCTATCTAATTATCAAATAATCACTTAATTTGACTTTTCTCCTTGGCTCTTGTGAAAGTACCTGAATTAGAAAGCCTTAAAACCTACCTCTATTGCTCCTTAATTCTCCTTAAACCCATATGTTGACCTTAGCAATTTATTAATCTTGATTTTGATATTAACAAACTTAATTTTGAGCAACTAATGTGTTTACTTCAAGTGTGTATAAGTTAGGAGTAATTTGGAAGTCAAAATAATGATGATCTATTAAAAAAAAATAATTCTAGAATGACATCACAAGCACTATCTCAATTAGACTCAACACAGGGACTAAATTTCACAAAAAGTGCAAATCCTATCATGGTCCCGACCGGGACCAGGGTAGATCAAGTTCAAGCAAAAATTCAATTTTTGGTAGAACTGATCACTGGGACAATGCTCAAGACAAGGTAGTCTCAATCGAGACATTGATATCCCAACCGGAACCAATGAAAAAATTCAATTACAACAGCTCATAATGGCTATTCAATGCTTATTCCAATTGAGACTGATGATAGCCTGACCATGACTTGACAAATTATAGCTCAAAAGTCTAAATTTCATTCAAATGGACTTTGATTTTGTTGGGAACGAAATTATTACAGCTATAATTGAATTGCTCAAGTATAAGTATAACCTCTGAAGATTATTTTAAGGTTAAAAAACTTGTTTATTCATTACATATTTTCAAGCATTCAATTAAACTCTCTAAACTCCTTTAAAATTAATTTCATTGTTGTATACTTTTGTGAGAGTTGGTGAATGTTAAAATAAAAATTCTTATTCTTTTATTTTTTGGGGTTAAGAAAACAGGAAGTGAGATTATATTCTAAATGAATTGGTTTAAGTGTTTAGCCATTAAAACACTTGAGAATTCAATTTTAGTGTAAGCGTTAAAAACAGTTGTGAATTAATTTTTGAGTAAACCTTGAAAACTCAAGTTATAAAGTTTGAGTTAAGCCTAAAACTCAAGTTGTAAAAATCAATATAGAGAAATAGATTGTGGTGATTCAAAATCCTAACTTGTGGATAAATTTTGACCTTAGCAATAATCAATCTTAATTTTGATCTTAACAAAATTAATTTTGAGCATTTAATTTGTTTGTTTAAGTGTGTATAAGTTAGAGCTCTATTGGAAGTTAAAATGAAGTATGATTATCTTAGGCTGATTGGAACTCTAAGATTCAAGGAGGCTTTTGACATCCTTAAAGATTTATAATGAGAAAATTATCTTCTTCACATTTGAAGTAGACATCTTGAACTTTCTGAATTGGGCTTATTTGTCAAAATTTGAGTTCATTTGAGTATGTAAATTTTGAGTTGAAATTAACATATACATCTGCCATTTTAGATTGCACATCTCTTAGTATTTTAGACATATCTTAAGTTACAGATGTCCAATTGAGGTGATTAAAAAATGATATGAAAAGATAAGTCAAATATCTACAACTTTCATGAAGAAAATATGGGCAAATTCAAACTTCTTCAATAGAAAATCACGACATTAACTTGGGTATAGCTTTCTAATAGTAGTTTGTATTTCAAATTGACAAACTCTTAGTATTTTAGTCATATCTTAAGATACAGAAGTAAAATTTAGGTGATTTAAAATGATATGAAAAGATAAGTCAAATATATACAACTGTCATGAAGAAAGTATGGGCAAATTCAAACTTCTTCAATAGCAAATCATGACATCAACTTGGGTATAACTGTTTGACAGTAGTTTAAAACTCTTAGTATTTTGAACATATCTTGAGCTATAGAAGTCCAATTTAGGTAATTCAAAATGATATGGAAAGCTAATTAAAATATTCTTAGGTTAGATTAGAAGAGAAATAAGATTTATTTCTAAAGGAATTGGTTTAAGTGTTGTCCATTGAAACACTTAGGTTTTGCTTTTTTGAGTGAGCCTCAAAAACTCAAGTTGTAAGGTTATAAGAGTGAGCCATAAAACTCTTGTGTAATCTTAATCTTATGAATAAGATTATGGATGATTGAGAATCCTAACTTGGGGATAAGTTAGGTGGAGACATAGGATTGTTGTTAAATCCGAACTCTTTAAATTTTTATGTTCTTCATTCTTCCTTCTCAACTTCCATTCAATTCTTGCAAAGAATTCTTTATTTCTTATTTTTATTTGATAGTGCTATTCACCCCCCTTTAGGACTCTTTTCAATTGGTATCAGAGCTTGAATTCTAGGTATTTTATAGCTAGAATACAAGATCATGGAGAGTTAATCATAAAACATCTTTTCTCTTAGACCATTCTTTGATGGTAGTGACTATCCATATTGGAAATTCAAAATGGAATTATATCTTGATTATGATTCCATCAAACTTTGTGACATTGTCCTAAGATGTTGAGAACCACCTATAACTATCATTGATGATATGGTAACTACTCTTGCAAGAAGCCAATGGAGTATTGATCAAAAGGAAGAAAATCATAAAAATAAAAAAGCTATGATTACTCTAGTCTCTTCAATGACAAGAGAAGAAGGAGGCAAGATTTAACATTGTATGTTGGCCAAAGAAATGTGGGAGACCTTGGAAAACCACTATAAAGGCAACATTCAAGTAAGAAGCAAGAAGGTTCAAATTTATATGTATGAACATGAACTCTTCAAAATGAAGCCTCATGAATCAATTATGGAGATGAAAAACCATCTCAATTCTCTCCTCATAACCCCTCAAGAAACTTGGAAAATATTTCTCCAAGGAAGAGGAAAACACCAAGATTTTAAGAATCCTACCTAAAAAGGATTGGGAATCTCATGTTACTTCAATTGAGGAAGCTCAAGACCTCTCCACTTTATCAATCGATGTGCTCATTGGTAAGCTCTAAACACATGAACTCACTATCAAGTAAAGAGGTGAAGAATAAGAAAAGAAAGAAGAAAAGAAAAAGAGCATTGCTCTAAAAGCTCTTCAAGAAGATAGTGAAGAGGAAAGCATTAAAGATTCTAGTATCAATATGGTGACATTGCCATTCTCACTAGGAACTTCAAGAAGTTTTTAAGAAAGAAAAACTTCTCAAGAATAAGAGACTTCAATAAGAAGTTCGAAGGAGATGGAAAGAAGAAAACTAAGAAGGTTACTTGTTATGAATGTAAGAAATCGGGACATATTAGAAGTGAGTGTCCTAAACTCAAATTCAAGAACAAGGGAGCAAAAGACAAGAAGAAGGCATTCAAAGCTACTTGGGATGATTCCTCCGAATCTGAAGAGGAAGAGGAACAACAAGAAGTAGTCAATCTTTGCTTCATGGCCTTTGAAAACAAAAATGAGGTACCATTTACTTCTTATTCTTCCTTTGATGATTATGATAATAATTGTGATGATGATAATGATGATGATGAGAGCTTTATTATGAGCAAATTACTTGTTAAATACAAAAGTTTATTATCTAAGAAGAAACATTATAAGCATGAATTAGGTAGCTTAAATAGAGAATTAGAAAATTTAAAAATTGATTTTGCTAAACTTGTTGAATCAAATGAAAAACTTGTTAGTGATGCAAAATCTTCTAATTCTTTGGAAGAAGATCAACTTAAGAAAGCAAATGATGAAAATCATAAGCTTTCTAAGGAGGACTTAGAATTAAAGAATTCCATTGCTAAATTTAAGGGAGGAAAAGAAACTTTAGATAGTCTTTTTGACTCTCAAAAATTTCATGGAGATACCTATGAAATTTGATATAAGAATGTAATGTCTTCATCATCTTTATCACATATTAATTTTATAAAAGCTTCATATGATTCCACTCCTTCAACCTCTAAATCAAATGAGACTCAAGATTTTAAAGCTAAAAGATCTTATGTGTTAAATAGCAAGGGAAGGTCTTATAAGATTCATCTTTTATTAACACAAAGAGGTAATGTTCAAACTAGAGCACCTTAACCCAAGCATGCTTATATGTACATTAGACATAATTATAATAGGCATGTTGAACAATACAATGCACATAAACTTATTGCATAAAATTATCGAAATACACATCACCATTGCCAATGCATATCTCACTTAATGACATAATACAACACCAAAGGCATGTTGCACACACTAGGAAAGCATTTCATCCTAGGAGGAATAAATTCAAAAATATTGTATATTCTTATTACATGATCAAAGGACATACTAACAATGTGTGCTTCTATAGAAGACTATACATAAATTTACTTCCTACATATTATCTTGAAACTAACCAACCTAGACCAAGAAAGGTTTGGGTCCAAAAGAATACTTAAATTTTTTTGTGTATATAAAACAAAAAGCAAGTGGTATCTCAATAGTGGATTTTCAAGGCACATGATGAGAGACAAAGAGCAATTCAACAAACTTGATGCTAAGGATAGAGGACACATTACTTTTAGAGACAATGCAAAAGGAAAAATTATTGGCATTAGAGAAATAGGTAATTCTTAATCCTTATCTATACATCATATGTTGTTTTTTAATGGTCTTAAACATAATTTGCTTAGTATAAGTCAATTATGTGACATGGGAAATAAAGTAACTTTCTAACCTAAAAATTTCTTTGCTAGTAGTCTTGATGAAAATAAAGTTATTTTTAGTGGTGAAAGAGCAGATAATGTTTATTGATTTGAATAAAATTGACTACAAAGATATCAAATGCTTAGTGTCTATCTCCTATGACATATGGACATGGCATAGAAGGTTAGGACATGTAAATTTTGAGCTTTTGAATGATCTTTGTAAACATGAACTTATGATTGGTTTACCAAATATTGAATTCACTAAGGATAAACCTTATGATGCTTGCCAAACAGGAAAATAGTCCAAGTCCTCATTTAAGCTAAAAAAGGTAGTGTCCACCTCTAAGCCACTTGAACTTATACATATGTATTTATTTGGATCAACTAGAGTTGCTACTCTCGGTGGAATGCAATATGCATATGTATTGGTTGATGATTACTCTAGATTTACATGGGTATGTTTACTTGCTTATAAGAATGATGCATTTAAAGCTTTTGAAAAGTTTGCCAAAAAAGTTCAAAAAGAAAAAGGCTTTTGTATTTCTTCTATTAGAAGTTATCATGGAATTGAGTTTGAAAATGATTTTTTCAAAACCTTTTATGATGAAAATAGTATTTCATATACATTCTCTTCTCCTAGAATTCCTCAACAAAATGGGTAGTTGAAAGGAAAAATAGAACCCTTGTGGAAATGGCTAGAATAATGCTTTATAAGTATAATTTGCCTCTATACTTTTAGACGAAAGCCATTAACACATCTTGTTATATTTCAAACCGAGTTTTTAAAAGACCAATTTTAAATAAAACATCTTATGAGCTATGGAACAATAGAAAACCTAAAATCTCTTATCTAAGAGTATTTGGATGCAAGTGCTTTGTATTAAACACCAAGGACAATCTTGGGAAATTTGATTCTAAAGCTGATGAAGGAATTTTCCTAGGCTATTCTATTTCTAGTAAAGCATATAGGGTCTTTAATAAGAGAACTCTAGTAGTCGAAAAGTCAATGCATGTGGTATTTAATGAATCAAACACACTTGATCCTAGAAGGATGTTTTTAGTGTTGATGATATTGTATGAGATTATGGAAACATAAGAAGAAAATGCTAGTAAGCTTTTAGAACTTGAAGATCTAATCAAGGAGGAAAATGAGGAGACATCTCAACCTACCTTGAAGGATGAACTTCCAAAGGATTGACAATTCAAGAAAGCTTCCCCTTAAGACATCATTATAGGTGACACTACAAAAGGGGTAACTACTAGATCTCAATTAAAGTCTATTGTTAATTTAGCCTTCATTTCCCAAATTGAACCAAAAAATATGGATGATGCTTTGTGTGATGAATTTTGGGTCCTTACTATGCAAGAAGAGTTAAATCAATTTGATAGAAATAAGGTTTGGACCTTGGTTCCTAGACCTAAACATCATCCAATTATAGGCACCAAATGGGTGTTTAGAAATAAGATGAATGAACAAGGGGTCATAACTAGGAATAAAGCTAGACTAGTAGCTAAAGGTTATAATCAAGAGGAAGGCATTGATTATGATGAAACCTTTGCCCCCATTACAAGGTTAGAAGCTATTAGGATGCTACTTGTATTTGCATCATTCATGGATTTCAAACTTTATCAAATGGATGTTAAAAGTGCATTTTTAAATGGTTTTATTGAAGAGGAGGTGTATGTTAAACAACCTCAATGTTTTGAAAGCTTTTATTTTCCAAATCATGTATTCAAACTTTCCAAAGCATTATATGGATTTAAACAAGCTCTTAGAGCTTGGTATGGAAGGTTGAGAAACTTCTTATTAGAGAAAGGTTTCTTTAAAGGAAAAGTTGATACAACTCTTTTCATAAAGAAATCCAAGCATGATTTATTAATTGTTCAAATATATGTTGATGACATTATATTTGGTGCTACTAACCATTGCTTGTGTAAGGAATTCTCTAATTTAATGCAAGGAAAATTTGAGATGAATATGATGGGTGAACTCAAATTCTTTCTTGGACTACAAATCAAGTAATGCAAAAATGAGATTTTCATCAATCAAACCAAGTATGCATGAGATGTTCTCAAGAAATTTGGCATAAATGGAGCTAAGTAAAACTCCAATCAGCACCATAACCAAACTTAATAAAGATGAGAATGGCAAACCAGTTAATGAAAAGCGATTTAGAGGTATGAGCATATACCTTCTTTATTTAATTACTAGTAGACCTGATATTATGTTTGCTACTTGCTTGTGTGCTAGATTTCAATATAGTCCTAAAGAGTCTCATTTGAATGCTATTAAAAGAATTTTCAAATATCTTTGTGGTACAATGCATTTAGGACTTTAGTATCCTAGGAGTTCATCCTTTAACTTAATTAGTTATTTTGATACAGACTTTGCTGGTAGTTTACTAGTTAGAAAAAGCACTTTCGGAACTTGTCAATTTTTAGGACAATATTTAGTTTCTTAGTTTAGCAAGAAACAAGTTTCAATTGCCTTGTTCATTGCTGAAGCTAAATGTATCACAATAAGCCTTTGTTGTTCACAAGTTTTATGGCAAAAACAACTATTGTTTGACTATGGTGTAAAACTTGATCATATTCCAATCAAATGTGACAATACAAGTGCTATCAACCTTAGCAAAAATCCCATTCAGCATTCTAGAACTAAGCATATAGACATTATACATCATTTCTTGCGTGAAATTGTTCAAATTGGTAATATCTCACTTGAATTTGTTGATACAAATAATCAACTTGCAGATATCTTCACCAAACCTCTAAATGATTAAATTTCATTAAGTATGAACTTGGCATGATTGATGGTTCTAGTTTATCTTCATTTTATGTTTAATTGATGGTTGAAGTGTTTTCATGTGAAATCATATTGTGCTTATTGATTACTTTGATTGATAAATATTTTGATTTTGATCTTAAATTTTTTTTATAATTGTCAGTTTATATTTGGTTTATGTTTTTAAATTTCCTTTTGCATTTTGTCAAAGGAGAATAAATCATTTGAGTTTGCATGTGTACCTAATTAATTTTTTTTACATGTGTATTTCTCTTTAATTTTAAAACGTCCTTAAAAATTGAGTTTATGTCAGTGACATGTTATATTTTGGTTTGATATAGGGGGAGAAAATTTGTTTAAATTTTTTGCAAGCATATTAACATTATAAGTATGGCTAATTTTGTCGTATTCACCTTATTTTGCTTACTTTTTTTATGTATGACATATATTTTATAAAGATTTTGTGTATCTTTGTTTTTATTTTCCTTTTATATCTCTCTCTTTTCTTTTTGCTTTTGACAAAGGGGGAGAAATATATTTGAGTTTGTTATTTGTTACTATACATGTGTATAATATTTTATTATTATATTTATACATGCATAATTCATGTATAAAATCTTCTTAGAAATTGTTTTAATCTTTGATAAGTCATGAATACCTTCTTAGGAATTTTTTTGATCTTTTCATAATTCATGTATTAGGAATTGTTTTAATTTTTAATAAGGAATGAATATTTTTACAAAGATTTGGTGTATCTTTGCTTTGTTCCTATAGGAATTTTGGTCCTTTTAGGTTCATTTCCCCTTATATCTCTCTCTTTTCCTTTTGCCTTTGTACAAAGAGAGGAAAATATGTTATGAATAATTTGTGTTTATTTTTTTATGCTAAGTGCTACATGATTGATTAGCTAGCTAAGCTTTATATGATCATATGATAATCACGCATGTCTAGCATCAACATTATTATTATATGTACTATTTTTGTGATATATTTTAGTGAAACTATATGCATATATGTTTCAAATTATTTCCTCACATTTCCTAACATTTATTTAAATGATCATGTTATCATATTTTATGTTTTTTAATACATTTGTCATAAGAATGCCATGTTTTTATCCCTCTTGCTATATTTTATGTTATTTTTATTTATTTTTTTGTCAAGGGGAATAATCTACAAATTTATATTTCTTATCATGTCCATATTCATAGGGGGAGAAATAAAAAAAGATATTTTATTTCATTTGGTATCATTATTATTACACACTTTACTTTGTATTGTTTTTTTATCAAACTCAAAATAAGTTTGTCAAAATCAAAAAGAGGAAGATTTTTGACCTTAGCAATAATCAATATTAATTTTGATCTTAACAAACTTAATTTCGAGCATTTAATTTGTTTGTTTAAGTGTGTATAAGTTAGGATTCTATTGGAAGTTAAAATGAAGTATGATTATCTTGGGCTAATTGGACCTTTGAGATTTAAGGAGGCTTTTGACATCCTTAGAGCTTTATAATGAGAAAATTATCTTATCCACATTTGAAGTAGACATCTTGAAATTTCTGAATGAGGCTTATTTTTCAAAATCCGAGTTCATTTTGGTATGAAAATTTTGAGTTGAATAAAACGTATACGTCTGCCATTTCAGATTGCACATAGTATTTTAGACATATCTTGAGCTACAGATGTCCAATTGAGGTGATTCAAAATGATATGAAAAGATAGGTCAAATATATACAACTTTAATAGAAAAAATATAGGCAAATTCAAACTTCTTCAATAGAAAATCACGGAATCAACTTGGGTATTGCTGTCTAATAGTAGTCTGCATTTCAGAGTGACAAACTCTTAGTAATTTGGACATATATTGAGATAAAGAAGTCAAATTTAGGTGATTCAAAATGATATGGAAATATAAGTCAAATATATACAACTTTTACACAGAAAGTATGTGTAAATAAAAACTTCTTCAATAGTAAATCATGGCATCAACTTGGGCATAACTATCTGACAGTAGTCTGCATTTCAAGTTGCACAACTCTTAGTATTTTGGACATATCTTGAGCTACAGAAGTACAATTTAGGTGATTAAAAATGATATATAAATTTGATTCAAATATCTACAACTTTTATAAAGAAAGTGTGGGAAATTAAAATGTCTTGGGTAGCCAATCATGGTTTCAATACATAAATAGGTGTTTGGTAGCATCACTTTCAATGATTCAAAATATGGATGTTGGACACATTATTTGCACCTCCAACAACTATATTTTTGAGTTTTTTTCTATATAAACATCTCTAGAGTTGAATTTAAGTTTAACTTGTTTATCATTCATTCTTTCTTAAGCATTCATTAAGCTCTTAAATTCTCTTAAACAATTCTTTGTTTGTATAACTCTTATGAGAGTTGGTTATGTGTTAGAAATAGAATTTCTCTTCATCTTAAATCTTGGGTTAGATTAGAAGGGAAGTGAGATTTATTTCTAAAGGAATTGGTTTAAGTATTGTCCATTGAAATACTTGGGTTTTAGTTTTTTGAGTGAGCCTTGAAAACTCAAGTTGTAAGGTTACAAGAGTGAGCCATAAAACTCTTGTATAATCTCAATCTTGTGAATAAGATTATGGGTTATTGAAAATCCTAACTTTGGGATAAGTTAGGTGGAGACATAAGATTATTGTTGAATCTGAACTCCTTAAATTTTTGTGTTCTTCATTCTTGCTTCTTAACTTCCATTCAATTTTTGTAAAGAATTCTTTTTATTTCTCATTTTTATTTAATAGTCCTATTCAGCCCCCCTTCTAGGGCTCTTTTCAATAAGTTAGGTGGAGATGTAGGATTGTTGAGAATCTAAACTCCTTAAATTCTTTTATTCATCATTCTTCCTTCTCAACATTCCTTTTAATTATTGTTCAAATTTTTTAATTTTTTATTATTGTTCGATAGTCCTATTCAACCCCCTCTAGGTCTCTTTCAATTAGTATCAAAGCTTGAATTCTAGAAACTTCATTACTAGAATATAAGACATAGGGAGTGAATCACAAAATATGCCTTCATTTAGACCATTCTTTGATGGTAAGATTATCCTTATTGGAAGTTCAAAATGGAACTATATCTAGATTATAATTCCATTAGACTTTGGGAAGCTCTTCTCAAAGGTTAGCAGCCACCAAAAACTATCATTGATGGTGTTTAAACTACTCTTTTAAAAAGTGATTATAGCAATGATCAAAGGAAGAAAACTAGAATAATAAAAAGGTTATGATCACTCTACTTTATTCCATGACAAGAGAAGAAGAAGGTAAGCTTCAACGTTGCATTTTGGCCAAGGAAATATGGGAGACCTTGGAGAACCATTATGAAGGCAATAAACAAGTAAAAAGAAAAAATGTTCAACTTTATATGTATGAATATGATCTCTTCAAAATGAAGCCTCAAGCATCAATTATGGAGATGATAAACTATCTTAATGCTCTCCTCACAACCCTCAAGAAACTTGGAAAACATTTCTCCAAGGAAGAGGTGAACAATAAGATTCTAAGAATCCTACTTAAGAAGGATTGAGAATCTTGAGTCACTTTAATTGACGAAGTTCAAGACCTCTCTATCCTCTTAATCAATGTGCTTATTGGTAAGCTCTTAACACATGAGCTTATAATTAAACAAAAAAGGTGAAGATCAAGAAGAGAAGGAAGAAAAGAAAAATAGCATACCATTAAAGGTTTCATAAGAAGAAAGTGAAGATGAAAATGTTGAAGATTTTAATGATGAAGATGGTGATATTGCCATGCTCACTAGGAACCTCAAGAAGTTTTTAAGTAAGAAAAATTTCTTAAGAACAAGGGACTCTGACAAGAAGTTCAAAGGAGATGGCAAGAAGAGAACCAAAGAAGTTACTTACTATAAATGCAAGAAACTAGGACACATTTGGAGTGAGTGCCCCAAACTCAAATTCAAGAATAAGGGAGCAAAGGATAGGAAAAAGGCCTTTAAAGCTACTTGGGATGACTCCTTCGAATTTGAAGAGGAAGAGGAATAACAAGAAGTGGCCAATCTTTACTTCATGACTCTTGAAAATGAAAAAAAGGTACCATCTACTTCTAACTCTTCTTATGATGAATATTACACTTATGATGAATATGATGATGATGATGATGATGATGTTAAGAGCTCTATTGTGAGCAAACTCTTGCTTAAGTGCAAAACTTACTTTCTAGAAAGAAGCATTATAAGCATGAGTTAAATAGCTTAACCAAGGAATTTGAGAAGTTGAAAATTGAATTTTCTAGTCTTGTTAATTCGAATAATAAACTTTCTTGTAATTTGAAATCTTCTAATTCCTTGGAAGAGCAACTCAAGAAAGCTAGTGATGAAAATCATAAACTTTCTAATGAGGTAGTTGAGCTTAAAAATTTCATATCAAAATTTTAAAGAGGAAAAGAGAGTTTAGATAATTTACTTAGCTCTCAAAAAATTCATGGAAATACTCATGAAATTGGATATACTAATGGAATGGCCTCATCTTCATCATCATCACATATTAAAATTATTAAAGCATCATGTAATTCCATTAATTCTACTTTTAAATCGATTAAGACTCAAGCTTTTAAAGCTAATAAGTCTCATGTGTCAAATATTAAAAGGAAGTCTCATAAGACTTAATCCTATATGACACAAAGAGGTAAATCTTAACCTAAACATGCTTACATATACACTAGACACAATACTCATAAGCGTGTTGCAAAATATAATGCACCTAAATATATTGCACAAGCCTATCAAAATACACATTGCCATTGCTAATATATGTCTCACACTCAAATTAATATGAGACATACACCACCACATCACAAAAGGCATGTTTCACACAATAGGAAAGCATATCATTATAGGAGAAATAAATTTGAAAATGTCATATGTTTATATTACATGATCAAAGGACATACCAAAAATTTTTGTTTTTATAGAAGACTACACATGAATTTACTTCCTTTGGATTATCTCGAGACTAACCAATCTAGACTAAGAAAGGTTTAGGTTCAAAAGAACACTTAAATTATTTTGTGTAGGTGTGCTTAAAATCCATAAGAACAAAAAGCAAGTGGTATCTTGATAGTGGATGTTTAAGGCATATGATGGGAAATAAGGATCGATTCAATAAGCTTGATGCTAAGAATGGAGGACATGTCACATTCGGAGACAATGCAAAAGGAAAGATTATTAGCATTGGGGAAATAGGTAGTCCTCAATCCTTAGATTATTGGCATTAGAGAAATAGGTAATCCTCAATCCTTATCTATACATCATGTGTTGCTTGTTGATGGACTCAAACATAATTTACTTAGTATAAGTCAATTGTGAGACATGGGAAATAAAATGACTTTTTATCCTAAAAATTGTTTTATTAGTAATCTTGATGAAGACAAAATAATTTTTAGTGGTGAAAGAATAAATAATGTTTATGTTATTGATTTGAACAAGATTAATAACAAAGATATCAAATTCTTAATGTCTATTTCCTATGACATATAGACATGACATAGAAGGTTAGGACATACAAATTTTGAGCTTTTGAATAATCTTTGTAAACATGAACTTGTGATTGGTTTACCTAAGCTTGAATTCACTAAAGATAAAACTTGTGATGCTTGTCAAAAGGAAAAAAAATCCAAGTCCTCATTTAAGCTAAAAGATGTAATATCCACTTCTAGACCACTTGAACTTATACATATGGATTTATTTGGACCAACTAGAGTTGCTAGTCTCGGTGGAATGCACTATGGATATGTACTGGTTGATGATTACTATAGATTTACTTAGGTATATTTTCTTGCTCATAAGAATAATGCATTTAAAGCTTTTGAAAATTTTACAAAAAGAGTTAAAAAAGAAAAAGGTTTTTTGTATTTCTTCTATTAGAAGTGATTATGGAATTGAATTTGAAAATGAATTTTTCAAAACCTATTACAATGAAAATGATATTTCACATACATTTTCTTGTCCTAGAACTTCTTAATAAAATGGGGTAGTCGAAAGAAAAAATAGAACTTTTGTGGAAATGGCTAGAATAATGCTTTATGAGTATAATTTACCTTTATACTTTTGGACGAAAGCTGTTAATACATCTTGTTATATTTTAAATAGAGTTTTCAAAAGAATAATTTTAAATAAAACTTCTTATGAGCTATGGAACAACAGAAAACCCAAAATCTCAGGTCTAAGAGTATTTGGATGCAAGTGATTTCTATTAAACACCAAGGATAATATTGGGAAATTTGATTCCAAAGCTGATGAAAGAATTTTTCTTGGCTACTCTATTTTTAGTAAAGCATATAAAGTTTTTAATAAGATAACTCTAGTAATTGAAGAGTTAATGCATGTTATATTTGTTGAATCAAACTCACTTGATCCTAGAAAGAATGTTTGTATGGTTGATAATCTTTTAGGTGACAATGAGATAAACTCAAGAAGAAAATGCTAGTAAGCCTTTGAAACTTGAAGGTCCAAGCAAGGTGGATAATGAGGAGTCATCTCAACCTACCTTGAAGGATGAACTTCCAAAGGATTGGCAATTCAAGAAAGCTCATCCTTAAGATCTCATCATAAGTGATACTATAAAAGGGGTAACTACTAGATCTAAACTTAAGACTACTATAAATTTAGCCTTCATTTCTTAAGTCGAGCCCAAAAATGTCAATTATGCATTGAGTGATGAATTTTAGGTCATTGCTAAGCAAGAAGAGTTAAATCAATTTAAGAGAAACAAGGTTTGGACCTTGGTTCCTAGACTAAAACATCATCCTATTATAGGCACCAAATGAGTGTTTCGAAATAAGATGAATGAACAAGGTGTCATAACTAGGAATAAAGCTAGACTAGGAGCTAAAGGTTATAATCAAGAGGAAGACATTGATTATAATGAAGTCTTTGCCCCCATTGAAAGGTTAGAAACTATTAGAATACCACTTGCATTTGCATTATACATGGATTTTAAACTTTACCAAATGGATTTTAAAAGTGCATTATTAAATGTTTTCATTGAAGAGGAGGTATATGCTAAGCAACCTTTAGGTTTTGAAAATTTTAATTCTCCAAATCATGTTTTTAAATTGTCAAAAGCATTGTATGGATTGAAACAAGCTCCAAGAGCATATGAAAGATTGAACAACTTCTTATTAGAAAAAGTTTTCTCTAAAGGAAAAGTTGATATAACTCTTTTTATAAAGAAATCCAAGATTGATTTATTAATTGTTCAAATATATATTGATGATATTATTTTTGGTTCTACTAACCATTGCTTGTGTAAGGAATTCTCCAAATTAATGCAAGGACAATTCGAAATGAGTATGATGGGAGAACTCAAGTTCTTTCTTTGATTTCAAATTAAGCAATGCAAAGATGGGATTTTCATCAACCAAACAAAATATGCAACCAAACTAACCAACCAAAGATGGGATTTTCATTAACCAAACCAAACATGCAAGAGACATTCTTAAGAAGTTTTGATGGATGGAGCTAAGACAAGCAAAACTCCAATGAGCACCACAACCAAACTCAACAAGGATGAGAATGCAAACCGGTTGATAAAAATTGATTTAGAGGTATAATCAGATCCTTTCTTTATTTAACTGCTAGTAGACTAGATATTATGTTTGCTACTTATGTGCTAGATTTCAATCAAGTCCTAGAGAGTCTCATTTGAATGCTATTAAAAGAATTTTCAAATATCTTTGTGGTATAATGCATTTAGGACTTTGGTATCCTTCGAGTTCTTCCTTTGACTTGATTAATTATTTTGATGCGAATTTTGCTGGTAGTTTACTAGATAGAAAAAGAACTTTTGGAACTTGTCAAACTTTAGGAAATTGCTTAGTTTCTTAGTTTAGTAAGAAATAAGTTTCGGTTGCTTTGTCCACTATTGAAGTTAACTATAATGCAACAAGTCTTTATTGTTCACAAGTGTTATGACAAAAACAACAATTATTGGACTATGGTATAAGACATTCCTATCACATGTGACAATACAAGTGCTATAAACCTTAGTAAGAATCCCATTCAACATTTTAGAACTAAGTATATTGTCACGACCTAAAACAAAGGCCATGACCGGCGCTAGGGAACAGGAATTCTTTCGAATCCAAAACCCATAGCAAGCCTAAAAAATAAAATAAAACATGCAATAATAATAATAATAATAACATAAATAATATAATTTGCAATGGAAATGAAAATCATAAATAAGATAAGTAAATATACATCAATGGATTTAAATCCTCATCTTATATATAAATATTCCTTTAATACAAATCCAGTTCAAATATTTAAAATACATAACTCACACAAATAAATACATAAACCCCACATCTGATTACAACTACTGCAGTGTCTAGATTATAAAATAAAGCTCAGATAAGCAGTTTACATAGTGAAGCTGTGGCGAAAGAAATCTGGCATATAGGTCTGCTACTAAGGTCTGAAGATGATGACTCTCCTGAAAAATAGTCAACGGAGGGGAGTCAGACCTCACCGAGTGAATTGTTATAATATATATACATGCATACTAAATGACAATGCGCACAGTCAATAGTATATATAATAAATATATATACAAGCAAATACACACAGATGCAGCAAAATCATTTTTATATGTTTACTGAAAATCACTGTTTATGAAGGATCAAATAGAACCCTAGAAAATTGTAACCTTAAGTAGTGTTAGACAAAACTCTAGCCATACAGGCTCACTTATTCCAAATAAATTCACTTGTTCCATTTGGACAGTAGACTGGCTCCGAGATACTAAGTCAATCGAGCTCTAGTAGTCTGACTGTTAGTGTGATTGGCCCCGAGACACTTGGTCAACCAAGCTCAAGCAATCACACTCCCAAATCACATCACACATCAAATAAATCAATCCGATCAATATCCATATGTAGGTTAGTAATATAACCTAAATTCTATCATCGTACCGGTACGTACTCGGTCCTAGTACTGCCCACTAGGTAGCACGTTCTATTGATATCCTTCATTAATATATAAAACATACATTCATAAATAAATCAAACATTATAATACTGAAAAAGCTAAAAGGTTTATGCTAAAACTCTAATTCATTATATAGTGAGTGAGGCCAAGATCATGTGTTGCACCACAGGAAAGGATATTTATGACTACCTTAGGGAGGAATATTAAGGGAGTATAAGGACTAAGCATATGATACTTCACAATTTGAAAAGAAATTCTATGATGGAGAATATGAATGAAGGAGAATGTGTGATGACTTTACTAATAAAGTAATGTCACTTGTGAATAAAAGTAGAATTTTTGGAGATGCTATACCTAAAAAAATTTTTGTTCAGAAAATTCTGCTCAACTTGGTAGAACATTTTGAAGCCAAAATCTCTTCCATTAAAAAAAGAAAGAACATAATAGCTATGAAGCTTATAAACTTGATAAGTGGGCTTGAAGCTACTAAAACTAGAAGAGCTGATATATAGAATCATACTGTAGAAGGAGCTCTAGTAGCAAGACTAAGAAGTGGAGTTCAAGCAACTCAATTATTCAATAATGTCCGAGCAAGTTCTAGTGGTGACAGACATAAGTATATTGAAGGTGGTGGTGCATGTGATAGGAAAGACAAGTTTCCACCGTGTTCTCACTTAAATCTATTTATCTTTCTAGGTCATGAACCAAAGTATGGAATTGTGATTATTTAGTAATAGTTATTCCAAGAATACTTATTCTACTCCTTAAGAATTACAATTCTATTTCACACTCATTCCATTCCATGAACCAAACACGGTCTAAGTGCTATTTGATACATCCTAAACTAATTGTTCACAAGAACTTATCATCGATTCCAAATCAATAGTGAATTAACTTATTAAATGAGAATAATAAGTGGATGTCCCTTGGGATAGAATAAAATTCATTTTTAAATGCACAATATAACATATTGTAAGAGCTATTAGAGTGGCGATGGTGGTGGGCGGGAAGAGAGTTAGGGGCGATGATGCGAATGTGACTGAAGGTGCGATAAAGGTAAGGAATGTTAAAAATATTGATAATAATGTTTGCTTTTAATAATATTAAAATGTAATCAGTTAATGTTACCTATCATCGATAGTGACTATTAGAGGGTTGCTAACCGTTTGTATAGAAGGAAGTTAAAAATTTGGAGTCATTCTACATTACAAATAATTGTATATATATGACTTTAATTTTTAACCCTTGGATAAATGAAAATTAAATCATATCCACTAATTGTAATAACCTGGCTACCTAAATACTTGGTTATTTTTTGTTAAAATTTATTATTAGGAGAAAACTATATTTTTTCATTCCTTTGTAATATGGTAAAAAAAAGAGATTTAAAAAATAAAAATACACACATATGGATGAAGGAAAAAAGAGATATTTCATCCCTTGTAATGAAAAAGAAAAAGTGAAAGAGAGAGAAATAAAAATTGGTTTTAAAGAGGAAAAAGATAAAATAGTGAAAAAAAATAATTTTGAAGTGAATAAATAAATTTATTTTTAACCTACAATAGTAGGTCATATATTAATTGTATATTATTTGCACTACAGTAAGAACCAAAAAATTGAGAAAAAATAAAAATGGGATGAATAATCATTACAAGGTTTGTTTGGAAAAAAGATAAGGGTACAATTTGAAATTAAATATATAAGGTGAAGGTATATTTTAACCTTTAGTGTTTTATTAGTGTTTATACCAAGATTTACATTTTCCCCTTGGATAATTTTTGGACCAAATAAATATAAATTTAATGAAAAATTGTGATTTAAGCCGTCAACTATTTATATGTTCTATTCATGCTGACATGGTAGTAATTAGTCCAAGTAAAACCCTTAGTTTAATTCAAACATCAATTCCCAATTATACAAATACCTATTTATTATATAAAAAAGTGATACATGCCAGTGAAGGAGTAACATTCTTAAAGTGTAGAGTTTGATTCATGTTATTGTCAATTTAAAAAGGGAAGGTTGTCTCTTGTTGTGTAGTCCATTAAAACTTAGGTCATATGAGATTCGTGTTAATCGAAAAAAGGAGAGATGCATCGATCATCAAAGGAACTAGTTCACTCCTTTAAGGCATTGTCATCTCTTTGCCATCACCACCAATGACCAGTTCCCTTACCATTCTCCTTCCTCCACTATAATTCTTGAAACTATCACCTTATCCTTCTCCTTGTCTTCCTTCTCCTCCACTTATGTCAATTAGGGTTTTATCTGATTTAGAACTTTATAGGTTAAAAGAGAGTTGACCTCCTCCACTTATGTCAATTGGGATTTTGTCTAATTTATAATTTTATGAAGAAAGATTCCTAGAGGGGGTGAATAGAACTATCAAACAATAATAAGAAATTAAAAAGATTTGAACAAGAATTAAAAGGAATGTTGAGAAGGAAGAATGATGAACATAAGAATTTAAGGAGTTTGGATTCTCAACAATCCTACATCTCCACCTAACTTATCTCCAAGTTAGAATTTTGAATCAACACAATCTATTTCTCTAGATTGATTTTTACAACTTGAGTTTTAGGCTCAACTCAAACCTTACAACTTGAGTTTTTAAGGCTTACTCAAAAACCAATTCACAAGTGTTTTTAAGGCTCGCACTAAAACTAAATTCCTAAGTGTTTTAATAGCTAAAAACTTAAACCAATTCCTTTAGAATAGAATCTCACTTCTCATTTCCTTAACCTAAGAAAATAGAAGAATAAGAATTTTTATTATAACACTCACCAACTCTCACAAGAGTATACAATAACAAAATGAATTTTGAAGGAGTGTACAAAGCTTAATTGAATGCTTGAAAGTATATAATGAATAAACAAGTTTCTTAACCTTAAAATAATCTTCAGAGGTTATAATTATACTTGAACAATTCAATTATAGCTATAATAATTTCATTCCCAACAAATCAAAATCCTTTAAATGAAATTTGGACTTTTGAGCTGCAATTTGTTAGGTCGTGGTCAGGATATCATCAGTCTCAGTTGGATGAGCTTTAGATTGCCGTTACAAGCCATTGTATTTGAATTTTTTCACTGGTCCCAATTAGGACTACCTTGTCCCTGACATTGTCTTGGTCAAGACATTAGATCAGGATCAATTCTATCGAAAATTGAATTTTTTCTTGAACTTGATCTACCCCAGTCTTGATCGAGACCATGATAGGATTTACACTTTTTATGTAATTTAGTCCCTGTGTTGAGTCCGATCGAGATAGTGCTTGTGATGTCTTTTTGGAATGATTTTTCTTTGATAGTTTATCATTATTTTGACTTCCAGTTACTCCTAACTTATACACACTTGAAGCAAACACATTAGTTGCTCAAAATTAAGTTTGTTAAGATCAAAATCAAGATTGATAAATTGCTAAGGTCAATAATCTCTACCTTTTGTATTTTGACAAACTTATTTTGAGTTTGATAAAAATAATACAAGGTAAAGTGTGTGATAGATAAAAATTGTGATAATAATGATGGTATCAAATAAAATCAAATATATTTCTTTATTTCCCCCCTATAAATATGGATATGATAAGAAATAAAATTTATAATTTATTCTCCATGAAAAAAATATAAAATATATCATGAGAAATTATTGCCTAACATAACAAATATGTTAAAAACATAAAAAAAAATGCAATAGAAAGGAAATAATTTCAAACATATATGCATATAATGCATCACAAAAATATTACATATAATATAATCATATAAAGCTTAGCTAATCATACATGATCATGTGACACTTAGCATATTACAAACACAAATACTAAACACAATTATTGTATGTTTTGTCAAAGACCAAAAGAAAAGAGAGATCTATAAAAGTGAAATGAACCTAAAGGAAAAAAATCCTAGAGGAATTAAAAGATCAAGAACCAAAACAATTAAAATAAAGACACACTAAATCTTTATAAAATTCATGGTCCATCATTCTGCGTAAGCATTAATATGGACTAAGTGGAGATTTATTTTAGCATGTCTAATGCATGTTGACCCTTTGTACATATGTCCTTTCTTAGTTATTGATCAAGGAAAAGAAGGCTCTCTTTGTCTCTTTCTTTTTCTCTTTTACACATATAATGTTAGATTAGCATGCACCCACAACTACACGTTGGAAATTATATAATAAAAACATATGATTTGAACATCTCAATCATATGGTCAATTGATTTTATACTCATTTATTACTTTGTGGTAAGGTCATCTTGGTCACTATTTTCATTGAGCATGCTCTCAAAACCAAATAATAATGCATTTATGCATAATTTAGGATGCTCAACATTCCTACATTGATGATTATAAAATAATAGTTTATTATAACAGGTAGCAATTGATGTGTGGTTGGATACTAAGAAAGTTTGTCAGTTTGGTCATTTTTTTTATTGTATGATTACTAATAAAGATCAAATTTATAAGGAATTTCTAGTTCACCTAGTGAAATTGGATACTTTTTGTTTATGAATAGCTAAAGATAATATTTAGTGTCTCATAGGGTATGGACTATTCTCATGACATTATTAATTTTAAGCCAAATGCATAAGAGATAACAATAATTTCAAGCATATCATAATATGTGACTTCTTTTTCATGATAGAAAATAATATTCTTTATTTTGATTTCCTTCCTCAATCAGGAGGTGGCCTTGTTGGAAGGAAGGAGTCTGGACAACTTAGATTTGGTTGGCAAGGACAACCATTTTAAGCTCCTCTGAATGTAGCATTCACATTTTTATTTATTTTACAACATTTAAGTTTTATACATGATATTCTTTTTCCATAATCATTAATTCACATCTTTCAATTATGTTAGTGTGTCATTTTGGTGTTAATAAATTGTTTGGCTAGATATATATTGTTTTGATTTTAGTTGTGTACTATATCAAACATTGTAGTAAAGGTTTTTGTTGAATTATGTATTTAAAGGATAGAGAGACGTCAAAAGTGCATCAATAAGACTTTAATTACAATTTCAATGATGATATCAAAGATATTATATTTAGAGGGAACTAGAAGAGAAACCTTAAGTTAGAGGAGTGCATGATGGAGAAGATGAAAAATTAAACATTTTCTATCAACTCTTTAAAATAAACAGAATTCTCTTTTCATCATTATAACCATATCTATTTGAAGTAGTGTGGTAAAACTGAAAAGGAGATAAACATATGAAATACTTATTTGCAAAGTCAAGTAGTAAAGGCTTTAAAACCAAAAGGTATGTGATAAAAGTGGAGTAATTTAAAAAGAAGATACCTCAATATTAAGTTTATGAAAGATGCCATAATAGCTAAGCTCTAATGAACTAGGTTCCAAATGCATTTTATACTTAATTTAGTAGTAAAAAAAGCAAAGGCAATAATGAAACATTAAACTTACAAGCGGTCTCAAGTCAAAAGAACAAGATGATTATCACTCATACTAGAACCTAAGTTATACCCTAATTTAACTAAACAGTTTGCAAGAGCTCTATAGTTGGAGATGGACTTCAAGCCATAGGAAAAAAATTTTACATTACCTACTTTTGATAAGCTTTGAATTCAAGGGATCAAGCATGTTTTAAGCAAACTTCTAGTCCCTTAATAGTATGGTTATTCATAAAACAAAGAGCAGATATTAAATGCTTATTTAAAAAAAATGATGGATTAAAAAATATTATTTTTATGTTTCTTATCATTGTGTTGTTATGTCACACCTTAAAGGAAGCAAGAAGCTTCCCTTAACATATCATTATGATCATCACTCCTCTTTATACTAGTATAAACCTTTCCTTTGTGGAGGGTCGCTTCAAATCTCATTTAGTAGAGGGCTCTTTATAATTTGTTACATATAGATTCACATAAAAATCAAGTATTGACCTTATATCTTATACTTCAATTTAATTAAAATATCATACCTCTCTTTAATGAGCCTAGCATTATGTATATGAAATTATGCTTTCATGTGGTAAGATAAAATTCACTACTACACGCTTTCTCCTATATAACTAAAGACTATGATTCATATATTGTACTAACATTCTCCTGAAGTTTATATGGATATGAAGAAATTCATTTGTTTGCATCCCTTTTTAACTTACTTAAAACATCAGGTACATTTAAATTAGAATGGAAAAATATTTAAGAGGAAGTTTTTTTAGAGAAAAAAAGGAAAGGCTGCTACTCTTAAGAGAGATTCTAGTTTCTTTTGCATAATAATTATTTTTCTTTTTAATTTTTAGTAGAGAATTATATTATTTTTTAATTAAGGTATTGGATTGAAGAATAAGGATTGAGAATCAAGAACACCATTGACAAAGCATAATAAAGGGTTTTTCTTCTATTATTCTTTTAAGTTATAATTTTATTTTTTCATGAATATGTTGAGATTCTTCATCTTTTTTTTTCTTCTCTAATTTTTATGAGTAACTAAGAAGGTTAGTTAGGGTTTTAATGAACCCAACTTAATATGAATATAATTAAGTTTAATTCTTAATAAAAGAGTATACATTTCATGAGAGTTATTGAACTTAATGCTTTTTGTTGGCTTGATCACCCTTTAAATTGAATTAGACACTAGGGTTAGATTGAGAGATTGACTCTAGTGGGAAAAGCAATAATAATCTATTAATTTAAATTGATTTAGTTGGGAGACACTTTAATATTAATATTCCAAAGAAGATTGCTTGAATAAATTGATTATGAGTAGTTAATTGTGCTAGTGACAGCTAGGGAATCGAGTAATTGTCATAGTTAATTAATTGTGAGAGTACTTGAGAGAGACATCATAATTCTAAAGATGCTTCAGAAATGAAATATTATTTATAATAAATAGGAATTTGGTATTACGTTTAGATAAATTGAGCTGGGATAATTAAACCTAAACATTTTATTATGTAAATTTAGTGACATAAATTCATATTGTTTTAGATTTGATTTACTTTATTTTGTTCATTGAAATTTTCAATTGTCTAGACTAGCAAAATATTAAGATTAGCTCATTAATTAACATACTCTCCATGGGAATGATATCTATTTATTACTACTTGTATGATTTCGTGCACTTATGGGTCACATCCCATTAAGTTTTTGGCACCATTCTTAGAGATAGAATAGTTAATATTAAGAATAAATAATATTGTTTGATTTAGAAATTTCTCTTTCTCTTTTTATTTAGTTTGGAAAGAATTTTTTTGTTGTTTTGTTTATTTATCTTTCAAGTACTCTTATGAGTGTATGCACTCATTGAGAAGCATAAGGAGAAGGGGTGAAATTCTAACTTCCTTTGATTTAAAAATTAAAAGAACCTTTCATAGGAGACTTAGAGGGCAAAGAGATAGAATGAATAGGGAAAAAGGTATAATAGAGAATGATGGGGTAGGAATTCTAGATCCACTAGCTGCTCAATAAGAGAATCAAGAAAGAATAAATGTTTAGAGAACTATGGGAGAGTTTGTTAGTCCACATCTACAAGGAGATCAAAATCCTATTGTTAAACCTGCTATCACTACTAATAATTTTAAAGTCAAGCCAACTATGATTCAAATGATCTAAAACTCTCAATTCAGTGGATTATCACATAAAGATCCAATAGGCCATATAATGAGATTCTTTGAGTATTGTTCTACATTCAAAATGAATAAGGTACAACTAGAAGCTATAAGATTGATTCTTTTCCCTTTTTCACTTACTGATAGGGAAAAGAGATGGTTTATGAGTTTGCTTCATAATTCTATAAAAACTTAGCAGGAGCACTACATTACATTCTTCAATAAATACTTTCCACATGCTAAGGTATTGAAAATTAGAAATGAAATCAATTCTTTTTATCAAAAGGAAGATGAAAGCTTTTATGAATGTTGGGATATGTTTAAAGATTTACAGAGGCATTGTCCACCATATTTAATACCAGTTAGGGATTTGGCTCAATTTTTTACAAGAGTGTGAAGCCTTTAGTTAGAGTTAATATAGATGCAGCTTCTAGGGGTACAATTATGTCTAAAACACATGAGGATGCTTTAGAACTTTTTAAAGAAATGGCAAACATATAGAGTTTATGGGCTAATAAGAGAGCTATACCTAAAAAAGGGAAGTAATTGAGATAGATGGGTTAACCATGGTAAATCCAAAGATAGAAGCATTGACAAAGAGGATGGATAGAATAAGGCTAAATGCAATTTCTTCCTTAACTACATCAGCATATGAGCTTTGTCATGGAGTACATCCCATTATTGAATGTCAGCTTATGAAAAATTCATCCATGAGAATGTGAATTATATAGGAAATTTCAATAATGGTCAACAATAGAATTCTATGCTTATAAACACTTATAACCCAAGCTAGAGGAATCATCCAACTTTTCATGGAGCAACAATAATAATAATCAATGTAGATCTCAAGCACCACAAGGATTTGGGGGTGTAAGTGTTCAACATCAACAGAATCAATCTCAGATTCAATAAGAAAAAGGTTTATCATCTATATCTTCTTTAGAAGGTAAAATAGAGAAATTTATGAGACTGATGACCGTAAAGATGAATCAGTAAAAAGAGGCTACAAAGAGACTTAAAGGAAGATTTGAATAAATGCATCAAGACACTCAGCTTATGTTCAGGAACAACTCATCATCTATTCATAATTTAGAAGTTTAAATGGGGTAATTACTAAACTCTTATCTATAAGGAATCAAGGGACACTTCCTAGCAATGTAGAGAAGAATCCTAAATAGCATACTAAAGTTATCACTTTAAAAACTTGGACATAATTACAACTACCAAAGAAAAAATAAACACATATAGAAGATGTAATTGAGAAAGAACAAGAAGTGGAAAAAATTGAAGCTCAAATAAGAAAGGAAGCATAGGAGAAAAAAGAAGGAAAAGAAAGTTAAAGTCAAGCCTTATAAACCACCTGCTCAATTTCCTCAAAGATTGAATAAGAAATAGCATGATCATTAATTTACAAAATTCTTAAAGATGTTTAAGAAGCTACATAAATATACCATTAGTGGAAGCAATTGCACAAAGGCCTAAATATGCTAAATTCCTAAAAAATGTCATTTCTAGTAAGAAGAAGTAGAGGAAGACCATTACACTTAGTAAAGAGTGTAGTACCATAATCTCAAACAAACTTCCACTCAAGCACAAACATCTAGAAAGTCTTACTATACCTTACTCTGTTAGTAATTTAAAATTTCAAAAAGCTCTTTATGATTCAGGTGCTTCTATTAATTTAATGCCTTTGTCTATTTACAGGAAACTTGGATTAGGGGAGGCAAAAGCTACAAATATATGTTTGCAACTTGCAGATAAAATGATAAATAAACCTCAAGGAATAGTAAAGGACATACTAGTTCAAGCAGAGAAATTCATTTTTATAGTAGACTTTGTGATACTTGATTTTGAAGAAGATGAAGACATGCCTTTAATACTAGGTATGCCTTTCATTTATACTACTAAAGCCATCATTGATGTTTATAAAGGAATTCTTACACTAAGAGTTGGTGAAGATAGTTGTAAATTCAATGTATACCAATGTAAAAACACTCTTCTAACATTGATAATTACATGAGAGTTGATGTGATAAATGATTGTGTAAATAAAGTCAAATACTGGAGGTTGGAAAAATCATATGATTTGGGCGATATTGAGAAGTGTTTGTAGGTTTAGTCTTCTAAAGGGGAGAAATCTCTTATATAAAAATAATCATTCATTCATTATGCATTACCAACAAACACCAAACTTTACCTCCTTCTATAGTAAAACCACTTAGGCTGGATTTGAAACCATTACCTTCACACTTAATATATACATTCTTAGGAGAAAATGAGACCTTACCAGTAATTATATCATAAAATAATTAATGAGGAATAAGAGAAATCATTAGTGGAGTTATTAAAGAAAAGGATAAAAGCTTTAGGGTGGAAAATTTCAAACATTAAAGGAATTAGTCCATCATATTGTATGCATAAGATATTAATGGAAGATGATCATAAGAATATAATGGAAAGACAAAGAAGATCATGATAAAACAACATTCACTTATCCTTATGGTACTTTTGCATATAGACAGATGCGATTTGGTTTGTGTAATGCACCCACTACAAATTATAGAAAACTTAATAAAGCTATTAAAAAAGATCACTTTCCACCTCCATTTATTAATAAAATGTTAGAAAGGATATCAGGACATGCAATTTACTATTTTCTAGATGGATATTCAAGTTATATTTAGGTTATATTCAACAAAGATTGACATTATAAAGAAGTTACATTATCCAATAAATGTTAAAGGTGTAAAAATCTTTTTGTGACATACAAGCTTCTAGAGATGATTTATCAAGGACTTCTTTAAAATAGCAAACCCCTTATATAAGTTACTTGAAAAAGATACATCTTGCATATTTATTAGTGAATGTAAACTTTCTTTTGATAGATTAAAGACAAAACTAGTGTCAATACCAATAGTAGTGGCCCCATATTGGAGCCTACCTTTTGAATTAATGTATAATGCTAGTGATTATGCTATAGAAGTAGTTCTTGGACAAAGAAAGGACATGAAACAACATCTTATCTATTATGCAAGTAGGACATTGACTAATGCATAATTGAACTATAATACTATAGAAAAGGAGATGTTAGTAGTAGTTTTTGTATTTGAAAAATTCATATCATATCTCCTTAGTTCCAAAGTGGTGGCGTATACAAAGTACTTATTATTATTACAAGAATTTAACATAGAGATTTGAGACAAAAAAGGGGTCAAAGACTGTAGTGGTAGATCACTTATCAAGACTAGAACTAGATGAGATAATAGAAAGGAGCATATAGCAAATAAGAGAATCATTTCAAGACGAAATACTCTTAACTATAGGAATAATAGACATCCTATGGTTTACTGATATTGCAAATTTCCTAGCTATGAGCAAGCTACCTTCTAATATGACTTATCACTAGAAAATGAAGCTTATACATGATGTAAAAACATATGTTTATGGGAAACCATTTATCTAAAAACTATGCAATGATGGTATAATTAGACGATATGTATCTGATGAGGAAATCCTTTTCATCATTGTTATGGATTAAATTATGAAAGACACTTTTAGTATCAATGAATAGCTTCAAAGATTTTAAGAGTGGGTTCTATTGGCCAATAATTTTTTAAGATGCCAAAAGATCTATGTAGGCATATGATGCATGTCAAGGGAGTGGGAATATGGCTAAGAAGGATGAAATGCTTCAATCAAGTATCCTAGAAGTTAAAATCTTTGATGTTTATAGCATTGATTTCATAGGACCATTTCCATCTTCTAGAGGTAACAAATATATTAAGTATGTGTGGATTATGTATAAAAAAGGGTTGAAGCATAAGCTTGCATTATTGATGATGCAAGAGTAGTATACAAATTTCTTAAAAAGCTTTATTCTAGGTTTGGTATGCCAATAGCCATCATTAGTGATGGTGGTTCTCATTTTTGTAGTAGAAATATAGAGATGCTATTAGCTAGATATGAGGTGAGACATAAGGTAGCTACTCCTTATCATCCACAAACTAGTGGGCAAGTTGAAATTAGTAATAGAAATTAAAAAAAAAATATTCAAAAGAATAGTAAGCAAGTCAAGGAAAAATTGGTTAAGGAAACTAGACGATGCTTGGTGGGAATTTAAAATAGCATATAAGACAGTAATTAGGATGTCTCCTTTTAGGTTGTTTTTGGAAAAGCTTGTCATTTTCCAAAGGAGATTGAACATAAAGCTTATTAGGCAATTATAGCTTTGAACTATGACTTTAAGAAAGCATAGAAAGAAGAATGTTGCAATTAAATGAACTTAATGAGAGTAGACAAATTGCCTATGAAAGTTCTAGAATTTATAAAGAGAAAACCAAGAAGTGGTATGATGCAATGATAAAAAAGAAGCATTTTGAAGTAGGAGAACAAGTTTTTCTCTATAACTCTAGATTGAGATTGTTCCTAAGAAAATTGAACACTAAATGGTCAGGACCTTTCACAATGTCTCAAACATTTTTGTAAGGAGTAGTTGAACTAGTAAATGCTTCAGGAGATAAATTTAAGGTAAATTGTCAAAGATTAAAGAAATACCATGAAGGCAAAGTTGATGGATTCCATTAAGTTGCTTAAATGAAGGATAATGAAAACTAGTCCATGCCATGGTCAAGCTAATGACCTTTTTAAACAAGCACTTTTTGGGGGCTCAACTAAGCTTTGTAACTTTAATTCATATTTAATTTTATTTTAAAGACAGGTTAATTTCATTAACATTTGTCGTTGCATGATAGATTGTAGGAAAATATAAAGATTTAGTGCTAAAGCATCAAAAGCAAGGAGAATGAATTAATGGAAATCAAATGAAAGGGTTGTAAGTTTAAAGTTTAACTAAGATACTTATTTAATGGAAGCTATGAAATTCTTGTTTGAATGATATGATTGTGAGCATGATCTATGATCAAGGTGTATGGATTATTATGAAAATTTAAGGTGAAAATGTGTCTATTTTTAGCCTTTTAGAAAAGTACGTGTCATATATGTTAGTAAAAAAACATTTTAATTAGACATAACTGTGTGCCTAAGTAGACACATCCATACCTGATTATCACATTATTAAGAAGAAAAATTTAAAATCATAAATGACTGTGTGCCTAAGTAGACACAACTGTGCCTAATTACTATCTGTGTAAGAGATGGCAGACAAAGTCATGTGCATTATAGTACGCAGCAGTATCATAACATTTTGAATTTTCTTTCCACCTTGACATGCAGCCATGTGCCTCTGTTGTTTTCATTTTAAAATAATTTCTAATTTAAAACTTTTCACTTATTTTAATAAGTTAGGGTTAATTAGCACTTAACACGTATTATAAGTTAGTCCTAAACATTATCAAACCCTACCACATCTTAAATATTTATTTCTCTTCTTAAAAATTTAAAAAATTAAAACTATTCTCAACTCTATAAACAAAATAACCAATAATGGTAAGCACCAAAGGTATGACTACAAAAATGGTTGGTCCACCTTTAAAGAAATCAAGGCTTGAAGGTGAAGGAATCAATTACACACACTGGAATATAAATGGAAGCATCGTGTGAGCACAAAACCGGTTAGGATAAATGTTAAACAATTTTCCTAGTGTGTAACTCTCGTATGAAGGCATGCATTAAAAACCGCCAACATCACAACATGTTGAATTTACATAACTAATTACTTGCATGCTTAATAGATAACATAAATCAAAGATTCACAAAATAACCAAACCATAAAGCTTGGGAAGTGACCTACATCTAGAGTTTAGTAACACTTACAAACTCCAAATGTTGGTAAGATGCTTGATAGGCTTTAGGAAATGGTTGATGCAAATCTACAAGCTCTTAGCTCCCTAAGTATGAAGCCTCTAGCTTGAAACACACAAGTGGCGCCAGAATGACTCCAAGCTATTGAACAATCTCTACCCATAAGCTCCTCCTTATTGGTGACCTAAAAGCTTACTAGAGCTCCTCTCCTTGCTTGGATGATGTAGGATTTCTTACCTCTTTTGGATGTAGCCTTCACGTGCACAACTCTTATACAAAGGATGATGACAATGGACTTATAAAGAAACACAACTCTTATATTTCTCACTCACACATTCATAACACTTAAAAGAAAGATGAAGAAGGCTCAACTATTTTTTCTCTTTTTTTTTGTTTTCCCTCCAATGTAAGTGGTAAGTTAAGTATCAAGTGTGTAGAGAAACTCCACTAACTTATTGTATGTATGTAAAAGACTAATTTTCATGTGTAGAGATTCTCCACTAACTCAAACTTGAGTGTGGGATAACCAATCTCATGCATGTGCTTACTTTTTCACTTTAAGTGTAAAATAAGTTATCTCATGCATGTAGAGATTGACCACTAGCTTAAGTTCCATGCTCATAACACATCTCCATGTTGTCAACCATGCAATCACATTGCATGTAAAGCTATGCTTAGGTGGCCAATATGTAAACATGATCATCACGTGGTCATGCTTATGTGGGACCTCCTTTAGTAAGTGGGCTTTATGCTTATTTAACTCTTAAATAAGCCCATCTCTACAATATCCATTAATTAGTCTTATGTGCTTTATTTAACACTTAAAGAAGGCCCATATTAATAATACACCTAATTTTCCAAGCCCATGCATCATCCATTAAGATACATATACAAGGCCCATCTTATGGTCCATATCCAAAGTAGTATTATTGGCAAATATCAATTTAGTCCTTAAACTTAATATCACATATTAAATTAAATCCAAATTAATATTAATAGTCCTAATGTTTGAATTAGATTTTAGGATATGCTACATCCCCACACAAGCAAAAATCCAATTCAATTAATTTAATTAATTAATTAAACACTTTAATTAATAATCAAATTAATAAATATCATTATTGGTGCTGCTCTTATATGTGTGACTTAGTAGGTTCAAGTCCAAATTGAAATGGAAATAAATAATATGAACTCTTAATATTATTGGAAACTCTTTCCAAGCCAAATATCAAAATCCTAATTAATCACATTTAGTTTCCATAATTCGTGAGTGAGCCCCAGCATAGATGTCATAACTATCTAATTGGAAATGATGCTATATGTAGATTCACAAGAACCATAGAACATAATTACCATGTACTTAATGTCCCTTCATTTAAAGATCCCGACATTAGCTAGAGTTATGGTCAATCAAACTCTAATTGCCTTAATCATATGACCTCATCTTTAATTCAATTCTCAACAAAACATGACTTCTGCTAGAAACACTTTCTAGCATTGATACACTTTTTGGGTAAGTCAAGTTTAACCTGGTCAGGTATTTATTCATCGAGAATAACTTAGATAGCATAGGATCTTATCCCAGTTCACTCCAGGTAATGAATTCCATCTTGGCTGATCACTTATCCTTATATATAAAAGACTAGAACCACCATACATTATATACCCATACATGGCTAGCATAGGTATGTAAGCAGTAACAAACTCTAACCAATCATATATGGATAACAAACTCTAACCTATATAGAACCGACTAGAGCCACCCACACCATATACCCATACATGGTTAGCACAGGTATGTAAGTGGTAACAAAATCTAATCAACCAGATGTGGATGAATATGTCACCTAAGGTCAAAGGACCATATGGACCATATGTCCAAGATGGTGATTGTTGACTAAAGTGAATTTCCACGCAATCACTTATCATATGTCAATGTTTGATCTACCCATCATATAAGTATCCACATGTCTATTCAGATATCTCATATCAAGTAGCATGAGACTCACTACCTCCTACTATTGATATCACATACTGATAATGGAAAATAGATAGCAATGATAGTCTACAAATTAATACAACCCATTTATTAATCCAATTACTATGAACATTTTATAGCATATGTACTAAATGAATTTGTCACTCATATTATCAAAACTTGATAATAAACTCATTTAACATTATGCTAAAGGGTAAACACTCAAATAAACAAACACTTTATCTAAATGAATATTATATTTCCATAGGGATAAAAGTACAATGTCATTTATATTATAAGAAATAGCACTAGGGAACATCTATACTGACAATCTTCCATTTGCACTAGTGCCATTCATTATAATATAGAAGACCCATCTTCTCAAGATGATGGTCTAACTATAGTTGAGTGAGTGCTTTGGTTAGTGGATCAGCCATATTATTAGCTAAAGCTACCTTTTGCAGGAGTACATCACCCTTTCCAATAAGTTATCTTGTAATATGATAGCACCTTTGTATATGTTTGGATTTATGGTGAGACCTCAGTTCTTTTGCCAAAGCGATGACTCCATTGTTGTTGTAAAAGAGAGGAACTACCAACTCAATTGAAGGAATAACTAGTTCAGTGACAAACTTCTGAATCCAAACAGCTTCCTTAATAGCATCCGATGCAGCTATGTGCTCAACCTCTGTAGTGTAATCAATAGTGATACTTTGCTTGGAACTCTTCTAGCTCATCGCATTTTATTATAGGTGAAGACAAACCCAAAGATAGACTTTCTATGATTTATATAGACTTTCTATCATCTACATCTGACTGAAAATTAGAATCTATGAAACTTGTAAGCTATAAGTCACCTCCTCTATAAGTTAAAACTAAATCCTTAGTCCTTCTCAAGTACTTAAGTATAGCCTTAACTGCCACCCAATGGTCCAAGCCTAGGTTAGATTGAAACTTACTAGTCATACTAACAACATAGGTAATGTCTGGCCTAGTACACAATATAGCATACATTAGGCTTCCTATAGTTGAAGCATAAGGAACCTTGGCTATTTCCACTATGTCCTTTGGTGTCTTGGGCAATATCTCCTTGGATATGTGGATACCATGCCTAAAAGGTAACAATCCCCTCTTGGAATCAAGCATGTTAAACCTTTTCAACACCTTTTCCAAGTAAAGACTTTGGGATAAACCTATCATTCTCTTTGATCTATCTATATAGACTTGAATCCCGAGAATATAGGTAACCTCCCCTAAGTCCTTCATTGAGAAGGTTTTAGATAACTATACTTTCACAGAGATCATTATACCTACATCATTACTAATGAGAAGAATATCATCCACATATAAGACTAGGAAAGTGAGCTCACTCCCACTAACCTTGTAAACATATGGCTCATCCTTGTTCTTAATGAAACCATAAGAATGGATAGCCTCATCGAAATGATGATTCTAACTCCTTAAAGCTTGCTTTAGACCATATATTGATCTATTAAGCTTGCACACTTTTAAGGTTTCCTCAGATTCAAAACCCTTGGCTTGCTCCATGAAAAGGTCTTCCTCACCATGGCCATTAAGGAAGGCAGTCTTTACATCCATTTGCCAAACCTCATAATCATAGTGTACGGCTATTGCAAGGAGAATCTGAATGTATTAAAGCATGGCTATTGGTGAGAAGGTCTCCAAATAGTCAACCCCTTGCCTTTGGTGAAACCCTTTCACTATAAGCCTAGCTTTATAGGTCTCTACGTTCCTGTTTGCACCAATCTTTCTCTTGAAGATCCATTTACACCCAATGGGACCCTTAGGAGGATCATTAAGTGTCCAGACTTGGTTTGTATACATGGAATCCATATCAGTTCTCATTGCCTTAAGCCATCTTGAAGTATCTTTATCTTATAAAGCTTCTTCATATATAGTAGGATCATCATCATGAATGCTCTCTTCATGAACATGCAACTCTTGCACATCATGTACAAAGTTGTATCTCTTTGGAGGATGAGATAACCTACTAGACCTTTTAGGAGTTAGTGTGATGAAATTCTTAATTGGAATAGGCTCTTCGGGTTAATCAATTTCCATTTTATTAATTTGTTGGGCTTCTTTAGATGACTCCTTATCTAACATTATCTTCTTGCCCTTCCTTAAGAAACTCTTTCTCAAGGAATATAACATCTCTGCTTACAATGACAACTTATTCAGTAGGAAGATAAAAGCAATACCCTAAATCTTATATGATGTTAGTAGGAAGATAAAAGCAATACCCTAAGCTATCTTTAGGATATCCAACAAACTTTCCTTTAATCAATTTTACATCCAACTTATATGATGTTAGTTTTTTAATAAAAGCTGGGCACCTCCAAATCTTAACATGTTTAAAACTTAGTGCCCTACCATTCCATTTGTCATATGGTGTTATAAAATTAGACTTGGATGGAACTTGATTAAGGATGTAAGAGACCATTTGGAGCACAAAACCAAAGTGATATAAAGAGATTTATGTAGCTCATCATAAAATGTACCATATCCAATAAAGTACAATTCTACCTCTCAAACACACCATTTAATTATGGTGTTCCAGGAGGTATGAGTTATGATGCAATGCCATGTTCTTTAAGGAACTCAATGAACTTGGTACTTAAGTAGTCACCTCCTTGATTCAATATTAGAGTCTTAATACTTTTCCCAGTTTGGTTTTCTACTTAGGCTTTGAACTCCTTGAACTTTTCAAAGGATTCACCTTGGCAATGGAAACACTTTCCCTTTCCTTGCTCTTCCTTCATAATGGTCTGGCCCTTATTTTTGGCTATGCCACTTGTGGGCTTGACAACACTTGTCTTACCTTTCTTCTTCTTAGTCTCACTAAAAGTGGCAATAAGTGCAACCTCTTTCCCTTTGCTCCCTTGGAAAGCCTTTTGGGCTGTTACGAGCATGTTTAAAAGCTCCGCAAGAGTGCACTCTATCTTATTCATATGGAAGTTAGTAATGGTTTTCCCAAAAGATTCAGGAAGGGATTGAAGATTAAGTCCACTTGGAGGTGGAAGTCCATTATGAAGTCTAGACTCTCTATCTCCTCCATTGATCTAATCATGGAGTTCACATTAGCTCCCACTTCTTCTCCCTCCCTCATCTTAGCACGAAAAAGCCACTTAGATATCTCATATCTAGCTGTCCTACTTTGCTCACCAAATAACTCTTGCAGGTGAAGTAGGATTTCCTTTGCAGTAGTGTACTTCTCATGTTGCCGATGGATTTCGGTGCTCATGGAAGCCCAACATGCTTCCATATCATCATCCTTCCATTCATTTAAAGTGATTTGCTCCTCTTAGGAAGCATTTTGGGAAAGTGGTTCGGGTGGGCTTTTTTTTAATACATAAAGTATCTTTTTGGAAGCTAAAACAACTTTTCGATTCTTTAGCCAATCAATAAAATTAGGGCTCATGAGTCTATGTTGGTCAAGTATGATCCTGAGTGGGTTTGATGATCTCATATTATCAAGTTTCTATGAAAGGTAAGAAGATTAATTAGTTATATGACATTGTTATTTTACCATTTGATTTAGTCTTTAATCATAATGGCCTCTCACTAACTTGGTGAATCCTACACTTCCAAATTTGGAAACAGAAATCCCTTATTGGATGGATTTCTAGTGGGTGATGGAATTCGTAATGGGCCGCTAATATTCCTCAGGTAAACATTGCCATTCTTGGAATAATAGTTCTCATTAAGTGGATAACTCTTATAAATCACATCTTATATGAGATTCCATCAATCCAGCTCTTAATGTTATAGGCCTTAGGTACACATTGCCATTCTTGGCCTTTGGCATTAGTTAGGTCTACACCACTGGATTAGTGAAATGTATGGATTTGAACACTACAAACCTTAGGTACTCATATTTACCATTCTTCGCCCATAATGTATCCATGCACCCATAACATCTCATGCTTAATAATAATACTACATGAATCTCTTGGGCCTTATGTACACCCCTATGTATCCATAGCCAATGTACACAAACCCAAAACCATGCAAGTTATTACTCCAATGGAGTGCTTAGACCTAAATTTAGTTTGGAAGGTTTTTGATTTTTTATTATTAAGGTCTCACTTTGCACATTAGTTGGTTTCGATTATATATATCTCATACATACATGGCATGGCATCTATTCATAGATACATATCACATATGCATATAGCATGTTACAATATATATATATACACACATAGAACATGCACAATGGATGCACAAATAAGGAGTGATCTTGGGCCTTTCTTAAGCCTATTCTAACTCTTATAATATGTTACAAATAGGCCTAGCCTAATAAAAGCCTTCAAGTCATGAACACCTTTATCACCATCTCTAAAGGACTTGATCTATGTCACTAAAGGTTGAATGAGCCACCATCTTGAGCACTTCAAGTCCAAATTATAACTCTTATATATATATACATAAAACATGCACAATGGATGCACAAATAAGGAGTGATCTTGGGCCTTTCTTAAGCCTATTCTAACTCTTAGAATATGTTACAAATAGGCCTAGCCTAATAAAAGCCTTCAAGTCATGAACACCTTTATTACCATCTCTAAGGGACTTGTTCCATGTCACTAAAGGTTGAATGGGCCACTATCTTGAACACTTCAAGTCCAAATTATAACTCTTGTAATTTATATTCAATTCTTTGCATACCAAGGCAAATATTACATCCTAAATCTATGTAATCAACATTTAATTACATAATAATAATAATAATAATAATAATAATAATAATAATAATAATAATAATAATAATAAATAAATAAATAAATAAATAAATTATTATTACAAAATATAGGATGTAAACTAAGCCCATAATCATTCCTTGCATGTATGACAAGCAAACATATAATAAAATATGATTATTGCATGTTATAATTAATTTGCAAGGCATAGAAAAAAAGTTGAAAAATGTTGTCCACAGGAATACATGGGTGTGTCTGCCCTATCCAGAGATGGCAGATTGATACACGGCCTAGAACATGGGTGTGTCTAGCTACTATCTCACAAACATAACATTTTTTGCATTTTAAGTATCTTTAGTCACAACTCTTGTAACTAACAATAAGTATAATCATAACTCTTGTAATTATTATAACATTTAGTATGTAAATTATGTGATTTTGGCTCTAATACCACTTGAAGGAATCAGTTACACACACTGGAATATGAGTGGAAGCGTGGTGTGAGCATAAAACTAGTTAGGATAAATTTCAAAAATTTTTCCTAGTATATAACCCTTGCATGAAGGCAAGCATTCAAAAACCACCAAGATCACAACACATTGAATTTACATAACTAATTACTTTCATGCTTAATAGACAACATAAATCAAAGATTCATAAAACAACCAAAGCATAAAGCATGGTAGGAGACCTACATCTAGAGTTTAGTAACACTTACAAACTCCAAAAGTCAGTAGGATGCTCGATAGGCTTTAGGAAATGGTTAATGCAAATCTACAAGGTCCTAGCTCCCTAAGTGTGAAGCCTCTAGTTTGAAACATACAAGTGGCATGGGAATGACTCTAAGCTATTGAAGAATCTCTACCCATAAGCTATTATTTGTTGGTGACCCAAAAGCTTGCTAGAGCTCCTCTCCTTGCTTGGATGATGTAGGATTTCTTGCCTTATTTAGATGTAGCCTTCACTTGCATAACTCTTCTATAAAGGATGATGACAATGGACTTATGAAGAAACACAACTCTTGTATTTCTCACTCACACACTCACAACACTTATAAGAAAGATAAATAAAACTTAACTTTTTATTTTCTTTTTTTTTCTCTCCAATGTAAATGGTAATTTAAGTATCAAGTGTGTAGAGAAACTCTACTAACTTAGTGTATATATGTAAGAAACTAATTTTCATATGTAGAGATTCTCCACTAACTCAATCTCATGCATATGCTTACTTTTCACTTTAAGTGTAAAATAATCTATCTCATGCATGTAGAGATTGACTACTAACTTGAGGTGCATGCTCATGACACATCTCCATGTTGTTAACCAGGCAATCACATTACATGTAAAGCTATGCTTATGTGGCCTCCATGCAAGCATGATCATCACATGGTCATGCTTATATGGCACCTCTTTTAGTAAGTGGGCTTTAGGCTTATTTAACTCTTAAATGAGCCCATCTCTGCAACATCCATTAATTAGTCTTATATGCTTTATTTAACACTTAAAGAAGGTCCATATTAATACACGTAATTGTCCAAGCCCATGCATCATCCATTAAGATATATATACAAGGCCCATCTCATGGTCCATATCCAAAGTAGTATTATTGGCAAATAATCAATTTGGTCCTTAAACTTAATATCATATATTAAATTAAGTCCAAATTAATATTTAATAGTCCTAACCTTTGAATTAGATTTTGGGATATGTTAGATCCCTACACAAGCAAAAATATAATTTAATTAAATAATTAAACACTTTAATTAATAATCAAATTAATAAATATCATTATCGGTGCTACTCTTATGTGTGTGACTTAGTAAGTTCAAGTCCAAATGGCAATGGAAATAAATAATATGAACTCTTAATATTATTAAAAACTCTTTCCAAGTTAAAAATGAAAATCCCAATTAATCACATTTAGTTTCCATAAGTCTTGAATGACCCTCAGTATAGATGTCATGACTACCCAATTGGAAATGAATACCATCTGTAGATTCATAAGAACCATAAAACATAATTACCTTACACTCAATGTCCCTTTATTTGAAGATCCCAACATCGACTAGAGTCATGGTCAATCAAACTCTAATTACCTCAATCATATGACCTCATCTTCAGTTCAATTCTCAATAAAACATGACTTTTACTAGAAACACTTTCTAGCATTAAAAAACTTTTTAGATAAGTTAAGTTTAACCTGGCCATGTACTTATTCATCGAGAATAACTTAGATAGCATATAATTTTATCCCGATTCACTCCAGGTAATGAATTCCATCTTGGCCAATCACTCATCTCTATATAGAACCGAGTAGAGCCACCACATGTCATATACCTATATGTGGTTAGCACAGGTATATAAGCGGTAATAAACTTTAATCAACCATAGATGGATGAAGTGTTGCCTCAAGTCAAAGGACCATATGCACCATTATGTCCTAAACAATGACTGTTGACTAAAGTGAATTTCCACGCAATCACTTATCTTATATCACTGTTTGATCCACTTGTCATATGAGTATCCACATGTCTATTATGATAGCTCATATCAAGTTGCATGAGACTTACTACCTCCCATTATCGATATCACATATCGATAAAGAAAAATAGACAGAGGTGATAGTATATGAATTAATACAACCAATTTATTAATCTAATGACTATAAACATTTTATAGTATATATACTAAATGAATTTGTCACTCATATTATCAACACTTGATAATAAACTCATTTAACATTATGCTAAATGGGAAACGCTCAAATAAACAAACCCTTTATCTAAATGAAAATTATATTGCCATAAGGATAAAAGTACAATGTCATTTATATTACAAGAAATGGCACTAAGGCACATCTATACTAATAGAAGGAAGTTCCTCAAATCCATAATCGGAAGAGCAAGAGAATAGAGAAGTTATTCCATACCCATGATTTATTAAATTCATTAATCAAACACAAAGAAAAAGGTATGAGGATGTAAGGCATAAAAAAAATTCAACCAAAGAGGTATATTCGCAAATCCACTTTAGAGAGGGTAGGTTTGTTTTAAGAGGTTTGCATGTACTTAAGAAGAATAGGTTGGGAGGAATTCATGTTAAATACAAATTTGACTTATGCTAGGGTCGCATGTGAGTTTTTGAGTTATTTTAAATCTAATGAACAAACCAATGCCTTGATCTTTAGGTTGGGAAATGATACTTTTGGTTTAGGAATGTTTGAATTAAATAAAGTGTTTAAATTCCATATAAATCAATAGACTATGGTTGAATTAATAAAGATAAATTTAGAGAGAAATAATGGGACAAATGGAAGTATTTTATGAGGCTAAATCGGCTAAAGAGTCAAGAATTCATTGTCACGCTCTTCATTATATGCATCGTTTGATAATACATACAATTTTTATAGAAAAGAGGGTGATGTTATGGTCAAAACCACTGAATTAATGATCTTATATTGTATGGTGAATAATAGGCAACTGGACATTTTACATGCCATTGCTTTTAAATTTAAGGATGTTACTACCAAATTTTCAACTACAATTATGATAGGTGGGTTAATGATGGTGATTGTTGTATACTATGGCTATAACTTGTCCAAAATTGATTTTGATAAGGTAAAAGGAGTTGATATGATAGGCATAATGAGATGCAATCAATGAGGCTTGTTGAGCATATGAATGGGAATTATAGGTTGGTACATAGAGTTCAAGAGCAAGCTCGAGAAGAGGAGGAAGAGGAAGAAGTTATTGAAGAGGTTGATCTAGAGCATGTAGTTGAAAGAATCGATAATTTGGAGATATAAGTTGGAGCTCTAGATGTGAATGTGTAAAGCTTAACTAATAAAGTCAAGGTTCTTAACTATAACCTCATGGTGTACTTTTAAAGATAAGGATTCATGCCTTCATTTGATCTTTCTACACATCATGAGCCTCAAGATCCAATAATAATGATAAGTGATTGAAAAAGTTAATGTTTTCTAATGAATTGAATAAGCTTTGTTTTAGTTTTAAGTTCTTAAGGATTTTAAAATTTTGGTTTCTAAGTTGTTTTTATTTATAAATGTTTATGTTTTATGCTTAAGTTTCATTTGTAAGGATATTTTATAATTTTTATTATGTTAGTTTGTTTAACTTATTTGTGTATTATATATATGTAAAGCATTAAATTATGTTTGGAAATAGTAGATTATGCAATTTGAAACTAAATTCTTAAAAATGATGACACCTTATATTCATTTAAGATTAAAATGCATAAACATGTCAAATATAACATGTTAGACTAATTTTAAAGAATAGAACTTGAATTACTTAATAAAATGAAGTGAACATTGTTTATGCAGAATTGTGTATACGGCACAGACAGGTCTGTGTGTGATTTTTAACACAGCTGTGTGCAAGACATTTCAATAAAAAAAGTGCTCAAATATGGTTGTGTGAGTATTTATCACACTCGTGTCCTAAGCAGACTCACTTAGACATAATTGTGTGCTTAAAGCACACAACCATATGACTTGGCCAAAGTGGAAAATTCATTCATTCGCAAACTTGATTATATTTAACTGCATATTACTTGTAAAACACCCTCTATAATTAGCAACATTGAGGACAATATTGATCTTAAGTGTCGGGGGAGGGCTTAATTTAGATCAAAATTTCAAGAATAATTAAAAATTTTTCTAATTAGCTTAGTGTCATTCCTCAAAATTTTACTGTCCCTAAAATGGTCCAATGATGAAGTATGATTATAATTATACTTCCCCAAAAAACTCCTAAAAGGGTAAGCAGCACATTTAAGGCAAACATGTAACTTACTAGTTTGATGCTTGTCTCATGAAAATAAGACTTGATTCTATGAAAAAGGAAGCCAATTTTGACAAAATGAACATTCTTAACATGTCCAAATGGTCTAAGAACTTAAAAAATGACCTCGGTTGGACTTGTCAAAATTGCCCCAAGGAGCACCAAAAATGCGTTAGGACACATCGAAGTGCCCCATAGAGGGTATGACCCATACCTAGAGGGTGTGGCATGCCCTAGGGTGAGTGGCACATGCCCCTAAGGTATGGTACGTGCCCATAGGGTATGGCACATGCCCATAGGACATGGCACACCCTAGGCGCATGGCACGGGCACTTAGGGCATATTACGTGCCCTCAAACGTGTGCCTAATGTGTGAAATGACCCTTTTGCCTATAAATAGGACCCTAGACCCCATTTTATAGGGGGAAAAAATACACTGAAACTATACCAAATTGAAGACTCTAGAAACCCATTTCACACATCTCTAGCATGTCTTACTCATTCCCCTAGGATTTTTAGACCAATCTTAACTAAACTAAGCCTCATCTTTGTTAAAGCACACTTTAAAGGTACATATATCTACATTCTACATGTCATTTTAAACCTCTCAATAAGGACAACTTGATCTCTACATGAAACAAAGGATTCTAAAAACATAAACACAAGCTCAGTTGAATCTGAGGACTAAACAATCATTTTTGCATGTTTATATTATTGTCTTGCATTTTTACTTTGTTGCCGCCAGTAGTTGAGAAATTGTTATGATGAGACTGGCATTCCATATGTTATTTGAATAATTTCTTTTTTTTATGATATAAAACTATCATTTTGCATTCTCTAGCTCCAAAATGTGAAAAAACATAAAAACATCATTTTTGCATTAGATCTACATTTTTCATTATCTATACATCAATTTCATATTATAAAAATAACACTTTTATTATAAAGTTCACTTTTTTAAAGTGAATTCTACATGTCATGAATAAAAATATCATGTTTTGCATAAAGCTTGCATCTTTATTTTCAAAAATAGAAAATTGTTCACTTTTACATCATTTTTACATATTTTGCATGCTTTGTACATTTCCTTGATAAAAATCATGCCAAAACACCCATTTTTCTATTATTCAAGTAGCTTATGTGAAAAATCATCATTTTTCACATAAAGTTTGCATTTTTTATTATTTTTAAATAACTCTGTAACTCGACATGCTTAAAATCATCCTTTTTCATGCCATCTTATCAAAACTACATCCTTGTATCAAAACTGCATCTCATTTACTCTTCAATATGAAAATAAATATTTTCTATTATTTTGCATTAAAATGCATTCAATAATATGAAAATTCACATCCTCAAGGTAGAGCCTCAATTTCATGGTCCAATGATGCGATCATGCATCTTCACTTTTTTCTCATCATTTAGGAATGTTTTTATCATTTTAGTAATCATTGAATTTTCATTTTAATAATCCTGCAAGTGTACACAACTATATGCATCTATATGCTTATTCATAATTCATTGATTGAGCATATCTTGCCTACATGTTGTCATAGTGGATGAATGGGTGGAATCACATATAGTTGTGTTAACTCCTATTTTACAGGTGTATTCTATATTAGGACTAGATTTACATTTCCACACTTTTTTTCCTTCAAATGTATTTACTAGGAAAGCCTTATAATAATTGTAATTAATTGTTTTTACATTTTGTTATTATCTATTATGATGTGTTAATGTTCATATACAAACTGTCATTCCAAAACTAGGTGCTATGGTAGCCATATATTAAGTATTGTATAATGAGAAATAACTAAAAAGAATATTCAATCTCCAAAACCTAGAATCTTTATTGGGGACTGTGAGCAACCTCTATGGCCTTATTGCTTTTGGGTAGCAGTATATTTTTATGGAAAATTGTATGGGTCTTTCCGTTTTCGAGGGACATGGCAACTTTACCAAATAGGGACAAATGATTGGTCTCAGGGGGACGAGACGCTTTTAATTTTGTGGAGTCGCCACCTGATTTTTAGAAAATTTAGAAAATAAAAGGACAACATCAGGTCACTTAGTGAGTATTATCCTTAGTAGAGATTTCTGGGTTCGAGGGACCACATCTACTTTTTGACTATTTCTCATTATACGATATTCGATGTATAGCTATCGCAATACCCTAGTTTCAGTAATGACAGTTTGTATAACATTCACACAGGACATCAGATTGTGAAAGATAATAAAGCTAAAAATTTAATTATTACATCATTTTCCTGATAAAATACATATAAAAAGGAAAAGATTATGGGAAATTAAATCTAATTTGGATATGATTGATCTATAAGATTAATATTTCCATTCACACTGCTTGCTCAATTTCATGAATAATAGGATGATCATGCATGCTTGTAGTGATTATTGATGCTATGATGATGTATGACGATAATATAAAGGATGCATGAGGTCATCGTTGGACCGAGAGCATGATGACTTTATTCCGGGGTATGAATTTTTCATATTATTGGTAGTTACGATGTGATTTCATGATTTTGGAAATAAAGGATGAAAAATGATGATATGAAATGAGCATAATAAAGCATATATTATTCACATAGCATGCAAGATTGCCAGTCTCATCACACAAGCACAACAGTATTCCTAAATATTGGCAATAATAAAATCAAATGCAATATGAAAAAATAAATGTGCTAAAATAATTATGTGGTCCTTAGACTCGACTAAGCTAGTGTGGGGTTTTAAAGCTTTAGCTTCGAGAGATTATCAAGCTTTCCTTGTCAAGAGGTTCAAAATGACAACAGAATGATACTAGATTGTATACCTTTGAAGCATGCTTTGATAAAGATGAGGTTTGGTTTAGTGGAAAAGGTATTTAACAACCTAAGAGAAAGGCTATAGGAGAGTAAAAAACTATCTAGAAAGCGATTTCCAATGCCTTCGATAGGACTGATTTGAGTGTGTGTGTGTGTTTCCACTTGCTCCTCCCTCCAAAATGGGGTGTGAAGGGGTCTATTTATAAGGAAAATTGAGTAGAATAAGGTGGCGGGGGTGTGGTCATATGTGCATATTGAGAATTATGTGCATGCCACACCAAGTGTGTGTAGTCGCACACAGTGTGCACATGGTCACATGCCTGGAGAGTGGCCACGCGCGCACGTGTGTGCTCCATGCACACTTCCTGGGTTTTATTCACTCTATTCTAAGGTTGGTTCCTAGGGTTTTTGGGCCTTCCAAATGTGTTTCTAGAGTCTATTTTGCCAAATTCGGCTTAATTTTAGCATATGACACCTAGGGGCATTTACACGCACTTCTGAGCAATACGCGCTGATCCTCAGGTTATGTTGGACCATTCTGAGACCACTTCTAATGGTTTTAGAGTCTTTTAGATGTGTTTTTAAAGTTTGTTTTATCAAAATTGATTTTCATTTTTTCATGAAGCTAGGTCTCAATCTAACAAAATGTGCACTGGCCTAATGAGCTGAGTCTTATTAGAGGATTTTTCTCAAAATAAATCTCTCATTATACCGATAATTCATATTTTGCAAGGTTAGAGAAAAACTTAATGACTCAGTGATCAATTTTGCACACTGGTGGGTTGGTAAGGTTTTCAAGGTTGCACACTTTAGAGGTGTTACAAACGAGCAGACTCTAGTCATCTTGGGGATTCATTTCATCATTAGACCTTTTTGGGGACAGTCAAATTTGAGGTATGATAGGGATGATTCTCATTGAATGACCCGATGTCATCCTCTTACATTTTTCCTAATTTTGTAACTCCATAAACATAAAAGTGTCTCACATCCCCTTGAGACCAATCATTTGTCGTTATCTTATAAATGGAATGGATATCCCTTCTAATAAAGTTACTATGTCCCAAACATATGAATAAATAAAAAAAAGAGCATGAACACAAAAGAGTTCCACTCTCAAGTTAGATCGCTTACGGTGGTGACTCCATTGAGGATTCTAATTAGAGAGATCAATTTGAAAATGGCTATTTTTCATTACATAATACTTAATCATATAGACCCCTTTAGAACTACATTTTGCATAACACATCACACATGCACCATTGGTCCCTATCAGCTGACAACAATGAAGAGTGATCCACTATGATTCCACTTGAGTCATAGGGTGACTGATTTAGATTTGTCACCTTTAGCCTTGACTCACTTATGAGTTATAAAAAAATGCTAAACTCATTGACTGGAGTTTGTAACCCTAGTCATAGGGTGGCATTGTCGCTAAAGGAGCCCTTAGTCTTATGCCCTTGACTTAGCTAATATAGATAAACCATTAGAAACTTCCACTAAGGTCCTACTAAGCTTTGCATGCTAAACCTATCTTGATGCTATTCATTTGACCTAATGTTCGTAAATGCTTGGACACCTCTAGTTTCTATCATCGATTAACATCATGATAACAGTTCTTGCAAATTGCTCACACATAGTTTAATATGATCCTTGTTTACCCTATGCAAGCCTGATGTATAAGGAATGATAAGAACTATATAACTCAGTCTAAATAACAAGTAATAACTGGTGGATAGTGGCATCATTTAAAGGTAGAACCTATGAAGTGTTGTCTATTTATCCTTGTCAAATCAAGTGAACGGATTAGATAGTTGACTAAATTATGGACATTCATATTGAAAGAATCAAATTGTAAACTATCAAAAAAAATACTTTCATGTCTCTTGGTAAATATATTAAATATTAATGAGGGGACATGAACTTGGACTACTTTTATTGACTATAGCCCTTATGCACGCAAGTGTGTATGGATTGTAGACACCATTTTTGACTCGATGATAGGTCCCCACATTGACTTTCTATGATTACCTTAAGTACATTTGAGTATCGTTCCTCAGCTTACCTTTTGAATTTGATAAGCATAAATTGAAACATCCTAGTCTAAGAGCGGAACCATAGTCCCTTGATGACTATTGGGTTAAAACCCACCTAAGAAAGTGACTAAATAACCATGTAAAGTAATAAGGTTAGAAGCAAGACCTTGCTAATGATTAGTTTGTTCCATATGTAGGAAATCCTAAGCAGTTTAAACTCTTTTCAAATCATGTATACATAATATGCCTACAGATAACATATATTAACCACGTTCTTTTGTAGCCATTTTGCATTCATTCATAATAAGGCTATGCATGAGCACACCATGCATACATGCTCACCTTACTCTTTTATTAGCACACAACATGCATACATAGTTTATCTTGTGTTTATTCTATTCCACTAATGTGCAAAGATACATCCTTCAACCAACACTTTATTTTGATCCCAACATAAGTGACCAAGAAGATGTCTCCTGCTAATAATTTGAAGATAGACTAAGAAAGGGAATTTAGAAATTTCTTACTAATGGCACTATAGTTGTGATCCTTTAAGCCCAAATCAAAGCCACTAACACTTAAGCTAGAAACACCTAAGAGGGGGAATATATCATTGTCATGCATAATGAAGCCTATGCATCCATTAATCCAAAAGTTGACAAAGGAAAGGGTATTCTCTGTACTCCTATGCAAGTTGATGATGATGATGAATACTATTAGGCTTTCAGGGAAGCATAACAACCACTAGCAGCTAAGATTGTTGATCTAACCAAGCCTAAAATGACAAGGGAGGTCAAACTGTTAGTCAACATAACGGCTCAGCTAGAATTTACTTTCAAAGACAAGGGATCTCAGGGATTTAAAAGTTTTAATGATCTAGCTTTGTTCATAGATGAACCACTTTATTATGACTTTAAATTGCCAATTTGATGGTATTGGGGATCCGAGGGTTCATTTGATGCAATATGCCACCTTTACAGTTGTAATAAAGCTTAGAGAATTGCAGATTGCCTAGTTCTTTTTTACATCACTAGAAGAGAGACCAAGAGCCTAGTTCTTTGAACTAGAAGATAAGATTAAGAGTGATTGGTTGCTAATGACTTAAAATTTTATCAAGCAGTATAAATATAACACTCAGCTAGGCATAACTTGTAGAGATCTTGAAACTACTAAATAAAAGCCCGATGAATCCTTCTTTGATTATATTGTAAGCTAGTGATGCAAAGCATTCAAAATGAGGAACCATTCCCCTAAAGATGAATAGATAGAGTTAGTAATCAAAGGTGCACTATGTCATCTTCGAAGACAAATGCTCTTTGCTCACTACCCTGACTTATGAGCTCTATACCAAGCTAGAATCATAATAGAAGATGAAGAATCCTAACAGCCCCCGAACACCTTCCATAGAAACACTTAAACCAACACCTAAAGCCAAAACACATTTACTCACACTACTGAAATAAACCAAATCTAGCCACTTGTCAGCACCATCAATAAGCCACCTAAAAAATTCTCAAACTTCACCCTTCCACTATCCAAAATATTTCAAAGACTTCAACAAAAAAACCTCCTATAATCCCGTGAGCTAAAATTATTACCGAACCCATTACCCCCTTAAATTAACCTTACATTTATGTCACTTCCATTAAATGCTTAGCTACACTAACGACACCTATAGAAGCCTCAAACATGAAATTCAAGATCTCATTGACTTTGAAAAAGTAATGACCCCGAGAAAACACCAAATGTGAAAACCAACCCACTACCACTTTTGAGTACATCTATATTCCCTGAGCATTCACTTCCCACTTAATGATGGAAAGGAGGGCAAAAGACATAGCCTTCCTTATGAATGGAAAGTGATCAACTACTCTTATTCATACAAAATAGACTCTGATGAAAGCCTTAAACTAAGCAAGCTAAACTTGAAGTGTGGGACCTACTGGGTCACCCATTTGGAAAATTTAAATACATAGTTAAGTACACCGCAACACCATTTGCTCATGTCTGCAAAGAAGACATCGTACCCTTAGGTTACAGAGAGGAATTTGATGAAGAAGAAAGGATAGTAAGAGTTACTCAGACTCAAGGTCTATAAGTCATGGGGATTGATATATTGTATGATTCAAATGAAGAAGCTAAGAAGAATGAAAAGATTCAAAAATAAAAGGATACAGAGATCATTGTTTAGAATAAAAGAAATAATGCAGTAGCAACTAATAAAGAGACAATGAAGCCAAGTAATAAACAATTGGCAGTTGAGAAGGTACCACCTTCAGTCAACCATGTAACTTATAGTGGGAGAGTTTACCAGCCTCTAGAGAAGGAGAAAGAGTTACCTAGGGGAAAAGAAGTGTTAAGTGATACAGTTCTAGCTAGAGAGGAAGATGATATAGTCCTCAAATAGCTCAAGAAGACTTAGGCACAAGCCAACACATGGGACTTACTCATGGCCTATAAAAAGCATAAGAATGCACTAGTTAGAGCACTTGATGATGCAAAAATAGCCATTAATGCCTCACCTTGTGAGATGATAGCTTCTTTGATGAAAGCTCCTTTTAATGCTATCACCTTCTTAGATGAAGACTTGCCCTCTGAAGGAAGGGTTCATAATCGCCTTTTATTTATGCAAGTAATTGTTAAGTCTAAGAAGACCTCATATATTATGGTGGATGATGGGTCTATCATCAATGTTTAACCCTTGAGGTAGCTGCACAAATTTAGGATGAATATTGAAGATTTAAAGAAATCCAATGTATTATCTGAGCTTATGATGACTTTAAAAAGACTGTCATTAAAACCTTCAAAATAGTAGTCACTATGGGAGATATTGAATCAGTAGTAGAATTCATTATCCTGAACATACCCCTAACCTTTGCTTTATTATTGGGAAGACCATAGTTCCACCCACTAAGGGGCATACCTTCAACAGTACATCAGAAGATCAAGTTTTCACTTAATAATAATATTATTACTATTTTAGTTGAAATTAACAATGTCATCGCTTCCTTAAATGTTGTGCCATGTAATATCCCGTGTTTTTAAATATTTTTACACTGTACCGGGATATGCAGTGTTAATAATTTCTGTATTTTATATGATATTTTTACGAGTTGTTATGTATTTTAAACCTATTTTAATTACTGTGTTTTATTTATAGTACTTTACGTAAAATTTTCCCGGGACTTGCATTTTCGGGGAAATTTTCACGTAAATATTTTAGTATTAATTATTTTAAATATATTTTCGGACTTGCATGAACTCATGCGTATTTTTAAATTATTAAATAAAGCCTGTGTGTGAATATTTATTTAATTAGGGTTTAATATATATAACCCTAATATTTTATTATTTATTTATTTATTTATATTTAATTATTTTATTTATTATTAAATTATTAAAATTTAATTTTTATTATTATTTTATTAATATTTAATTATTTTGTTTTATTTTCTTTTTCTTTTTCTTTTTCTTTTTTCTTTTTTTCTTTTTTTTCTTTTTTCTTTCTTTTTTTTTTCTTTCCTTTTTCTTTCTTTTTCTTTTTCTTCTTCTCCTTCTTCCTTCTCCCGCGCCCGACGACCACCACCCATCCCTCACCGTCTGCAACTCCGGCCACCTACTGTCGGTGTGCCTCTCGGCTTGCCACCGTCGTTCCCAGCCGTCCCCCGCCGCCAGCAGCTCCCTTCCCCGGCATCGGCAGCTTCATTTTTCCTCTTTTGGCCAAAAGTTGATCCATCGTCGTTTCTCCCTCCTCCGGCCACCGTTTTCGACACCGCCAATCTCTTTCTTCTCCTTGAGGTCCGGTGAGTGTGATTCTAGCTTTGGTTTGAGCTAAAATGGTTTAGATTTGCTGAGGTTTCGAATTTTCAATTTCGGCCTATTAGGGTTTTTGATTTTTTTGAGCTTTGAATTGGATGATTCATGAAAACTTCCTTCACAAATGTTGTTCCTAGTAGCTAAATCTACATATATGAATTTTTGTGGAATTTTTGGAGATTTTTTGGATTTTTGGGTATTTTTAAATATTTTAATATTATTTTCTAATTTTCGGAAATTAATTATTTAAATTATGAAATTGGAGTTTATGGTTGAATTGGGTGTTGAAATGAATTATAGGAATTTATTTGGAATTTTTATGAATTTCTAAGTATTTATTTTGAATTATTGAAGTTTATGTGATTTTGAGAAATTAGGGTTAATTGTGTTTTAAATGGAAATTAATTGGTTGATTGAGTTTAATTATTGATATTATTGATAAATATGTTGAGAAAATTAATTTTGGATAATTTTATGATTTTTGGTGAATTTTTGAAGTAATTTAAGTATATTTATATATATAGGGGTATTTTGGTAATTTTACCCTAAATTGGCTAAAAATGTAATTTAATTGGTTTTAATAGTTATTTAAGGTATAAAAATGATTTCTATAAATTATTTAGTATTTTTAACTAATTAAAACTATTTTTCGTGAATTATTTTCAATTATATATATAATATACGGTTTTTCAAATAAAATAAGTTTTAATCGGTTTTTACAGTGTTTTAAGGTTAATTATGTAATTTCCACGTATAAAATGTATTTCTAGGTTTTAGGATATTTTTGGTATATCTGGAATTATTCTGTGTTTGTGGATCCCGGTCGGTGGACTGTAGTTTGGAGTCCGACCGTGGGATTTTGATTATGCCTTGTGTAGTTTTTCGAAGTGTGTTTCTTTGCAGGGTCGGCTCTACTCTTTTGAGTAGAGAGATGTCCGTTTTACAGGGGAGGTTCTGCCGGATTTTCGATAGAATTCTCGTAAAACGTGATGTCCAGTCGAACCCTAATTCTGTTTCCGTATTTTAATACTCTAGATTGAATTCTAGGATTTCTGTTAGGTTTATTCTAATGTCAGTTATTTATTGCTTGTTTAGTTGCGCCGAGACCGAGGGCTAGTGGACCAGGCCCATCGGACCTGTCTCATGGAGCGCACTAGGTGAGTTACTATACTATATATATATACTTAGGATGCATGATTTAGAAAATGCATGTTTTATGTTGATTAAATATGCATAAATAATTTGATTATTTCTTAAGTTTACGTTAAGTATATTTTTGGTTTATTTTTGGTATATAATAAATTATATACGTGTTTTGTAAATAAAATATACTTAAAATGTTTTTGAATATATTTCCAGCTTAATTTATAATTTGATTGAATGCATTTGATATATATATACTCGAAATATACTTGGTTTACTTTTGGTATATTTCTGGTATATATATATATATATATATATGGTTTATATTGCTATTTCATTTAAATTCATGCATCATCTATTGTGAATGAATGATTTATATTATTAATGAAGGATATCAATAGAACGTGCTACCTAGTGGGCAGCACTAGGACCGAGTACGTACCGGTACGCCTATAGCTTTAGACTATAATACTAACTTATTTGTGGATATTGATTTGATTATGATTATCGATATGTGAGATGTGGTTTGGGTGTGATTGCTGGAGCTCGGTTGACCAAGTGTCTCGGGGCTAATCACACTGGCAGTCAGACTGCTGGAAAGTGTCTCGAGGCCAGTCTACTGTCCAAATGGAATAAGTGGATATATTTGGAATAAGCGAGCCTGTATGGCTAGAGTGTTGTCTAACACTATTTCCGAGGTTGCGATATTCTAGGGTTCTATTTGATCCTTCATAAAAGATGTTTTTCAGATAAAATACATAAAAATGATTTTATTGCATCTGTGTGCAATTGCCTGTATATATACATATTATATATACTGTTGACTGTATGCATTATCACTTAGTGTGTATGTATATATATTATAGTAATTCACTCAGTGAGGTTTGACTCCCCTCCGTTGACTATTTTTCAGGAGAGTCAACTTCCTCATACCTTAGTAGTAGGTCGATACGCCGGATTTCTTCCGCCCCGGCTTCTTTATGTAAATTATCTACTTGAGTCTTATTTATTTTATCTAGAAACTGCAGTAGTTGTGAATTAAAGTATTGGATTTCTTGTATTTTATTTAAAGAGACGTATTATATTGAACTGGATTTGTATTAAAGAGATTATATATATGTGATGAGATGAGATTTCGATTTAAATCCAATTAATGTGAATAATATTATGATATTATGATTTTTATTTTTCGCTGCATATTATATTGTTACTGTTATTATGGCATGATTTATTTTATTTTTTAGGCTTGCTACGGGTTCCGGATTCGAAAGAATTCCCGTTCCCTAGCGCCGGTCATGGCCCCTGTTTTGGGTCGTGACATGCCACCAGGCTTTCAGATCTTTATAATTCATTAAGACTGGATTGACCTAAAGGTCACAACTACGATGAAGAAAATGCATTACTTACTCAAAACTGAACTGGGTGAAAGATACATTAGGGTCACTAAATTCCCTAATTTTCATAGACAAACAAGCAAGCATGGCTTGGGTTATAATCTTAAGGACATTAGGGCTGAGAAGTCCATCTCTTTTATTGCTAAAGGCTTAGTTAAAGCCTATCGAGGATAAATAGAAAAATAAGAGAAAGATGGGTTTGAGAAATCTAGGTTTGAGATCTTAAATGATGTTGTTAGCTATACTAAAAGAAAGCACTATCCATTACCAGGTGTAATTACTGAAGCTGACATTGATGAACTGATGAGAAATCTATATTAAAATCCAAGACTAAGACTCCTAGTTGTGCTGAGATTATTGTCATCCTTGAGTCGAGCATCAATGACATTCTATTTAAACACATTGATGTCGATAGTGATATCTATACTTTTTCTTTATTTGAAACTAATGATGTAATGAACCCAAAAGTTAATGCAATGAAATCATATTTTTCTTACTTATTTGATGTTTTTTCTTATAGTAGTGTGCATGATCAAAACATGAGCATATTTGACATTCATTCCATTTGCACTGAACCATTTAACATACGCATAGAAAATAAACCACACATTTTGCATGTTTCAAAAGATGTTACCCCAAGAAGAGAAGAGAAATTAATAAAATATTAATAAAATATTCAAAAGTAATTGCTTGGATATATAAAGATATGTCCAACATCGACAGAGACATTGCTTAACACTTCATACCTATCAAAGAAAGGTAGAAGCCAGTGAAATAGAAACTGAGAAGACCAAGATCAGAGTAGGCCCAAATAGATAAAGAAGATAGAAAAGAAGGTTACATCAAAGTTCTTAGAGCTAGTAGACTATCCAGAGTAATTAAAAAATGTTTTGCTAATGCAAAAGAAAAATGAAAGGGTCAGAATCTACGTTGACTGTAGGGATCTGAACAAAGAATGTTCGAAAGATGACTTCCCCTTGCCATATATAGATGTGTTAATTGATAATATAGCCACTTGCACTATGTATTCCTTTATGGATGGGTTCTTCAGGTACAATCAGATTCTAATGGCAATCATTAAAAAAGCGAAGACAACTTTCGTAATATAATAGGGTACTTAATACTATAGGGTAATGCCTAGTTTGAAAATGCATGCGCAACTTACTAAAGAATGGTAACAACTATGTTCTATAACATGATACTAAAGAAGTGGAAGTGTACATAGATAACATGATGGTAAAATTAGAAACTAGAGAAGGTCACCCAGTCACGCTCAAGAAATTCCTAAGAAGGGTTGAAAAGTACATTCTCAAACTTAATCTAAAGAAATGTGTATTTGGGGTCACCCCAGACAAGATGCTAGGGTACATTTTCAATCAAAATGGAATCGAAATGGATCTAGACAAAGCAAAATTAATCCATGAAATGCCAGTGCTAAGAACAGAGAAAGAGATTAAAGGGTTTCTAGGGAAGCTACAATTCATCAATAGATTCATTGCCAAATTAATAGTAGTATATGAACTAATTTTTAAGCTACTTAGAAAAGATTAGCCCAATCAGATGGAATGAACAGTGTCAGTTAGCTTTTGACAAAATCAAAGACTGGTTACTAGTCCTGAAGCCTCCAAAGTCAAGTATGCCACTTACTCTGTATCTAGCCATTAAAGGGAATGCAATTAGAGTAATGTTAGCTTAAGAGGGAGATGCCAAAACTGAATATGTAGTCTACTACTTAAGTAAGAAAATGCTGCCATATGAAACAGATATGCCTAGCAATGGTATGGGCAACCAAGAAGCTCAGACACTACTTTTAATCCTATAAGATTCAGGCTATACCTAAGATGGATCTAATGAAGTATCTCTTTCAAGCCTCACCTTTAGTGGGAAAACTTGCCAAATGGCTCATTCTGTTAACAGAGTTTAATGTATAATACCTGACTTAGCTCAACCATCAAGGTACAGGGATGACATATGTACTTTGATAGAGCAGTTTATCAACTCGGTGCAAGAGTTGGATGTTAGTGATATGCACTAGGTCAATCATTTGTGATTATGTATTGACTTTCTTATTTTGTTAATAAAGAGGTATTATATTATCATTTGATTTTATGATAATTACATGAATGGTTAATTCTTACTAAGGCCATCAAGTATGTGACTTGATAGTAAAACCCTTAGATTAAAATAAGAGTTCTATTCTAATTATCCCTAGCCATTTATTCATTATATGAATATTAAAATATTAAGGCTAGTATGATGTTGATTGATGGTTATGTTTTACTAATCATAAATATGAGATATTAAGTTAACTCATAAGTACATGATGAGAGATCATGTACTGGATTGACCCATAATGAGAATGCTACATAGATTATTGTCATAAGTATTTCTTATCACAGTAATTTTATTTCGATCCTTTGACCTTGAAATCATCATGGATTTCTACATAGCTATTTTATGTTTTGACACATTCTAACATTGTCTTTAACCGGACGATTAAAAGGATGTTGTTGGATATAAAATTAGTTATGTGAGGAATGTGAGTGATTTAGAAGGAATTTATCCCTCATTAATATGAGAAAGATATCTAAAGGCCCCTTGATGAGATAGACTGAAGGAAAATGCATGGCCATGCTGAATTGAATTGATAAAGAGTTATCATTTTCAGTCTACTTGGAATCAAGTCATAATATTGAACTATATAAGGATGACATTCTATGCCTTATGTTCAATTAAGATATCATGTGATAAAGGGACAATAAAATTCACTGTAATTAGGTTATGTCGGATTATTGACTTCACATGACTTGGGTAGTCATAATGTCTTGCTAGAGGCCACTTATGACTTGTAGGCCTAAATAGAGATTTAGGCCCACTACCAATGTTATGTGAACCTACAGGGTCACAAACTTAGAACAAGCCCAAAATAAACTATGAAATAAATAATTAAAGTGTTTTATTTATTTATTTATTTATTTGTTTATTTATTTAAGATAAATGTTATTTTAAATAAATAAATAAATAAGATATTATTTTTGATTTATTTTTAAACAAAATCAGAATATAATAAATGGAAAATTACCAAAAGGTCATTGGTAAGTGAAACCCTAATTTGGAGTCTATAAATATGTTATATTCTCTAGGGTTTCACACATTTATTTTTTCTGCCTCCAAATTCATCTTCTTTCCTCTTAGAAAACAAAGACAAAGTTTTTCCTTTTGTTCTTGATTTGTGAGACAGTCAAGGAGGTTACTAGCACACACACTCAAATTCGTTTTGTGAAGGGTTGTTCGTTAAGGTGTCACCAGTGTGAACCTCCTCTTATCCTTCCAGAGAATCTTGCCTCTTCTACATTTTGGTAAGATTTTAAAACCCTAGATATAATTAAATAGTTGAATTACATGGATCCAGGCTTAGAAACGTGATAAAATTTTTAATTTTTTCGCTGCGTTTGTATCACGAATCCCAATATTGGAGTCATACTCTTAACATCAGAGGGAGAAGTGATCCTGATTGCTAAGAAGCTAACATTTAAAGTAATGAATAATGAGGCAAAATACTAGGCATGTCCACTCAGAATGGAAGCTCTAATAGCTTTAGGGTGATAGAAGTCAAAATATTGGGACATACATACCCAAACACATACTTATAGTCCATCACCTTAAAAAATAGCATAACACAAGCCATTATGACCAAAGTTCTACACCTAGCTTACAAAACAAACTCATCAACTATAACTGTCATGTTAGGGCAACAACTGTACCTCCTCAGTATTCATATTTATTATAAGATTTGACAACATCCTTATCACGTCTCATAAGCTCCTGCTATACTCCTAATACAAGTGTTCAAAGTAGCTTCCCTCAATTCCCACTCCCAATGAGCCACAGTATGATATTACTACACAAGCAAAAGTAATAAGTCATATCATGCATATATACGTACATATTATATAGGTATAAGCAAATGACTTACAGTACCAGTTGAGCACTATAGTGCTCCATGAAATAACATTGGGAGCTAGCAAGGCGAACAAATAATGAGTCCACCTTAGGACGAGGAACCTAAAGGAGGAAAAATAAATAAGACTTAACATCAAGAAAAAGCAATAACCATAAGGCAAAAGAAACTCATATGAGTCACCTTCGTAGGAGCATAAGATAGCGAATGGCAATTGAACATCAGAAATAAATAAGTTGTAAAGCCACAATGATGGTCAATCCCTATAATATAGCAATAATGGGATCAATATTACTCTTGCTTAACATGCTCTCAGAAGATGCACTATAATCATGTGAAGTGCCAGTAGCACCCTCTACATTAAGCTCCTCATCAACTGTGTGAGACATGGAATTAGTCCTGCTACGACGAGAGTGACGCCTTTATAATGACCAAAACAAATAATAATTTCAAAATTCATTTCCTTTTCATTTATCACTAATAAGTTTGTTTCATGAATAAAATAAAGAAAATGAAAAACTAGCACATAATGAAGCATAAGAAGGAGGAGTTTACTAAATGGTAATGCTAAAGTATTGGGGTTGTAGCCACCCTCACTTAGAAGGAGGAGTATACTCGCCTATGAAAACAACATCAATCAACTGAGGGATTAAGACATTGATATAAGAGGCATCCTAAAGCAATAAAAATGCTTTTATAGGCTCTCTAATCGATGCTATAATAAGCTCATCACTTGCCAACTCACGTCCCTAATACATGGAACCAGGCTAGGGCATCAAAATTTTTCTTCCCTTTAGACCTTCCCACTAGTGGAAAACTTATTCTCTTAAATACCAAGAACGATCCACATTACTAGTCAGCTACACTCTTAAACGAGTTAGCAAGCCAACCCCTCACATCTCGCTAGACCATGAATCCTTAAATAGGGCCCACCATTAAAAATGGATCTACAAATAGAAACAAGTGTTCAAACACATAAAGCAAAAAAAAATGAAAATATCATAATAACAATATACTTGATCAAAAGATAAGTGCATCAAAAGCCTCCTAGCCATAACAGGGGATGTAATCAAATCCCAAGTTTGGTTTAACTAAGTTCTCTATTGATGAAAGCCAACCTTAGTCCCATCAATCTCATAAGAGCAAGGGAAAATACCAAACTTATAGGCCCAGATTCGCCAAAGCACAAGTCAATGACAGGAGACTAATAGAAAAGAAAAAATAAATAATAAAAGATAAGAAGAAAATGCAACTTACATCATTAACCATTTGGTAGCTGCGCAGCCTCGAAGCTCCTCGACTAGTAGTATCCAGTCCTTGATATAAGTACAAGAGAGCAACGACACCCTAGGCATACTTAGGAAGCCTGTCCAAGTCTCTAAGAAGAAGCATCAACCATAAAGCACCAGTGAACGAGAGGTTCAAAAATATAATCACAATCAGTAGGTAGAAAAGAAAGCAATGGGAAAATGGATTCATCATCGCCCTCCTCTTCGCATAATCTGCATACACCTCATTAACAAATTTAGAATTGTAAATAAGGGAAGCACACTTATCCTTGCAGGTCATCTTGTATCTGAAGAGCTCTAAAGCCATTGCATCAATGGCGGTATCAGAAGTATAGGTAGCAACACTAAAGGGGATTGGCAAACCAGTAAAGCTCAAGTCGATGATGGCTGTAAAGTCTAGAGGAGTAATAGTCTTCTCCTCGAAAAAAAAGTGGAAAGTATAAGTGGAATCCATCTACCTCTCCATTAAAGCAGTCAGAACTACTTGTCTATAATTGACTGGACCCACACTCAAAGCAGTAACAATCTTATCAAAACTAAGGCCAATTACCCTCTACTTCACCTCAAAAGGAAGGCTCTAATAATACTGTGCCACATTATTAATACTGCTAGGTGGCTGAATAACCTTCTCAGGTTACAAAATATTTACAAGTCAAGATCTACATCTTACTAACAATATTTCTCTTTCTTGTAGGAAATAAAGGTGATAAAGAAACACCACCAATAATCGATAACGATAATAAGACAACAACAACTACAATGATGTCATTCTATGGAGTAGTATAAAGTTGAGAAGCTACAATCAGCTAAAAAGTAGTAAACAGCTAAGGAGCTACATCATGATGAGTAGCAATCAAATATAGCTAAGGAGCTACCTCATGCTAAGGAGCAATCAAGCATAACTAAGAAACTACACCAAGCTAAAAAGCAATAAAGCTAAAAGCTAAGGGGTAGCAATAGTAGCATAATACAAGAACAAGAATGATAGATTAAACGAATGGAATAACTTATATCTAAATGGTGGGTAGACTATGTGTGATAATTAAGATGATGAACGAGAGGAATCTTAGCTCCCTTAGAAAAACCTTGAGCATCAAGCTTCATTTTAGCAAGAGGAAGCAAAAAGGGATGAATACACTTATGAGGATCGTTAACAGTATCGAAGTTGGCATCGTCAAAGGAAACCTCAATATTCTCAAACCAAGGAGTCAAAAAAGAGGCATCCATGCTAAAAATAAAGTAACAATAAAATTGCAACAAATCAGAAAAGCAATTACAGTAAAGAGAGGAGAAGCACTTACAAAGTATGGCATAGTCTTCAAAAGATAGAAAATGAGTCCATAAGAGATAGAAGTAGATTGAGCTTACGAAGGCAAAAAAAGAAGAAGAGGTGTAAAAACACTAAAACCTATATATATATATATATATATATATATATATATATATATATATATATATATACGAGGCATCCATGCTAAAAATAAAGTAGCAACAAAATTACAACAAATCATAAAAGTAATCAAAGAGAGGATAAGCACTTACAAAGTATAGCATAGTCTTCAAAAGATAGAAAATGAGCCCACAAGAGATGGAAGTAGAGAAAATAGAAGCAGATCGAGCTTACAAATGCAAAAAATAAAAAGAGAGGTGTAAGAACTAAACCTATTCAAAAACACATTTCACACACGAATTTATATATGTATGTATGTGTGTGCGCGCATGCATGTGCTGACCCATAGTGAAAATATTAGAATGTAGTGGTTGTTTTAGTTCTTGTAAATACTATAGAGTCTTGTGTTTCTATCTTGATTTTTAAGCTTTCGTCTTTAAAGCTCAGTGTTTAGGTTTGACAGTGACCATCTTTGCTTCATGATTTTACTATTTGTTGTTAATATCCTTGATTATTAAAAGAATTAAAATATAGGATATCAATATTATTATAATGTTTCATTTAATTAGTTTAGTACAACATCCACCTAGCATGTTGTCTCTTATGTATGATTTACATGTTAATTAATATTGGTCTTTGCATCTAAAAAAATATTAGTCTCCAGTGATATCTTATTTTTTATTTTTTATTATTTTAGAGTTGATACATTTTTCTTGTTCATGCCTAAAAACTTACAACATATATACTTACTTAAATAAGTACTTTTTTTTTTACTATAGGCCATTAGATGGGTTGAAAAAATAAATCAACCAAAAATAAAATTAATTAGAAGAATTAAATGGAGCAATTAGCAGTTTGATAATTTTTTTGGATATCTATATTCGAGGTACAATGACTAGAAAAAGGAGTGGAGTTGAATGGGGTGACAAAGGATGATAAAGGGTTGATAATGAATTAAAGTCCAAATTTTACTAGGAAAAATTGACAAAAAAAAAAAAGGATTGGATGAAAGAACAATGGAAGCTTTGGAATTCACTAATAGGAAAAGAAATTGGAATAGGCTGGAATCCTAGTAAAGGCACACTTGATACTTCAAATGAATGGTGGAATGTAAAAATTGAAGTAAGTTAATTTAAAACTTAATATTTGTATATGAAAAAAATTAGTAGGTTCACTTGCATATAATTTTTTAATTTAATTTATATGTTTATACTACCAAAAAAATGAATCATTTGCACTTGCATAAGAAAGGTATAGGACAAGAGCTTTACAATAAATATTCTATAATATTAATAGGTTCTATTGCTATTAGAGAATATGCTTATACTCTTTTTAATGGTGTGTTGTTTGATGATATATATGTAGAAGAGGATGTAAATACATATGTAGGAATAGAGAATAACAATATAGAAGAGGACTTTGATGAGTATTTATAAATTATAATGTCTACAGGATCTATATTAGGAGGTTCATCTTCTCAAATTACATTTGTGGACACTAGTCAACAAGATTCTCAATTGATTTAATAAAACTCGAAGATCCAACATTTAGTACCATACCTTTAGCGATACTTAAGGACAATATATTTATACCTCCTTTTAAGGTACTCATGTAGTAGCTATTGATGGTACTCATGTAGGAGCTACAATATCAAAAAAAAAAAAAGTTCTAGTACAATTTATTGAGAGAAAAAGGAGTGTCCATGCAAAATATAATGGTTACATGTAGTTTTAATATGCAATTTATATTTGTCACTGTTGGATGGGAAGGAATGGCTCATGTTGGATGACTTTTTACAGTATAGAATTCATAAAAAGGAATTAAATTTTTTCCAAACCACCACCAGATATGAATATATTTATAATACTAATATTTTTATATAAAATTTATTTTATTAATTTTAGAGATGTTTGTTTTATGCTTATTCATTTTTGGTAAAACATGTAGAAAAATATTATTTGGTTGATGTTGGATATTAACAAATGGAAGGATATCTTTGACTTTACAAAAAAAAAAAAACAAACAAATATCATTTACCTGAGTTTTAACGTGGTGGTTAACTAAGAGGGCTTAAAGAAACTGTCAATTGTTAAATACTGCATTGAAAGAACATTTGGCGTTTGGAAAGTTAGATGGAAAATACTGCGCCTCATGCTTTCATATTCATTCAATACAATGGGATATTGTGATTACAACAATATCATTACATGATAACATTTAAATAAAGTCATTAAGTGATCCAACATTTATATGGATTTAATGGGGTTATGAATGACCTCCCTCTCACAGTTAAAAAAAGTGGTTAACCATCTCGAAAATCTCTCCTAATAGTGTTCATAGGCCTAATCCCGAGAATAGGAGAACTTTCCCTTACAGGTATTCACTCATCCCCTCTGAATGGCAAGAGTAAAATCCATAATTTGTACATTTTGATATTTTTTCGACATTTAGTGATTTATTACATTAGAGTGAAGAAGAATGCAATACAGTTCAAATGAATTTATTGTATGATCAAACTATTTCTCATTTAATGAGAGAAAAAAAAAATCTTTCAACAATACAAATAATGTATAATTTTATTTTTTGGATAAGAAATGTTATTTATTTTAGTATTAGATACTTTATATATATATATACACTATTAAATTAATTCAATGATATCTATATCGGTGTTAAAATATATAAACAGCAACAACTATAAGTAATTATCCAAACATTTGTATTATTAATAAGCTAATAACTATCAACTATCAGCTAACAATAACAATTATTAACTACTAATTATCAACAACTTAGCCAAACAAACCCTTAGTCATTGCATACCTTACTTTATCCTTGTGTTAAAAAAAAATAACGGCTAAATTTACACAATTAAGCTCAGTCCTCTAACTTTTATTATTTTTTATTCCATCTTTAAACTTTTATTTTGAATCCATTTATATAATAATAAAATAAAAATATTTTGTAAACTAATGTTGATATAGATGTAAAAAAAAAAACTTATTCTGACTAAAATAGTACTTAATTTAAAGAGATAATATAATTGAAAATAAATTTTTCTGATATTTTTATATTAGTTTTTAATTTCATTTTTATGATTTTGAATATAATTTTTTGCATTTTACATATTTCAAATCATTTGCAATCGAATATTTATCTATTTTAAAATTATATTGGATTAAAAAGAAATGACGAGTATAAATTTAAAGGCGAAAAATATATAAAATAATAATTTTAAAATTAAATAGAAAATAATAAAAGTTGAAATGTATTCCACATTAGTTGTTTAAAAAATAAGGATGCATATGTACATTTAGCAAAAGAAAAAATATCTTTACTTTATCCAAAACTTTCCAGCTGCTTTTTCGAAATCCAATCCTAGGTCATGCAATAACGGCCTCATTTATCCAGCTGGATTGCACCCGTTAAGAAATCATATATTATAATCATAGAATAATCATACATTATTTATTTATTTATTTACTCTATGGACTTTTTTTTAAAAAAAAAGGAGAATTAATTTCATTGTTTGGATTTGACGCCTGTGAAAAAACCGAACAGCCATAATCGGATATATCATTTTTAGTTTCGCAATCAAACAACATATTTTCACATCTGTACAACGAAAAGTGAGAAAAACTGCAACCAACTTGCAAAAAAAAATAAAAATAAATAATAATAAAAATAATAATAAAGCGAAAAACAATTCCGTAAACAATAACGCACTGTCAACAAAGCAGAGAACTTTAGAAATCGGCGATCAGTTTTCTGTGTATGCGAGATTTAGGCGAAACGCGTTTCTCGGCGATCTTTTGCAAGTTTCTGAGGTTACTTATCACAAAAACACCGCCTCTCCTGTCGCCAAATCTACTATCAACATCACTAGTCTCCATTGAATCTGCACCGACAGAAATTAAATAATTAAATAATTACAGAAAAAACGAGAAATTGAAACTGCATTGTAGTTAACATACCTCCATGCTTGGAAGATAGCTTGAATCCTTTGAACTGAGCTAAATCTGCATCGATGTAAAAGAATTAATAATAGTTAATGATATAAAAATCCGGGTGACAGCGTTGAATTTAATTAACTGTACCTGATGGAGAGGGAGTGTGAGAGACGAGAAAAAGTAAGAGGAAGCAGAGGAGAGTGAGAAGTGGAATAAAGTGGACGAAATTTTCAGGTGTTAGAGGAGATGAAGAAAATGATAATGACGATGACGCTGAAGAAGAGGAGAATCGGCGAGGAATCTTGGTGGATTTGCGGCGTTCATCGTCCTCGTCGGTGGGATAGTCAGGAGAAATGAAGTGTAATTTGTTGCTAGTGTCGTCTTTCTTGTGTCTTGATACTTCATGGTTGTTGAGGTTTGAAAGTGGTGAACCTAGAGATTGCCTCTGCATTGAATGAGATAAAGGAGAGATGAATTGAAGAAAGAGATGACCAGTGACACTCGTTTATTGTGAGGTTGGGCTGAGCTGTTTGGGTTTTAAATAGTCGTTTCTTTTTTTTTTTTTTTTACGAAATTTTGATTTCAATAAAACAAAACAAAGGGTGTTAATATTTGCACTCCGATAATTTATTTTTGCACTCTTTTATTTTTAAAAATTTTGGGTTACATTCTCTCAAAAAAAAAAAAAAATCTACATAATTACTTTTTATTTAGATTATTTATTTATTTTATTAAAACTATTCTTAAACTATACTCTTCTTAATTAATTTTTATCTAAATTTACTATTTAATATTTAAAATTATAAAACTACTTATCCTTGATCTTACATCATTTTTCGTACGAAATATTCTATAGTGACTTTGTTTTTAAATTACTTTACTTTTACGGGAAAAAGTTTAAATATGACTATAATGTTTATCTCAATTTTCACATTGATATCCTATATTTTTTTTAGGTCCATTTATATCCTCATATCACCAAATTCAATGCATTTAAACACATGTTTAAACAATGTTATATTTTCTGTTAAAGGTTGTTGATGTAGCTTATATTAGGATCCATTTAATTAAAATAAAAAATAAAAAAAAATCACAAAAGCCAAATAACGACTTCCTCCTCCTCTTTCTCCTCCTATTATTCTTCTTCTTTATAACGTAAATCACTAATTTTTGAAAAATCTAAACTACAAAATTGAAGAGAAAATGTCAATGATGAGAGTATATATCTATCAATAGCATCAGCCCTTCAGTCGAAGTTCTTTCTACCATCTCAAGCACTCTACGATTCTATTTCATCTATTTCATAGGCTCGTCTCCAACCTCCACTTTCTATGGTTGAAGTTCCTTTTAAAGAAGTACCATTCATTTTAACCAATGGCTACACACAATTTCCCTGTAGAATAACAAAGGAAAAAAAAAAGCGTTGCAATATCTTCACAGAAGGCGGCGCATCCTTCCATCGATGACGGTGCGGTTGATATTGGTGGTGATGGCAGTAATGGTTTAAATAAGTAAGATCAAGAACTGTAAGCTCGTGGAGGAAGAGAATGGAGGCAAAAAATTAATCGAAGATTGATGCCTTGCCATTGACAATAGTCGAAACAGTTTGGCATAAATGACTTTATGGTTTTCTTTATCATATCTTTCTATATTTTCAAGTATAATACTTGGGAAGAAGCGAATCCTGGCTAACAGTTTGGTATATCCACAACAAGTTGTTCTTATTTCTGACCAACATCAGATTTGAATAGGGGTGCTAAAAATGATTAGACTCTCTCCATCAAAGAAGAGGACAGTCATTCAGGGGAATTAGGTAATCATAGAATAATTCTTGAAATGAACAATATGTGTGCTTATAAGCTGACCACATCTCAGGGCACGTGGCCATAGTCATATGGTAAAGTTAGTTCAAAGTTTAATTCAGCAGCACTAGGACGTTAAAATAATTCATGTACAAAGGGAGTCTAATTTCACAGCAGATTTTCTAGTAAATCATGTTAAATGTTTGAACTTAGGATGCCATAGATTCTTTCATCCACTTAATGGTGTTTTAGAGTGGATTTTTCATGATAATATAGGTGTTAGCTACAATCACTTTATGACCATGTAATTGTTTTGGCTTTGTCGCATTTTTAATCAAAGTAGGCTCAAAGAACTATACCCAAATGAAAACCACCTCAAAATATTTCCAAATATTTTTGTTTATTGGTCTTCACTTTGTGTTTATTATTTATTTCTTTTGTGCATTTCAATGAGCTTTGGAATTATGTGTTGTGATTTTTTACAATTGGTGGTAACTAACAGGTTACAGGCAAAGTCATATTATGGCCATGAGCTTTCAAAATTTGTGCCTCAAAGAACCTATGCTTATATCAGCCAACATGATATTCACTATAGAGAAATGACTGTCTATAAGACATTGGATTTCTCTAGGAGGTGCTTGGGTATAGGAATGAGGTATAAAATGTTAGTAAAGATATCAAGAAGGGAGAGAATAGCAGGTGGCAGTGGTTGTGGCAATGGTAGTGGTTATGGTAGGCGAGGGGGTTGAGTGTGGGAAGCAATTGGATTGTTGAAGTGGAGAGAGGAACATAAAAAATCCCTTTTTTTTTTTTATTTTCTTTAACAGAACCAAGTCCCACATGTGCCACATCAGCTGTGGTAATGGAAAACTTAACAATTTTTAAGAGTTGTGTTTAAATGTATTGAATTTGTCAGCATTAAGGGCATAATAAGCCCTTGAAAAATATTAGGTGGCAATGTGGGAATCGGGCAAAACATTAGGGTCATATTTGAACCTTATCCCTACTTTTACTTTGTATTTATAACTAGGAATAATTATTGTGTGCCCCATGTGTTTTGACCTATTATATTACTTTATTCCTGACATTTGAAAAAACATTTATTCATTCTTGATATTTGAAAAAATATTTATTCATCATTGACATTTGCAATAATTAATACTTATTAATCCTTATTTAGGGATGAAATAGTATATGATTTTACAAATGTCAGGGATGAATAAATATTTTTTCAAATGTTAGGAATGAAGTAGTGTAATAGGCTAAAACACATGGGGTACATAGTAATTATCCCTTATAACTATAAGATGATGGTATTTTTCATCATCTAATGATGATTATAAATAAAATAAAATTTACTTTGTAAAAAATAAAATAACCATATAATGCACATTCTTTTGCATTAAAAAAGTTAGCAAAGTCAATTATTTTTTTTATAAGCACTTTTTATCTTTTAATTTATTTAGACAATTATAAAACTTGCACCAATTATAAAAAAAAAATTACAATTTTTTTTCACTTTTATAAATAATTTTTATTTTTTACTTTTATGAATAATTTTTTAATATCATATGCAAATTATTTTATTTTTATTTTTCTTATCATAATTTTTTAAAAAATAATATAAAAATTAAATACATGATTAAAAACATATATTATAAAAATTTAATGAAAATTCATCATATAATTGTAATTTTAATTTTTAAGTCAATGTTATAACATATTAAAAATAGAAGAGTAAGTGCTATATTTTTTTATCAAATAAACTTTTTGTAGTTGTTTGGTCCCGAATTTAATTTTGGATTAAATTATAAAGCCCATTGGTTATTCATTAATTATTGACCTGATTTTGATTGATTAAAATTTTTTGAGGCCCAAAAAATAAGTGAAAAGCTTGGTTTATATTAGTGCAACTTAATAGCTAAGGCAGAAGATTTTGGAGATGGAGATGACTGTTCAGAAGCTATTCAGGAAGTGGATCATGTATGAGAAGTTATGCAAATTTATGGAGATAGAGATGATTGTTCATAAGCTATTTAGGAAGTGGATCATGTATGAGAAGTTACACAAATTTACTTCTCTACGAAACAGAAGAAACTCTTGAAAAGGAGAATTAAATTGGAGAAATAGTCTGCAAGCAAGAATATTTATAAAAATAAGGGAAGATCACTGACCACCAATCATTAACATCATCGTATCAATAATCATCAACATCATCGTATCAACAATCATCAACATCATCATATCAACAATCATTATCAAACAAAATTTCTAATTTCAATCATTGTTAGCCAAATTAGCAAATCACTATCTATTTCTTATTTTACAAGCTTTGTTTTATTTTACTCAATGTGTAATAGCTTCCTATTCAATATAAAATTTTTCTTTTCTTTGTCTCTTCAACACTCTTTAATTTAATTGGAAGTTGGAATTCAAACAAATTGTGGTAAAGGAGTTTAGGAACCTGCAAAATGTCTAAAAAAGGTCATAAATCAATTGAGAAAAATTTCCTTTGGCACGCTCGCATAAATTCACCAACAATCTTTTGGTACACACCAAAAATTGAAGAAACAATAGTATAAGTTAATTAGAGTATTTGTTGGGATATATTTGATCTAAATTATATATAAATTATTTTAACTCTATTCATTGATTTTATGGGTACTTTTTATATGATGAATTATTGTTAAATTTTTATTTATTTTTTAAAAATGATAACAAAAATAAAAAATAAAATTATGTGCATATAATATTTGAAAAAATGTCTTCATAAAAAATAAAAAGATTTATTATTTACTATAATTGATGCAAAGTTTACAATCAAGAAAAGTTAAAAATTAATTGTATTTTATAAAAAAAATATATGACAATATTAAATTTTATTAACGCAAAAAAAAAATTAATTATAAATAGTATTAAAATGTTAAATATCAAACAACGAATTTGGAAGGAAAATGAAAAATAATAGTAATTGTAATTAATAAAAAAAAATAAACATTTTCAATATAGGATAGATATGTAATTTATAATTTTAAAAAATAAAAAAATAGAGTGCAAAAATTAATTGGTAGAGTACAAAAATACCCACAAAACAATTATACAACACAACGGTGATTTACTTCACAAAATAAAAACTCATAACTTTCTTGATCCTTAGATTAGAAATAACCATCAATTTTGTATAATTAAGTAGTCATTTATTATTTGATTAATATTTATTTATTAATATCATTTCAAATTTATAGATTCCTTTCATATTGTTTTATTAATTACTTGGCTGTAAACAAATTGTTCATAAAAAGAATAAAATATAAAAATAGTTTTAAAAGCAACAAAATGAAAAAATTTTAAAAATAATTTATCATGTAAGAAAATAATATTTGTTCTATGTAGATTGTAATAAATTTAAAAGTGTAATAAAAAAAAAAGAAAAAAGGAACATAAATTTCGTCATAAACCAATTCTATTTAAATCTGTATCATAAATAAAAATTAACAAAATAAAATATAGATATTAAATATCTTAAATAAAAATAACAAATTTCAAGTTAAATAAATGCAAAATAAAATCCACAAATTAGGATAACATTACAATTAAAGTTAATATTAATAAAGAGAAATTATTATGAAATCATAATTTAAGGAGTTAAGATTCAATAACAATCATATTTCTCCACCTAACTTAGTCGCAAGTTAGGATTTTCAATCACCCATAATTTTATTCATAAGACTGAGATTACACAAGAGTTTTATGGCTCACTCTTACAACCTTACAACATGAGTTTTCAAGATTCACTCAAAAAATCAAATCCCAAGTGTTTCAATGGACAACACTTAAACAAATTTCTTTAAAAATAAATCTCACTTCCTTACTAATTTATCCCAATATTTAAGATGAAGAGAAATTCTATTTTTAACGCACAACGAACTTTTACAAGAGTTACAAACAAAAAATGAATATTTGAGAATTTGAGAGCTTTAATGAATGTTAAGATAGAGAATGATAATAAGCAAAAATGTCTTAACCTCCATTTAGCTCTAAAGGTGTTTATATAGATAAACACTAAAAAATATAGCTATTGGAGGTACAAATAATGTGTCCAATGTCTATATTTTGAATCCAACGTTTATAATTTTGAATTATTGAAAGTAATGCTGTTAAACTGCTATGCACGGGTTAAAACTGTGATTGGCTACTAGAGACATTCAAATTTTCCTACACTTTGTTCATAAAAGTTGTATATATTTGAATTAAATTTCCATATCATTTTGAATCACCTCAATTTGACTTATGTAGCTCAAGATATTGCTAAAATACTAAGAGTTGTGCAATCTAAAATGATAGACTTCTATCAAACAGCTGTGCACTAGTTGAAACCATGATTTTCTACTAGAGACGTTTAAATTTTCCTATGCTTTCTTCATAAACATTGTAGATATTTGACTTATATTTTTATATCATTTTAAATCACCTTAATTGGACTTCTGTATCTCAAGATATTTCTAAAATTCTAAAAGCTATATAATCTAAAATGGCGACTGCATATGTTGACTTCGACTCAATATTTGCATACCCAAATGAACTCAATTTTGACAAGTAAGCCCAATTCAAAAAGCTCAAGATGTCTAATTCAAATGTGAAGAAGATAACTTTCTCATTATAAAGCTCTAAGTAAGGATGAATCAGCCCAAGATATTCATACTTCATTTAAACTTCTAATAGAGTCCTAACTTATTTACACTTAAACAAGCAAATTAAATGCTCAAAATTAAGTTTGTTAAGATCAAAATTAAGAATGATTATTGCCAAGGTCAACAATCTCCCCCTTTTTGATTTTGACAAACTTATTTTGAATTTGATAAAAAATAATACAAAGTAAAATGTGTGATAATATTTGTGATAATAATGATACCAAATGAAATAAAATATATTTCTTTATTTCTCCCCTTATGAATATGGACATGATAAAAAATATAAATATATAGATTATTCCCTTTGACCAAAAAAATAAAATAAAAACAACATAAAATAAAGTAAGAGGGATAAAAACATGGCATTCTTATGACAAATGTATTAAAAACATAAAATATGATAACATAATCATTTAAATAAATGTTAGGTAATGTGAGGAAATAATTTCAAACATATATGCATATAGTTCCACTAAAATGCATCATAAAAAAGTACATATAATAATAATGTTGATGCTAGACGAGCTTAACTATCACATGATCATATAGAGCTTAGCTAGCTAATCAATCATGTAGCACTTAACATATAAAAAAAATAAACAAAAATTATCCATAACATATTTTCCTCTCTTTGTGCAAAGGCAAAAGGAAAAAGAGAGAGATATAAGGGGAAATGAACCTAAAGGGACCAAAATTCCTATAGGAACAAAGCAAAGATATACCAAATCTTTGTAAAAATATTCATGTCTTATAAAAGATCAAAACAATTCTTAAGAAGAAATTATACATGAATTATGCATGTATAAACACAATAATAAAATATTGTATAGTAACAAATAACAAACTCAAATATATTTCTTCCCCTTTGTCAAAAATAAAAAGAAAAGAGAGATATATAAAGGGAAGTAAAAACAAAGATACATAAAAAATTTATAAAATCTATGTCATACATAAACAAAGTAAGTAAAACAAGGCCTTTTGTTACATATGATAAACGACAAAATTAGCCATACTTATAATGTTAATATGCATGTAAAAATTTAAATAAATTTTCTCCCCTTATATCAAACAAAAATATAATATGTCACTAACATAAACACATTTTTTAAGGGAGTTTTAAAATTAAAAAAAAGTACACATGTTAAAAAAAATTAACTAAGTACACATGCAAAATCAAATTATTTCTCCTCCTTTGACAAAATACAAAAGGAAATTTAAAAAGATAAACCAAATATAAACTGAAGATCATAAAACAAATTTTAAGATCAAAATCAAAACATTTATCAATCAAAGTAATCAATAAGCACAACATGCTTTAGCAAGAAAACAATTCAACCATCAATTAAACATAAAATCAAGATAAACTAAAACCATCATTCATGCCAAGTTTATGCTTAATGAAATTCAATCTCTCTTCATTGAGAGGTTTGGTGAAGATATCTGCAAGTTGATTATATGTATCAATAAATTCAAGTGAGATATCACCAATTTGAACATGATCATGTAAGAAATGATGTCTAATGTCTATATGGTTAGTTCTAGAATGTTGAATGGGATTTTTGCTAAGATTGATGGCAGTGTATTGTCACATTTGACTGGAATGTGATCAAGTTTTACACTACAGTCTAACAATCGTTGTTTTTGCCATAAAACTTGTGAATAATAAAGACTTGCTGCAATATATTAAGCTTAAGCAGTGGACAAAGCAACCAAAACTTATTTCTTACTAAACTAAGAAATTAAACATTGTCCTAAAAATTGACAAGTTTCGAAAGTTCTTTTTCTATCTAGTAAAATATCGGCAAAACTAGCATCAAAATAACTAATCAAGTCAAATGATGAACTCATAGGATACCAAAGTCCTAAGTGCATTGTACTATAAAGATATTTAAAAATTCTTTTGATAACATTCAAATGAGACTCTCTAAGACTTGATTGAAATCTAGCACATAAACAAGTAGCAAACATAATATAGGGTCTACTAGCAGTTAAATAAAGAAGGGATCTGATCATACCTCTAAATCGCTTTTCATCAACCAGTTTGCCATTCTTATTTTTATTAGTTGTGGTGCTCATTGGAATTTTACTGATCTTAGCTCCATCCATGCCAAACTTCTTGAAAATGTCTCTTGTATACTTGTTTTGATTGATGAAAATCCCATTTTTGCATTGTTTGATTTGTAGTCCAAGAAAGAATTTGAGTTCACCCATCATACTCATCTCAAATTATCCTTTCATTAAATTAGAGAATTCCTCACACAAGCAAAGGTTAGTAGCACCGAATATAATGTCATCAATATATATTTGAACAATTAACAAATCATGCTTGGATTTCTTTATGAAAAGAGTTGTATCAACTTTTCCTTTAGAGAAACCTTTCTCTAATAAGAAGTTGCTCAATCTTTCATACCAAGCTTTATGAGCTTATTTTAATCAATATAATGCTTTGGAAAGTTTAAATACATGATTTGGAAAATCAAAGCTTTCAAAACCTAGAGGTTGTTCAACATACACCTCTTCTTCAATAAAACCATTTAAAAATGCACTTTTAACATCCATTTGATAAAGTTTGAAATAGATGAATGTTGCAAATGCAAGTAGCATTCTAATAGCTTCTAACATTGTAATGGGGGCATAGGTTTCATCATAATCAATGCCTTTCTTTTGATTATAACCTTTAACTACTAGTTTAGCTTTATTCCTAGTTATGACACCTTGTTCATTCATCTTATTTCTAAACACCCATTTGGCACCTATAAGAGGATGATGTTTCGGTCTAGGAACCAAGGTCCAAACCTTATTTCTCTCAAATTGATTTAACTCTTCTTGCATAGCAAGGACCCAAAATTCATTACAAAAAGCATCATCAATATTTTTGGGTTTAATTTGAGAAATGAAGGCTAAATTAATAATAGACTTTAATTGAGATATAGTAGTTACCCCTTTTGTAGCGTCACCTATAATAAGGTCTTAAGGATGAGCTTTCTTGAATTGCCAATCCTTTAGAAGTACATCCTTCAAGGTAGGTTAAGACATTTCCTCATTATCCTCCTTGCTTGGACCTTCAACTTCCAATGGTTTATTAGCATTTTCTTCTTAAGTGTCCACAATCTTATCGTTACCTCCAAGATCATCAACATTACAAATATCCTTTCTAGGATCAAGTGAGTTTGATTCATTAAATAAAACATGCATTGACTCTTTAACTACTAGATTTCTCTTATTAAAAACTCTATATGCTTTACTAGAAATAGAATAGCCTAGGAAAATTCCTTCATTGGCTTTGGAATTAAATTTTTCAAGATTATCCTTAGTGTTTAATATAAAACACTTACATTCAAATACTAAGATTTTGGGTTTTCTATTGTTTCATAGCTCATAAGAAGTTTCATTAAAAATTAGTCTTTTGAAAACTCTATTTGAAATGTACTAAGACATGCCAAAAAGTATAGAGGCAAATTATACTCATGAAGCATTATTCTAGCCATTTCTATAAGAGTTCTATTTTTCCTTTTAATTACCCCATTTTGTTGAGGAGTTTTATGATAAGAGAATGTATGTGAAATACCATTTTCATCATAAAAGGTTTTGAAAATTTTATTTTCAAACTCGGTTCCATAATCACTTCTAATAGAAAAATTACAAAAACCTTTTTCTTTTTTAACTCTTTTTATAAAATATTCAAAAGTTTTAAATGCATCATTCTTATAAGAAAGGAAACATACCCAAGTAAATATAGAGTAATCATCAACTAATATATATGCATAGTGTATACCACCGAGACTAGCAACTCTATTTGGTCCAAACAAATCCATATGTATAAGTTTAAGTGGCCTAGAAGTGGACACTACATTTTTTAGCTTAAATGAGGACTTGGATTGTTTTCCCTTTTAGCAAGCATCACAAGGTTTATTCTTAGTGAATTCAAGCTTAGGTAAACCAATCATAAGTTCATGTTTACAAAGATCATTTAATAGCTCAAAATTTGTATGTCCTAACCTTCTATGCCATGTCCATGTGTCATGGGAAATTGACATCAAGCATTTAATATATTTGTTATCAATCTTATTCAAATAAATAACATCAACATTATCAACTCTTTCACCACTAAAAATTACTTTGTTTTCATCAATACTACTAACAAAGCAATTCTTAAGATAGAAAGTGACTTTATTTCCCATATCATATAATTGACTTATACTAAGCGAGTTATGATTAAGACCATCAACAAGCAACACATAGTGTATAGTTAAAGATTGAGGATTATCAATTTCTCCAATGTCAATAATTTTTCCTTATGCATTGTCCTTGAAAGTAACATGTCCTCCATCATTAGCTTCAAGTTTATTGAATTGCTCATTATCTCTCATTATGTGCCTTGAGCATCCACTATCAAGATACCATTTACTTTTTGATCTTTTGGACTTTAAGTACACCTATACAAAGACAATTTAAGCATTTTTTTAAACCTAAACCTTTATTGGTCTAGGTTGGTTAGTTTTAAGATAGTCCATAGGAAGCAAGTTCATGTGCAGTCTTTTATAGAAGCACATATTATTGGTATGTCCCTTGATCATGCAATATGAGTATTCAACATTTGCAAACTTGTTTCTCCTAGGAGGATATGTATTCCTAATATATGAAGCATGCCTTTATTGATGTTGTGGTATGTGTCTCTTAAAGTTCTTTTGAGTTACAGTATGAGACATGCATTGGCAATGACAACGTGTATTTTGATAGGTTTGTGCAATATATCTAGGTGCATTATGTTGTGCAACATGCTTATGAGTATTGTCACTAGTGTATAAGTAAGCATGTTTAGGTTGTGTTTTCCTAGCATGATGCTTACCTCTTTATGTCATATAAGGTTGAATCTTATAAGACTTTCCTTGAGTTTTTGACACATGAGATCTTTTAGCTTTGAAAACTTGAGTCTCATTTTGTTTTGAAATAGAAGGAGCATAATTATTTGAGGCTTTAACAAAATTAATATGTGATGATAATGAGGAAGCTATTCCATTGGTATATCCAATTCCATGTATATCTCTGTGGAATTTTTGAGAGTCAAGAATATTATTCAAAGATTCTTTTCCCTTCATGAGTTTCTCAATGGAATTTTTCAAATTTAAGACTTCTTTATAAAGCTTTTGATTTTCATCATTTACTTTCTTAAGTTGATCTTCCAAGGAATTTAAAGTTTTCAAATCATTAGACAATTTATTATTTGATTTAACAAGATTAGAAAATTCATTTTTCAATTTTTCAAATTTCTTAGTTAGGCTAGATAACTCATGCTTATAATGCTTTTTTTTATATAATAAGTTTTTTCATTTAAGCAAGATTTTCCTTACCATAGAGCTTTCAATATCATCATCATCATCATATCCATCATCATCATCACAGGAAGAATTAGATATAGATGGTATCTCTTTTTTTCTTTCAAGAGCCACGAAATAAAGGTTGACTATTTCTTATTGTTCCTTTTCCGTTTTCGATTTAAAGGAGTCATCTTAAGTTGCCTTATAAGCCATTCTTTTCTCTTTTGTTCCTTTGCTCTTATTTTTGAGTTTGGGACACTCACTTCGGATGTGACCCCGTTTCTTACATTCATAGTAAGTAACATCTTTGATTTTCTTTTTACCTTCTCCTTCATACTTTTTGTTAAAGTCTCTTGTTCTTTATGAATGTTTCTTTTTCAAGAACTTCTTGAAGATTATAGTGAGCATGGCAATTTCATTATCTTCAACACTAGAACCTTCAACATTTTCTTCTTTACTATCATTTTGTGAAGCTTTCAAGGCAATGCTCTTTTTCTTCTCTTCCTTTTCTTCTTACTCTTCACCTCTTTGCTTAATTTTTAGCTCATGTGTCAAGAGCTTTCTAATAAGCATATCGGTAGAGAGAGTTGAGAGGTTTTAAGCTTCCTCAATTGAAGTAACCCTAGATTCCCAATCCCTCTTAGGTAAGATTCTTAGAATCTTATTGTTTACTTCTTCTTTAGAGAAATGCTTTCTAAGTTTCTTGAGGGCCATGATAAGAGCATTGAGTCAATTTGTTATCTCTGTGATTGACTCATGAGGCTTCATCTTAAAAAGTTTGTATTCATACATGTGAAGTTGAACCCTCTTTCTTTTAACGTGCACATTGCCTTCATAATGATTTTCCAAGGTCTCCCACATTTCCTTGTCTAACATATAATGTTGAAGCTTGCCTCCTTCTTCCCTTTTCATAGAAGAGACTAGAGTGATCATCACCCTTTTATTTTTATGATTTTCTTCCTTTTGCTCATTGTTCCATTGACTTCTTACTAAAATAATTACCACACCATCAATGGTAGTTGTAGGTGATTCCCAACCTTTTAGGACATTATCCTAAGGTTTGATGGAATTACAATCAAGGTATAGCTCCATTTTGAACTTCCAATGAGGATAGTCACTACTATCGAAGAATGGTCTAAGTGAAGAAATATTTTATGATTCACTCCCTATGATTTTGTATTTTAGCAATAAAGTTCCTAGAATTCAAGATCTGATACCAATTAAAAAAGCCCTAGAGGGGGGGGGGTGAATAGGGCTATTAAATAAAAATTAGAATTAAAAATAATTCTTTGTAAGAAAGAATATTGAGAAGGAAGAGTGAAGAACACAATGATTTAAGGAGTTCAGATTCAATAATAATCCTATGTCTCCACCTAAAGTATCCCCAAATTAGGATTTTCAATCACCCATAATCTTATTTACAAGATTGAGATTACACAAAAGTTTTATGGCTCACTCTTATAACCTTACAAAATGAGTTTTCAAGGCTCACTCAAAAAACCAAATCATAAGTGTTTCAATGGACAACACTTAAACCAATTCCTTTAAAAATAAATCTCACTTCCTTAATAATCTATCCTAAGATTTAAGATGAAGATAAATTCTATTTCTAACACACAACCAACTCTCACAAGAGTTATAAACAAAGAGTAAATATTTGAGAAATTGAGAGCTTTAATGAATGTTAAGATAGAGAGTGATAATAAGCAAAAATGTCTTAACTTTCATTTAGCTCTAGAGGTGTTTATATAGATAAACACTAAAAAATATAGCTATTTTAGGTGCAAATGATGTGTCCAATGTCTATATTTTGAATCTAATGTTTATAATTTTGAATTATTGAAAGTAATGATATCAAACTGCTGTGCACAGGTTGAAACCATGATTGGCTACTGGAGAAATTCAAATTTTCTTATACTTTCTTCATAAAAGTTGTAGATATTGCACTTAGATTTCCATATAATTTTGAATCACCTAAATTGGACTTTTTTAGCTTAATATATATCTGAAATATGAAGAGCTATGCAATTTAAAATGGTAGACTACTGTTAGGCAGCTATACAAGAGTTGAAACCATGGTTGTCTATTAGAAATGTTTGAATTTGACTATAATTTCTTTAAAAAAGTTGTTTACATTTGACTTATCTTTCTAGATCATTTTAAATCACCTTAATTGGACTTTTTTAGCTCAAGATATTTCCAAAATACTAAAAGCTCTAAAATCTAAAATGGCAGTTGCATATGTTGACTTTGACTCAATATTTGCATACCCAAATCAACTTAGATTTTGATAAGTAAGCTCAATTCAAAAAGCTCAACATGTTTAATTAAAATGTGAAGAAGATAAATTTCTTATTATAAAGCTTTAAGGATGTCAAAAGCCTCATTGAATCTCTGAGGTCGAATCATCCTAAGATATTCATACTTCATTTTAACTTCCAATAGAGTCCTAACTTATACACACTTAAAAAAATAAATTAAATGCTCAAAATTAAGTTTGTTAAGATCAAAATTAAGATTGATTATTACTAAGGTCAATAATATATATATATATAGATAAGGTAAACTCTTCTTTTCATGTATGTGTGTGTATTTCTTTGAAACTCGTAGGCCTCCCTTTAAATTTACAATATAGTAGTGTATATATTATCAAATGGTTTGAGGAGGCTAAAAGTAGTTATCAAGGCTGACTAATGGGTTATAATTCCCCTTAGTCGGGCATAATTTTTATTTATGATTATCAAGGTTGAGTAGTAAAACTAACTTCAGGTCGTGACTTAAATTAGGATCATATCTATACCCAAGTGATTAATCCATATAAATATGAATATCGGCTACCCTTGGCCTATCAAAATTTATTAAAAGATACACTAAAGAAGATACGTATAGACTTTAAGCTTGTTACTAGGCTGATTATAGACAACCAATTCAGTCGGCCCGTGTTAGGAGATGAATTAGGGGTGCTCAATTTGACCGGCCCATTGTCAAGCCCAATGATGAGAGTGTAAAACTTGGACATAAGAATGAAACCCGAATCTCCAATGGAAAGTGGACTTGAAAGCCTAAAAGTCTAAAAAGCCCAAAACTTAGCCTAATTGTTTGGAATTGGCCTAGGCCTACTTGGCCCAACACAGGCTTGGGCCAAAGAGGTGTCGCCTCAGTGCAATAAGGCGATCACCTCTTTGGTAGCTGCCATAGAGGTGATCGCCTTATCAAAGAGGTGTCGTCTCTATGGCAGACCATTTGTAGCTGCATTTAATGCAGTTGCAACCATGGTGGCCAAGTGGTGTGGGTCCTACACCCTAGACCTAATTTTGCATAAGAAAGAGGTTTTTTAGGGAAAGAAAAAGGCTATGGAGGCTCATGGTGAGCTAAAGGGCTTAGGGGCATGGGTAAGGTAGGGGATAAAAGGAAAAAAAGAGAGAGAAAAAAGGAGGAGGGGGAACCATTAAAGAGAAGGGAGAAAAAGAAGGGGGGAGCTTTGAAAGAAAAAGGGAGGCAAAGAAAAACGTCCTTAAGGAAGAAAGGGTAGATCCAAGCTAGAGGAAGTCCACATTTCCTAAGAGAAGAAGGAGGAAGCTTGTGTCAAGGTAGAAATCACATCTTATTAAGGATTACAATCAAGGATACATCTCTGAGGGCCTCTCATTTTTTGTAAAAACTTGCACTTAAACTCAACATATTCATCATTTTATGTGTTTTTGCTTGTGTGTAACTAAGTTGTTAGTATACTTTAGGTATATTTGTAGTTTATTTTGCTTAATTTCTCATTTCATTAATGTGATCCTTTAGACTTCTACATGTAGTTGTGATTTGGTGCTTTTTGAATGTATATATGCATGTATTGTTTGCTTAAAGTAGAAGTCTAATCGTTTTAAGAGTTGAACTAGCCTGTTAATTAGGTGATGCCTCTTCATAGAGGTGTCACCTCTTGTCAATGAGGCAATAGCCTCATCATAGAGGCAATCGCCACATTGATAGGTCGACCCGCCTTTTAGCTTTACTGATGAGTGTGAAAAATGCATTTCTTTAAGTAGTCTTTGTGTTAGGAAAAATGCAATTTCAGTTAAGTTTGTGTTTCTTTTATTTAGTTTTTATTTAGTTGAGTACTTAATGCATGTCTTGTGTGTTTATTTATTTTTATGTATTAGTTGGTTTATTTTTGGTTGATTTTTATGTATTTAGGAAGGTTACATGGGAGCTGTGGGCACTTGAAGTGGGCCCAAAAAGTAATGGAGGTCAATATGCTAAAATGCTGAAGAAGTGATGTGCATGGCCATGTGTAAAATGCACATGGCCGTGTGACCTGGTGATTGGGAAATTCAGAGTTGAATTTAATTGATGACTCATGAGGGATAAGATGGAGATTTCGCATGGCTGTAACCCTAAGGCTGGTAATTAGGGTTTTATAAAAAGGTAGCCACCATAAATAGGAGGGATATATTTTTCATCACTTTTTGATATACATTTTTTTAGAGCAGTTTTGGAGAGAAAGGATTTTTCTTGCTTATATTAGTTTTGGAGATTTGAGAATAAGAATTAAAGAACATCAAGCTTCCTATTGAATATGGGGTTTATTCTATTCAATTGTGTTTATTTGTTCTTAGTTTTGATTTAATGATGATGTCTGTTTTCTTTTATTCTTCTTCTTTGTCTCTTATAATTAACATGAGTAACTAAATTCTTAGTTAGGGTTCTTGTTGCAATTTAACCATGGGCTAATCACAATTAAACCTAAGCCATTAATCTAGATCCTTTGGTTGTTGTTGAACTTAATGTCTTCTTAGGATTGATCACCCTTTGATTGAATATACACAATAAAACTTGATCGAGAGATGGCTGTATTGGATTTAAACAATAACCTGTTAGATGCTTTCTTAGTTGAGAAACACTTAAGCAACTAATATTGATTAAGGGTTGGTGCATAAACTGGGTTAACCGAACACTTACTAGGCGAGAGCTTTAAATCTAAGAACGTCAATTTACTTGGTTAATCATGGGGTTGTCTTAGGAGGAAAGCCTATGATTATTGAGAAACCCTCAAATTGGATTAAGGTTTGGTATGGCTTAGCAGTTAATTGATTTTAAACAAAGGTTGAATTGGTAATAAGAACCCTAGCTCTCTAAAGTGATTATTATTTCATTGTGATTTTTTTTGTGTTTTATCTTAGTTTAATTTTTATTTTAATTCAAAATACCCTTTTTTGTTATTTAAACAAATAGACACAACTAGTATCACTGTAGTCAATCTACAATCTTTGTAGGATCAATATTTAATTATTACTTGTATGAATTCATATACTTGCGTAAGCCCATCAAGTTTCTGGCATCATTGCCAGGGATTTCCAAATTGATATTGTTGAGAATTTTGTGTTGTTTGATTTAGACGTTATTTTTTACTTTTTTATTTTTATTTTTTTTGTTTTACAGGAACTCTTGTTGTTGCATGCACACAACGCATGGTGCAAGCAGATAAGGAGCCTAGTTAATACCACTTGATTTAGAGATTGAAAAAACTATTCGCAGAAGGAGAAGATAGAATAGAGATAGGATGAACGGAGGGGAAGATGAAAGAAACCCACCACTGGGGGGTAAGGAAGCACACAATAGGCAAGATGGCCAAAATGGGCAGGTTCCCCACAAAACTATGAGGGACTTTATGAGTCCCAATGTCCAAAGTGACCAAACTCTGATTGTGAGGCCGACGGTTGTTATAAATAACTTTGAAATCAAACCTGCCATGATCCAAATATTTAAAACTCATAGTTTAGTGGCTTACCACATGAGGATCCAATTGGTCATGTGACAAGATTTTTGGAGTATTGTTCGACCTTCAAGATGAATGAAGTACAACTAGAAGCAATCAGGCTCATCCTTTTTCCATTTTCATTGATGGATAGAGCAAAAAGATGGTTCATTAGTTTGGCACCTAACTCCATAAACACATGGCAGGAGCTTTATACAACCTTTTTCAATAAGTACTTTCCACCAGCTAAAGAACTCACAATCAGAAATGAAATCAACTCTTTCTATCAAAGAGATGATGAAAGTTTTTATGAGTGCTAGGATAGATTCAAGGATCTTCAACGAAAATGTCCACTATAGCTGATTCCTTCATGGGATTTGGCATAGTCTTTTTACAAGGGTGTCAATCCCATAGTGAGAGCAAACATAGATGCATCAGCAGGAGGAACTATCATGTCTAAGACACCAGAAGATGCCTTAGAGCTTTTTGAAGAAATGGTTAATACCCAAAGCCTCTGGTCCAGTGAGAGAGCTATTCCAAAGAGAGGGGGAGTAATTGAAGTTGACAATTTGACGATGTTAAATGCAAAGATGGATGCTTTATCTAAAAGAATGGATAAAATGAATATCAATGTCATATCTAACTTGTCTTCCTCTTGTGAATTATGTCAAGGTAGTCATCCAACTATAGAGTGTCAAATGATGCAAAGCTTATCCATAGAGAATGTAAACTTTGTGAACAACTTTAAAGGACAACAGAACTAAGTGCATGGAAACACCTATAATCCAAGTTGGAGAAATCATCCTAATTTCTCTTGGAGCAATCAAGGGAACAACCAGTGGAGGCCACAAGCACCACCTGGTTTTATAGGGCATAATGTGCAACACCAATAACCAAATTACCATCAAGAAAAAAATTCATCTTCTTGGAGTTCTCTAGAGAGCAAGTTGGAGAAGTTCATGGATGTGATGTCCATAAAAATGAATCAATAAGATGAAGCTACAAAGAGTTTGGAAGGCAGATTTGAGCAAATGCATCAAGACACTTAGCTGATGTTTAAGAACTATTCTTCCTTTATTCATAATTTAGAGGTGCAAATGGAACAGTTGGTAAATTCTTTATCAATAAGGAATCAAGGTTCTTTGCCAAGCAACACTGAGAAGAATCCAAAAGAACAGTTGAAGGCTATCACCTTGAGAAGTGGAATAGAGATCCAAATCTCAAAAGCAATAATAGAATATGAGCAGGAAAAAAAGAAGGAAGAGGAGAAAGAGCAAGAGGATGAATGGGTTGAAGTGCAAACAGAGGAGAAGCTGCAAGGTGGTAACAAAAATAAGGAATGAGTAGTAGAGAAACCTACACCACCACTAGTGAAACCTTATAAACCTCCAGCTCCATACCCTCAAAGATTGAAGAAACAGGAGCATGATCAACAATTTGCTAAATTTTTAAAAAGGTTTAAAGCACTCCACATCAACATGCCTCTGGTGGAATATCTTGCGTAAATGCCCAAGTATGCTAAATTTCTCAAGGAAATGATTTCCAACAAAAAGAAGTTGCAAGAATGTGAGACCATCACACTCACAAAAGAGTGTAGTTCTATCATCTCGAAGAAACTTCCTTTAAAAAGGAAGCATCCAAGGAGTCTTACTATTCCTTATTCTGTGGGAAATTTAAATTTTCAAAGAGCTTTATGTGATTCTGGAGCTTCAATTAATCTTATGCCTTTGTTTGTTTACAGGAAATTGGAATTAGGAGAAGCAAAACCTATAATCATTCAATTGTAACTTGCAAATAGGATAGTGAAGGAACCAGAAGGGATAGTAGAGGATGTGTTAGTAAGGGTTGGAAAATTTATTTTTCCAATGGATTTTGTAGTCCTTGCCTTTGAAGAAGACGAGGAGGTTCCACTAATCCTTGGTATGCCATTCCTTTACATTGCTAGAGCAATAATTGACGTCTATGATGGAACTCTCATATTAAGAGTGGGGGATGAGAGCTATAAGTTTAATATCTATGAAACTATGAAATATCCCTATGACAAAGATTTTTGCATACGAGTTGAAGTCATTGATGAATGTGTCAATGAAGTCCAACGACGGAGGTTGGCATGGTCTTTAGAAGTTGAGAATATTGAGAAGTGCTTATAGGTATAATCTTCTCAAGAAGAAGTGACTCTCAAATACCCACACCAACCACACATATAACTACCAAACACTGAACCCACACCACCCTCAATCATAAAACCACCAAAACTAGGACACAAGCCAACCATTAAAAGATAGAGGAGGCTCAACCCAAACATGCAAGAGGTGGTGAAGAAAAAAGTGGTTAAACTACTTGATGCAAGAATTATTTATCCAATATCTGATAGTCCTTGGGTTAGCCTAATTCATTGTGTGCCAAAGAAGGGGGGGAATAACAATTGTGCAAAATACGGAAGGAGAGTTTGTTCCTATAAGAGTTGTGAAGGGATGGAGACTGTGCATTGATTATAGGAAACTAAATTCATCTATAAGGAAAGACCATTTCCCATTACCCTTTATTGATCAAATGTTGGAGCGGATAGCAGAACATGCTTTTTACTTCTTCCTAGATGGTTACTCAGGCTATAATCAAATTGCAATAGCTCTAGAAGATCAAAAGAAGACCACCTTTACATGTCCTTAAGGCACAGTTGCATACAGGAGGATGCCATTTGGGTTATGCAATGCTCCTGCAACTTTTCAGAGATGTATGATGGCTATATTTGTAGATTTAGTGGAGGAGATCATGGATGTTTTCATGGATGATTTTTCTATCTATAGAAACTAATTTGAAGGATGTCTGAGCAATTTGGAGCAAGTTCTAGCATGTTATAAGGAAACAAATTTGGTGCTAAATTGGGAAAAGTGCCATTTCATGGTAGATGAAGGTATTGTACTTTGACACAAGATTTTAGCTCAAGGCATTTAGGTTGATAAAGCAAAGGTGAAGGCAATTGAGAAGCTGCAGTAAAGGAGTTAGGAGTTTTCTTGGTCATGTAGGCTTCTATAGACAATTTATCAAGGATTTCTCAAAAATATTAAAACCCCTTTGTAAGTTACTTGAAAAAGATTCACCTTTTAATTTTACTGATGATTGCAAATTGCCTTTTGATAGGTTGAAACAAGCACTTGTTTATGCTCCTATAATGATGGTACCAGATTGGAGTCTACCATTCGAGCTGATGTGTGATGCCAATGATCATGCAATAGGAGTTGTTCCTGGCCAAAGAAAGGAGAATAGGTTGCATGTGATCTATTATGCAATCTGAACATTGACAAATACTCAGTTGAAATATGCTACTATAGAAAAGGAGATGTTGGCTATTATATTTGCTTTTGATAAGTTTAGATCATAACTCGTTGGATCTAAGGCAATTGTATACATAGATCATACAACATTGAAGTGTTTAATGAACAAAAAGGATTCGAAACCAAGGCTCATGAGATGGGTACTTCTATTGCAAGAGTTTGATATTAATATCAGAGATAAGAAAGGAGCTGAAAATGTGGTAGCTGATGATCTTTCAAGGTTAGAGTTAGAACGAGAGGAAAGTGATAAGCAAGAGCCTATCAAGGAGATGTTCCTTGATGAAATGCTTTTCGCTATAGGATTTATGGGTGCTCCTTGGTTTGCTGAGATAGCAAATTTTTTATCAGTGGGTGAAATTCCAAAAGAGTTCACTCCTCAATAAAAGAAAAAGTTGATTCGTGATACTAAGTTCTACTTTTGGGATGAGCCATTTTTATGGAAACTATGCAACGATGGCATGGTGAGGAGATGTGTAACAAATGAAGAAGTAGGAGAAATCTTACAACACTATCATGGGAGGGTCAATGGTGGACATTATGGACCACAAAGAATAACTATTAAGGTTCTTGAAACAGGGTTCTATTGGTCATCAATATTTCAAAATGCTAGAGATTTTATGATGCATTGTGATGCATGACAAAGGAGTGGAAACATTTCACAGAAGGATGAAATGCTTCAATTTGGAATTCTAGAGGTGGGAATTTTTAATGTTTGGGGCATTGATTTCATGGGACCATTTCCAGTGTCAGATGGTAACAGGTATATTCTTTGTTTATGTGGATTATGTTTCCAAGTGAGTGGAAGCTCAGGCATGCACAGTCAATGATGCAAGGGTTGTTTGTAAGTTCTTAAAGAAGCTATTCTCTCAATTTGGAATGCCTCGAGTCATCATAAGTGATGGGGGAAAAAACTTTTACAACAAGAATATGGAAGCTTTATTAGCTCACTATGGTGTGAAGCACAGGGTAGCTGCACCTTATCATTAGCAAACCAGTGGCCAAGTTGAGGTGAGGAATAAGGAGTTGAAGAAGATTTTGGAGAGAAAAGTAAGTAAGTCAAGGAAAGAATGGGTAAGGAAGCTTGATGATGCTTTGTGGGCATATAGAACAGCTTACAAAACACCTCTTGGGATGTCTCCCTTCAGGGTAGTTTATGGCAAAGCATGTCATCTTCCCGTTGAGCTTGAACACAAGGCCTATTGGGCAGTGAAAGCCTTGAATTTTGACTTTAGGAAGGTAGCTAAGAGAAGAATTTTACTGTTGAATGAACTTAAAGAGATAAGAGAAGCTGCTTATGAAAATTCAAGGATTTATAAAGAACGTACTAAGAGATGGCATGATGCAAGAGTAAGAATCAAAGAGTTTAAGGAAGGTGATCAAGTTTTGTTATTCAACTCATGGCTCAGATTGTTTCCTGGAAAGTTGAAAAGTAGATGGACAGGACCGTATACAGTGACTCATTCATATCCTTATGGAGCTGTGGAATTGAGCAATACAAGAGGAGACACATTCAAAGTGAATGGGCAAAGGTTAAAGCTATACCATGGAAGCACATTTGAGGAGTTCCATCAAGTTTCATACTTGAAGAAATCAACTAGATGATCAATTTGATGCTTTAGCTTATGGACCATTAAAAGAGCGCTTCTTGGGGACTTAACCAAGACTATTTTTATTTGTATTTGTATTTGTATCTTTAATTTTTTTTGTTTTTATTGTTTGGTTATTTCTTTTATATTTTTGCAAGTTTATTCTATTTTTTATGATTGTTTCTTGTGTATTTCAGGGAATGAAAGAAAGGTTAGAGCTCTAAAGAGGTCTTGTGAGTTAAATGTTTAGTGGAATGTTATTTTGAGTGACTTGTAAGTTAAATTTATGATGCATTACTTGTCTATGTGTGTTGAATTTTTAATTAAGTGAATTTTCTAAAGTATGCATGTACATGTAGCACGGTCGTGCGTCTTGCATCGCAACTTTTGGATAATCAAGTCACATGGCCATGTGGAAAAATGCACATGGCCATGCACCTTATGATGCCAAAACTCGACACATGGCTGTGCGCATTTCGTGCATGGCCATGTGATGAGACAGACCTATTTTTTAAAAAAAGACACGAAATTTTGTTTTAAGTGGATTTTTCCACTTCCCAACACTCCACAATTCCCCAAAACCCTAGGGACTCAAATTTTGACCACTTTTCCACTTCCCAAGCCCTAGAAAACCTAACCCTTGACCACCTTTTCAATTTCTCAATAAAATTTGACCCAATTCCCTATCATCCTACTCTCTATATAAACACTCATCTCCTCTCTATAAAATCATTCTCTACACCATTTTCTACACCATTCTCCACTCTACATATTCTCTTAATTCTTTTTAAGGAAGTCTCATGGAGAAAAATCAAAGGAGGAAGGGCATAGCAAGGAAGAAAACTAATCCTTCCAAAAGAGCAAGACATGGTGGAACTTCCAATAATCTGGGTGGTGCTGATGAGGAAAAAATGGTGAAACCTTTCCCCTCTCAAATTCAATTTAGGCATGGTGACATAGGAATAAGTTTCAAGCAATGATGAGTAGGAAGATTGTGCCAAATAGATATTTGAGTGCCACATCCCTGATTGAAATTGGGTTGTTAGACGAGATTGATTTGTATGTTCATAGGATGGGGTGGAATGATTTTATTTTGATGCAGAATCCTTCTTATGCCATCCCCACTTATGAATTTCTCTCTTCTTTTGAGTTTAATGATCATACCCTTGTGCTTACTTTTCATTTAGGGAATGAGGAGCATACTCTAGGCTTGTTTGAACTCAATGATGTATTTCATTTTCCCAAAAATCAGGATGCTAATGTTGCATATGATAGGAATGAGTTTTGGAGAGAATTAACTGAGGAAAGGGGAGTTTTCTATGAGGCTTGGTCAGTAAAAGAATTAAGGATTCGATTGCTCGCACTCAAGTACCTTCATAGGCTCATGGCACATTCTTTGTTTCCAAGGAAAGAGGGTGACTCTGTGAGTACGACCACTGAGCTAAACATTTTATATTGTATCGTGAATGATAGAAAACTTGATGTCTATCATGCTTTAGTTGGGAAATTGAGAGATGTTCTATAAAAGCTACTGGGGCTATTAAAGTGGGAGGACTAGTAACAGCTATAGCCAAGTACTTAAACTTTGACATCGAGAACATGCCTTTTGAAAAGGTCCTAAGTTGTCACTTCATTGACACTGGCATGATGGAATCCATGGTAATGGTTAGAGTTGACCATACTAGGAGAGCTTTTCTTATCCCGCCTGCACCTGTAGAGCAAGATGAAGAGGAAGAGGAAGATGTTTCTCTGAATAATGTGATAAAAAGGCTAGACAGTTTGGAGTTGCAAATTGGAGTGATCGATTCCAACATAGGTAAGCTGAATTCTGAAGTGGTAGGAATGGGTCGTACTTTTAGGCAAATGAATATCACATTATAAATGATTAACCATAACCTTAATGCCAATTTTAGGTCTCAGAATTTTATCTCGTTGCCATTCCCGCATGATGAAGATATGGTAGCACAAGAGTACTCTTCTAAGGATGAAGGGGAGGAATGAAGACCTTGTTTTGAAGTGTTTAAGTCTAGCTTGAAAAATGTTTATTTTATGTGTTTCAGTCCTTTTAATTGTGATGTTTTGTGGAATATTATATGTTATGTTTCATGTTTTGAGTTGAAGTATGTTTTTGTCTAAGTTTTTTTTTTGTCAAGGATTTTTATTTTTTGGAATGTTACTTTTTCTTATTTTCCATTCAATTTTTCTTCCAATTATGCAATAAATATGGGAGGCTTGTCTTACCAATAATAAAAAAAATGATCTGTGCTAGCAGGTAGCACAGTCATGCACATTTGGCACACGGCCATGTGTGATACGACATCAATCAAGTAGCACAGCCGTGCGCATTTTGCACACGACCATGCGACTTGATACACAGGACAAGTCAAATTCCTTAAATTTTTCCTATTATAAACATTGCAATAAGGACATTGCACATTTTAAGTATGGAGGAGGAATTAATTTTTTTTATTTTGCGAGCTTGTTAGTTGTGATTTTATTTGTTTTTATGTTGTTTCCTTGTTCCATTGGGAGTTTAGTTGATTTTATTTTCCTAAGTGAGCTAAACTTCCCGAATTAATGGGTGAGCAATTTTTTATTTTATTGGAGTGTTTTGTTTCTCATAATTTTTTTTCTTATTTAAACATTGCTGACTTTTTTTTTTGTTCTTATTAATTCCATTCTCTTTTATTGTTTTATTTTAGTACTAACATTATTATGATGGCTAGAACAAAGACACAATTTCAAGGAAAGAAGCTTAGTGATAGTAAGGGTAAGCCTAAGGACATGAGGGATGATTACGAAGCTTTCTTTGCCATTTATTCTGAAGAGGAAGGGAAGAGATTATGCTCCTTAGTTAAGAGAAATTCAGCAAGCCAAAATACTTTGATGATGAGGTACTGTTGAATATGGGTATTAGGGGAACCATAGATGTGTTTTGAAATAAATTAGGGTGGTTTAAATTGGCTACAGCCTAATTTGATGTATTCTTTGAACTCACAATAGAATTTTACACTACATTTACGATTCTAGATGCACCTCTAGGGATCTTTTCATGTAGGTTCTTTGGGAAATAATACTTATTTGACTATGAAATCATGTCTCAAATCTTTGGTTTTCCTCAAGGAGGTGTTTGTCAACCTCCTATGGATTATAATATGAGTAGTTTTTGGAATGAAATCACTGGAGGTGATAAAGTTTGTGAGGGTCAAATAATGACTAGTGGTTTGATCAAAGATCACTCATATTTAATCATGCATAAATTCATGGCACATACAATCTTTGGAAGAAAAGATAGTACTAGGGTTTCTCCTGATGAACTATTCATGTTGTGGTGCTTGAAGACTAACATAAAAGTATATAGTACATACTTTGTTTTGTGTTCTATTTAGCATGTTGTTCAGGCTAGAAAGGCAATGATCTCAATGAGGCATATTGTCACTGGATTAGCATTGTATTCTGCTCCATTTGAATTTGCCAAACATAAATTGGAGCATTTAGAAGCTGAGTCCCTTGATGAAGATTACCTAGTGCGAGCTAAAATCATCATCGAATTCAATGAGTTTCATGATGTAATGGGTGGAAGATGCCACATGATCCGCCAAATGGCAATGCAACATGGTGAAATACCTTTACTCCCTAATGCAACTGAAAAAAGAGATAATGAGAGTGAAGCTCAATCAAGGAAGCGAGGGAACACCGAAAAATAATGTGATGGTATCATGGAAAAAATCAAAGAGCGGATGGATATCTCTGAAAATGGGATTGGGAATGTGGTTATGGATTTGCCCAACCAAATAGAGAAGTTCGAGAGGCGATGTGAATCCAGAGTTGAAAGGTTGCAACTTCAAATTGATGAAATCTTTTGCATCCTTCCTTAAAGTAAAAGATCTAAAGCTATAAATAAAGCTGTAAAGTGCATCATGGTCACACCATATATTCCCCCTCCAGTTTCACTGGAATAAAGGGAGTATACTGTTCTTTAATTTTCTTTTATTTATTTTCTTTTCATGACTGTATGTTTGTGTGTTTGTTTTACTTTAAGAGTCTACATGCTTTTTTTTTACCCTTTTATGTGTTTATGTCTTGCTCTTACACTTGAATTTTTGCAACATATATACCTTTAGAGCCTTATTCATTAATCTTAGTTTTCTTGAAGAAATGCCCTAAACTTCCTTTAATGGATCGTTTTAAATTTTTAAATTAGAAGAGTAACTTGTGGTTAGGAATTTTTAAATTTTAATGAACATTAATGCTTACTTTTCTATTAAATAAGTGAATCTAAATGATTAATATTTGAGAAAAGTATTTATGAGTAGGAATTTGAGGCTGCTTTAGAGTGGTTAAAAAAAATCAAGAAGCGAGATGGAGCGTAAAACGCACTCGTTTGGAGCTTAAAATTGAAAATAAAAATCTTTTAAATGCTCCTTCTACTCCAATGCTCTTTAAGAGCAAGAGTATCCAAAGGACCCATTTTGGAGGTTTCCACACTGAATAACATAAGAAAGGTGGGGGATACTGAGATTGGGAAGACATTGATTGATTAACTTATTAGCCTCCTTATTATTGGTACGATTCCTACTTATTTCTATTTTCTTGAGTGTTAATAATTTATTTTCATATTTTCATTAGGAAAGTATGCTCTTCACACACTAACAATCTAACAATATATTCTTGACTTCAGTTATTGTTTTAAATTTTGAGTTTTTAAACTTTTTATTAAAGGAAGATTATGGTAGTTAGTCAAGTTAAAGCTAGTTAATGAGTATGATTCTTTAGGTAGATATGTGTTTTCAGGTTTCACTTGAGGACAAGCAAATATTCAAGTGTGGGAGAATTTGATGAGTGTGAAAATTGCATTTCTTTAAGTAGTCTTTGTATTAGGAAAAATGCAATTTCAGTTAAGCTTGTGTTTCTTTTATTCAGTTTTTATTTAGTTGAGTACTTAATGCATATCTTGTGTGTTTATTTATTTTTATGTATTAGTTGGTTTATTTTAGGTTGATTTTTATGTATTTAGGGAAGTCAAAGAATAGTAGAGAAAGGTTACATGGGAGCCATGGGCACTTGAAGTGGGCCCAAAAAGCAATGGAGGTCAATATGCTAAAATGCTAAAGAAGTGATGTACACGGCCATGCGCAAAATGCACACGACCGTGCGACCTGGTGATTGGGAAATTCAGAGTTGAGTTTAATTGCTAACTCATGAGGGACAAGATGGAGATTTTGCATGGCTGTAACCCTAGGGCTGGTAATTAGGATTTTATAAGAAGGTAGCCACCAGAAATAGAAGGGATATATTTTTCATCACTTTTTGATATACATTTTTTAGAGCTATTTTGGAGAGAAAGGATTTTTCTTGCTTATGTTAATTTTGGAGATTTGAGAATAAGAATTAAAGAACATCAAGCTTCCTATTGAATAGGGGGTTTATTATATTCAATTATGTTTATTCGTTCTTAATTTTGATTTAATAATGAAGTCTGTTTTCTTTTATTCTTCTTATTTGTCTGTTATAATTAACATGAGTAGCTAAATTCTTAGTTAGGGTTCTTGTTGCAATTCAACCATGGGCTAATCACAATTAAACCTAAGCCATTAATCTAGATCCTTTGGTTATTATTGAACTTAATGTCTTCTTAGGATTGATCACCCTTTGATTGAATATACATAATAAAACTTGATCGAGATATGAGTTGTATTGGATTTAAATAATAACCTGTTAGATGCTTTCTTAGTTGAGAAACACTTAAGCAACTAATATTGATTAAGGGTTGGTGGTTAAACTGGGTTAACCAAACACTTAGTAGGTGAGAGCTCTAAATCTAAGAATGTCAATTTACTTAGTTAATCATAGGGTTATCTTAGGAGGAAAGCCTATGATTCTTGAGAAACCCTCAAATTGGATTAAGGTTTGGTATGGCTTAGTAGTTAATTGATTTTAAATAAAGATTGAATTGGTAATAAGAACCCTAGCTCTCTAAAGTGATTATTATTTCATTGTGATTTTTTTGTGTTTTGTCTTAGTTTAATTTTTATTTTAATTCAAAATACCTTTTTTCGTTGTTTAAACAAATAGACATGACTAGTATCATTGTAGTCATCTGTAATCTCTGTGGGATCGATATTTAATTATTACTTATACGAATCTGTATACTTGTGGAAGCCCATCATTTACTCTTTTCATTAAGTTTTGCTGAGATGACCACTTAACATGTTCTTTTTGACTTTATGAATGGCTATCTCACTACATGATGATGTTCGCTTAGATTATTTGATGATTTCTTTAGTCCGTAATATGCAAACCCTTTTTTTAGAACATTTCTTTGTAAGTATTGTGATACATGATTTCATGTTTTGAAAGAGGGAACTAATTGTGTGTTTATTACAGGAGTTACTTAATGATTTTCATTATTGAGTAGTCACCTTCGTTAGCTATCCCTTTTATATCATTATGTTTATGTTTATTATCAGTTTACTTTCAATATATGTTCGGTTTACTTTTTGTATATTATTTGTTATTTTGCCTAAAAGCATTGTAATCCCTAATCCCTTCCCCCCATTTCATTTCGAATGTATGGTTGTAAATTATTATTTATTTTATTTCTGTTGAACGTTGAGATTCAAAAGCATGAAATTGGATTAATGTGCAAACTTAGACTTAATTGTAAAATTTGGGAAAGTAAATGAAGGCAAGTGCAATTTTGAATGTAAATGAGGAAATAATTAAATAATTAAATGTAAGAAAACACAAAACACAAACGGAGGCCAACCGCAATTTTGGGTGAGCATTCAAATGCTTATACCCAGTTTTCAAACCCGATCTCTGATGATGGCTTTTGGGAACTTCCGTGGGATCCGGTTACTGTACGGTGTGTCCCAGCTTTTATCTAGGTGGCAACTTCATCTCTGAATAGGCCCAAGACCTATATCGTATTTCCTAGCGGGCTTCGAGCCCATATAGTGTTGTGGTCTCCAAACACTTAGGCGTGAGCTAAAACCTGCTGTTTACAGTGGAAACTCCACTGAGGATAAAGAAACTGATTCTAGTGTGTTGCATTTTATCATTTTTAATTATTTTCTTATTTCTTCCTACATCTATGCATTAACTACACATTATGCACATAATGAGCACTTCAGTCTCGAATTAACCCGACAATAGTCAGTACTTCGCTACCTATGTTTCATTCAAACCTGGTGGTGGAATATTTGATTATTGTCACTCATGACATGTACTAATCTGCGTTGTTTGACCCTTGAGTGGGGAGACGTATATGGATGTATATCATTATGGGAGCTTAAGCCTTTTTACCTAAAACTCAAGCCCATGTAATGACCTAGCAACTATCCTTAGGAATTTTCCCATTTACATGTGTATTATGCCATATAATGGACCCTTAAATAAATCTTGAGCCTATCAAATGAGTGATCCAAGGAAAAATGGGCTCTCGTGTCCAACCAAAGCCCATTATAAACAAGCTAGTCAACAAGGGCCTCTCATGCCTATTTATGACCCATTTTAAGTGGGCCTTGACAAGTGAGTTTATGTGCTAAGGATCTTGGCTTATAGGAAATGAACTCATGCTTTATTTTAAGGAACCATGACTTGTTTAGATCATTTTAAGAGTTATCTTGCATACGTCAATTTTGTTATCCCTCGTTGATAATTAAAACTTAGGCAAAAAATCCTAGGACAAGATACTCGCTATTGAATACGTGTGTAGGGGAAATAAGGGTGGAAGATTGCACGTTTAAGCTTCACATTTTGGTTTTTTTGTGTCTTCTTTTTTGTGATTATTTTCTTAAAATAAAATGGACTTGCATATCATGCATACATGTCATGCATCATTCTAACCAATGGTTTTGCAGCACTATAGATCCTTTGTGCTCAGCAAGGTGGGTCCGAAATAGTTCAGGTTATCTGGTTAGAAATTTAGAAGTGAGAATGGCATGAGGGTTTGATCCAGAAGCATTTAGGGCACAGCTAGAAGATGAAGTAATGGCAGAAACCTAGTCTATGATGAGGGAGATGATGGGGGAAATTACTAAGCTCATTAGGGAAAACCAGCCGGCACAACCATCCAATGCACCACCAATCAATCCGGTGGATCTCGATGAGGAAATCCCAATTATAGGAAGGGAGAAAGATGATATAATGGTGTTGGCAAATTCGAAAAATCAAAGAAATGTGAACCTAGCCAAAGATGTGGGTCAAATTGAGTGGGCTAAGAGCATGACCAAGGCAATGAATCAGATGCAGATGATGATAAAGGAGAAAGGTATTGTCGCTCCCCTAGATTATGATTTGAATATGGAAAAGGAAGATGAATTGTTAACTCATAAGTTCAAATTCCCTAATATGAAGAAATACATTGGCGTCGAAGATCCCCATTTGCATTTGAAGCAGTATGTGACTTATATGAAGGGTACCGAGTTGATTGAAAGCCAAATCATCAACTAATTCCCTATTTCATTAGAGGGAGCACCGATTTGTTGGTACTACACCTTGGAATCAAATATTCAATCAGATTGGAGGGAATTGTGTGCCACCTTTATCAAGCAATACGGTCTCAATGTTCAGTTAGAGCTATCCTTGAAAGATCTGCAGAACACCAAGCAGAACTTTAATGAGTCTTTTGCTGATTACCTGACTCGTTGGAGGGGAAAATTTTCTTTAATGAGGCATAGGCTTGTTGAGTCAGATCAGCTAGTCCTAGCAATAGAAGGGTGTGTCCCAACACTGTCTAGAAAGTTGAGGGATTTAGGAATCAGAAGCTTTGAAGAATTATACAGGTTTGGGGTCTAAATAGAGTCAGATCTGGCTCAAGAGAAGAAATTCTTCGGAAGAGGGTCTAGGGGCAAAGAGGGAGCCAATTCAAGCAATAATGTTAAGATTCATGTCGTTTGACCACTAAGCAACAATGTACAGGTTAATGCAGTTAGACAACCTCAGAGATTTTTGAATCTAGGACATCCCATATCCAAGGTCCTTGACAAGCTCATTGAGAAGAACCTGCTACAACCCTTGCCTTCACAACAACCCTTACCTGGTGCCAACCCAAAGTTTTTCTATAAATTTCATTAGACCATCGTACATGACACAGACAGTTGTGCTCGGTTAAAACATGAAATCCAAGAACTAATAGACTTAGGAAAAACTACTGACCTAGAAACCAGAAAGCCAAACACACAAACCAACCCCATACCTAATTACCAAAATGTACCACCACCAAATGCACCCATTTTGATGGTCAACTCTGGTCTAACAGAGGAGCAAGTCTTAAACTCCTTCGTTGATGTCTCCCACAATACCCTAAAAACCAAACCTGAGAATTTGAAACCAAGCAAACAACCCATGGAATTGTAGGTACACATCTTGGAAATATGGAGTTCTGATGATAAAGGTGAGGAGCAGGTTGACTTGTGGGACAACGAGGGGAGTGAACCTAGTTAGTATGTGGGGAAGGTTAAAGAAAAAAAAGAGGAACCCGAGTCTGCCAGGTCTGAGCCCGAAAAAGCATAAAGTTTAGAAAAAAGGAAAGAAATATAGCAAAGTAAGGAGACTATTGCCAATGTCTAGGAATTACTTATGCATTCTAGGGATCACAAGGAGGCCCTGGTTCTGGCACTAGATCAGAAAAAGATCTCCACTAATTCTACTTCGGAGCAAATGGTAAAGTCACTAATAAAAACCCTTTAAGAGATGATAGCATTTTCTAATTATGATTTGCCTCTAGAGGGGAGGGATCACCATAAAGCTATGTTTATCAAGGCTGAGGTGAAAGGGAAAATGACTTGCTATGTGATGGTCAACAATGGTTCCACCATCAATGTGTGCCCGTTAAAGATTCTACCAAAGTTAGGGTTGACGGTGGCCGACTTAAAGCCTTCTGAGGTAGTTATCAAAGCTTATGATGGCACCAAAAGGTTTATGGAAGGAACATTCAGGGCATTGGTTAAAACAGGACCTATAGAATTTTGGGTTGATTTGCACGTAATTGATATCCTGGTGACATTTTCCATTTTATTGAGGAGGCCATGGTTTCACCCCTTGGGCAGCATCCCATCCACTGTCCATCAAAAAATTAAATTCCCTTATGAAGGAAGGGTTGTCACCATCTCAGCTGAAACTGAAGTCGCTGTGGCTGTATTGAAGTTGATCCCCAAGGAGGTCTCCCTTAGTCCCAGTTTTGAGGTCTGTGTAATTTACAAGGATGAGATGGATGAAAAGGTTATAAAAATGATGTGCAACATGAAGTTTCTTCCTGACATGGGGTTAGGAAGAAATCAGAGCGGACCTTCAGAGTTTGTGGGAAACAAGGTGCCTGGTTTGAAGCACGAGCTAGGGTTCAAAGAGGTGGACGGAGTTGAGGAAGAGATAGATGTTTGGGGCCAATCTGAAGAAAAGGAAAAGGAAGCCATGGCTGAAAAGAAAACTCTATGGGAGATCTTTACGAAAGAAGGCACTGGGTACCCATACAGTGGGACTCCATAACCTCTCTTGATGGCTGGGGAAGTTATTCCAGGGTTTGAAATCTTTATCGAATTCATGAATAAAGCTAAGGTTGTTGCTGTTGAAGAAGCCCCTACTGAGGAGTTGGTGTTGGCTAAAGAGGAGTTTAAAAAGGATGAAGCTATCAAAGCAAAGAACTTGATTTTGAAACCTACGTTCTCAACTCTATCATAGATACCTTTTATAATGACTATGATGTTTCTTTTGCTTCTCTGCTTGAGACTGACGATCTTTTCTTTTCAAAAGTGAATGCAATGAAGTTCGAATTTGCTTATTTGTGTGATGTGTTTCCTAATGTTTATTCTGTTTATGATGATCATTTCATGCATATGTTTGACATTAATTCCATACAAACTTAGTCATTTAATTTAGGCACAAACGATAATCCTAAAAATATATTGCTTGCTTCTAGTTTAACTCATAATGAGAGAGAAAAAATGAAAGCAATCTTAAAAAATAGATAGAAAGTATTTGCTTGGAGTTATGAAGATATGCCCGGAATCGACAGGTAGATCTTAAAACAGAGGATCCCCACATAGCACCAATAAAGCAAAAGCAAAGGAGGTTGAGGCCGAAATGGGCTCTTTTGGTTAAGGAAGAGATAAAAAAACAATTGAAGGAAAAGTTTTTATAAGTGGTAAAGGACACCCAGTGGTTGGCAAACATAGTTCTTGTTCCTAAGAAGGATGGAAGGGTCAGAGTGTGTGTGGACTACTGAGATTTGAACAAAGCCTACCCTAAGGATGACTTTTCGCTACCACACATTGATGTGTTAATTAATAGTGCAGCTTCCAATGTGATGTACTCTTTCATGGATGGATTTTCAGGGTACAATCATATCATGATGGTGGTGACAGATAAGTTAAATACATCCTTCATCACTAAATAGGGTGTGTACTATTACCAAGTGATGCCTTTTGGGTTAAAGAATGTAGGAGCCACTTATCAGAGGATAGTGACCGCTTTTCTACATGACATGATCCATAAGGAGGTAGAAGTGTATATGGATGATATGATGGTGAAATTTACAACTAGGGAAGGGCATTTTGAAGTGTTAGATAAGTTTCTATCAAGGGCAGAGAAGTATAATCTCAGACTAAACCCAAAGAAGTGTGTTTTTGGGGTTACATCTGGGAAACTATTAGGACACATTGTCAACCGGAAAGGAATAAAGGTAGATCTAGATAAGGTTAGAGCAATTAGGGATATGCCCGTACCAAAGAATGAAAAAGAGGTTTGAGGTTTTTGGGGCGTTTATAGTATATCAGCAGATTTATAGCCAAATTGACAGTTGTCTACAATCCCATCTTTAGGCTTTTAAAGAAAGATCAACCCATTATGTGGGGTGAAAGGTGTCAATAAGCCTTTTAAGCTATTAAGGATTATCTAATGAATCCTCCTATTTTGCAACTGCCGAGACTAGGTAAAGCCTTGATCCTGTATCTAGCAATTAAAAGGGACACAATAAGGGCAATATTGGCATAGGAAGGTGAAGAGAAAATAGAGAATGTTGTGTATTACTTGAGTAGGAAACTTCTGCCTTACGAAACTACTTATAGCCTAGTAGAGAAAACATGCCTAGTAATGATCTGGGCAATGAAAAACTCCAGCATTATTTTTAGTCTTACAAAGTGCAGACAGTTTCCAAATATGATCCCCTCAGGTATCTCCAACAAACCCCGTCTCTTACAAAAAAGTTGGCTAGGTGGCTCATTCTACTCACAGAGTTCGATATAAAGTATGTAGCCAAAAAAATGGTGAAGGGAAGTGTGGTAGCAGACTTCCTGGCACAGAGTCCAGTGGATGACAACCAAGAATGGAAGTTGGAGTTTCCTAACGAACATCTAGGGGCGATAGAGATACAAGGTTGGGAAATGTACTTTGATGGAGCTATCAATAATAAGGGGGTCAGAATAGACATGATTTTGGTTACGTCAGAGGGAGAAATGATCCCGATGGAAAAAAGACTTGAGTTTGAAGCAACCAATAACCAAGTAGAATATGAGGCCTGCATTTTTTGTCTAGAGGCATTGCGCAGTAGGGGGGTAGAGAATGTTACTGTCTATGAGGATTCCATGTTAGTCATAAAATAAGCTACCAAAGAATTAGAGATAAAGGAAGACAGATTGCATCTGTACTAGGAATACTTGGCCACTATCTTGTGCTTGTTTGCTTAATGTAAGTTTGTTCACTTACTGAGGGAAGGAAACTAGGTAACGGATGCCTTAGCCACACTGGCCTCCATATGGGAAAGTGGGAAGCATTCAGAAGCCAAGCCCTTAATTCTAACAAAATCTCGAACCCCCTATTACAAAGAGGTGAGGGTGACACCAGTTGATGCTACTAAGAAACCTTAGTTCTATGATTTACAAAGGTATCTAGAAACTGGGTAATTTTTGAATGACGCTGATAGGAAAGAAAGGATATCCTTACAAATCTTGTCTCGAAAGTTCATAAGTCACAATGGGATGTTATACAAAAGAATGCCAGTCAGGGTACACTTCAGGTGTGTCAATAAAGATGAATCCTAAAAGCTTATTGAAGCAATTCATGAAGGGATATGCGGGCCACACATGAATGGGACAATTTTGGCAAAGAAAATAGCCTGCTAAGGGTACTTTTGGCTTACCATGGAGGCAAATTGTGTTAGATTTGTGAAGAAATGTCACAATTTCCAAACTTATGGTGATGTTAGCCACTTACCATCTATAGGGCTTCATGGAATGACTTCTTCTTGGTCATTTGCTGTATAGGGGATTGACATCATAGGAGAGGTAAGGCCAAGAGCGACTAACGGTCATCGGTATATTATTATGGCTATCGACTATTTCTCTAAGTGGGTTGAGGTTGAATCTTATGCTACTGTGGGGTCAAAACTGATGATGAGGTTCATTGAAAAGAACATAATCTACATATATGGTTTGCTACACCACAAAGTTACGAACAATGGCATTCAATTTCGAGTAAAAATGGCCACGCTACTGAGAGACTATAAGATTGAGCACCACAGGTCATCTCCGTATAGGCCACAGGCAAATGGAGCAGTGGAAGCAGCCAACAAAAATGTGAAAAAGATCCTAGCCAAGATGTTGAAAAATTACTGAGATTAGGCAGAATACTTGCAATTCGCATTGTGGGGGTATCGAACCACTGCTAGAACTTCAACATGGGTCACTCCATACTCTTTAGTTTATGGGTGTGAGGTTGTTTTGCCGATGGACATTGAGATAAGGTCGTTGAGAGTCCTTTTGGAATCTAAACTCCTCGAATATCAATGGGTCGAAAGCCGATTGGCTCAGTTGACATTGCTGAATGAAAAGAGGATGAAAGCTATGTATCATTCTTAGCTATATTAAAAAAGAATAGCCCATGCCTACAATAAGAAGAATAAGCTGGGGAAGATTCGAGAAGGGGATTTAGTGCTGAAGCTTACAAAATCAGTCATGACCGACCCTTAAGGGAAATTTAAGCCCAACTGGGAAGGATTGTATTTGGTAAAGAAGTTATTTTTGAAAGGCTCTGCCATTTTGTTTGACATAGAGGGAAATGAGTTTAAGGAGCTCGTTAACCTAGACAAACTCAAGAAATACTTTATGTGAAAAGTCTCGTTAGGGAGAAAACCTCGAAAAGAGGCTATCTAGGCAAAAGGTAGAGACTAAAAAAGAAAAAAAAGAAAGTCCTGCTAGATTGAAAACCTCGAAGGAGCCGGTCTAGGAAAAAGTTAAGGACATGTAAAAGGAGAGAGAGATATACAAACTGGTTAGTTAGAAATTTGCAAGGGCAAGCCAACTAATAACATGAGATGTATCAAAAGCGAAATGTATATACATTTTATGCTTTAAAAAAAGAAATGGATTGCTTCAATTATTGTTAAACATAGTATGATGTGTTTATTACAAGCCGTTTAACTAATAATAAAAAAAGGAAACTACATCTAACAAAAAGGGAAATGACAATTTAATTTCATGAGGTAATTTGGTTTTCTTTTCTTTTGTTACTTACCTTGAAAGCTCAACATTTGTAACTCCCTTGTCCTTTTGTTTCTAATAAATTCATCTCATTCTGTCTGTTGCAAGTAAACCCATGCTTTATAATGATCATCGGTAGTCTAATCGCCGTCGTAGTTTAAATTTCTCTCGATGACTCTTCGAGGCTAAGTTGCCACTAAGTGATCTAGGAAGTTTTGAGAAAAGGGCCATGGTTCGAACTCATGAACTAACTCCACGATCCGTTGTTTGTGACCATATTGACGGTAGAGGCGGGCTGGATTGTAAAAAGTGGCAAAATGAAGACTAGCAATCAAGACACAATATGTGTAGGACCGAATAGTCATATGCCGAAATCCCTACCAGGGGCACATCCAGTGGATCATAGTGCTAGGGAATGTTGATAGCCAGCTATGAATATTTGTAGGAATGGGATATAGCTTCCTTGTTCGGTAATGCTTGGCTTTGTAACGTTTGATGTCTTGAGGAGGTTCGAGCAAACCCAACTTTTCATAAAACCACATCTACAGGTTTGCAAATGATTAGATGCAAATAATAAGATAGTTTGAAGTTAGGAATTGATAACATAGAATTTACCTCCAACAAGAATAGGCTTCCTGAGAATCATCATGTTTTTATGAAGTTATCCAATCCAATGATAGTTTCTGCTAAGATGAGAGGGAAGGGATTGAACCCTGATTCCACCTGATCGAGAATGGAAAGGACCTTCAGATTATAGTGTTTGGAAGGAGAAACTAGTAGAAACTGAGCATACATACAAGTAGAGAGCCATCATACAGGCCAACAAGTTTCTTCTTTATTCACACCCATGGTGACCTCAAAGAAGGACTCTAAAATGATTTCTGAACCGAGGATACATTGAAAAGAGGACTGGGGTGGGAGGTTGAACATACGCGCCATTAGGAGTTGTATGGAGTGAGGATTTAGGTTTTTAAGGTCGGGAACCGCAAGTCGACAAGTGGAATCTGCATGATGATCGAGAATTGCTTCAAATTCCTTTGGTAGAGGATATATTTCTGCTATATTGAATTGAAAAACGTGTTTATGGGGATCCTAAAATTGAACCATGATGTGGAGGAAAGGGAAATAGATCCTCCTAGTATAGAGTGATTTGAAGACCGAAAGGTAAAAAGGCTCTAACCTAGTCCAAGATTTGTTGTCTAAATCTTTCAAGGTCATTTGTGGTAGCCTCAGACTCCATTTAGTCATGATTATGGTTTTTAGAAGTGTCTAGAGTGAGAAATACGAGGATAGGGACAAAGGGAACTCAAAAGGTAGGCTGGACAGAAGTATATGGATCTTTAAAGGGGCAAGACTGCCTGCTGCTGAGGCGATCGCCTCATCGATGAGGTGTCACCTCAGTAGTATGAGGTGATTGCCTCTTCATCAGGGATAAATAAGGTGATCACCTCTTCAGCAGTGTTGGTTGCTTCGCTTCATCAAATTGTGCAAATCTCAATAGGTGTAAATTGAAATGTAGTGGGGCAAATACACATGTAATCATTGAAACTAGTTCACGTGTAAAAAAAATGAATAAATTTAGTTGAGGTGAATGTCGAGTTCTGTAAAAAATCTGTCAATAAATCAATAAACATATAAAAAAATGTATATGTTCATTGTTCAAGATTGTATGAGAGAAACAATGATTGTTGACCCTGGTACATCAAGTGTCTGATTTAGTATCCTCAGGGTCATCCCCTCCTCCAGTACCACTGCCACTCCTATCCTCATCCTCATCATCCTCATCAATTTGACACTCGAGAGTGGTGATCCTCGCCCTACTAGCCTCATCCTGATCCTATTCAGACAAATCACAGGTTAGTATACCATGCGAGCATACATACATGTAGAAAATAAAGAGATTCTTACCCTCTACTGCTAGGTAATCTCTAACATGTAGTCTCTCTAGGCATTTATCATATGGTACATATATAAGCCTTGATCTAGAGGAATCTGCATTATTGAAATGAATGCTAAAACTAATGGTTGGTTTGAGAATCATAACGAAAGCAGGTCAGGGAAAAGCTTACATGAGTAGCACCACCAGGGGTGCATGCGGGCGTCAGGTCCTCGTCTAGGATCAATAATTGATGGGAAAACTCTTTAGGAGGAACCCAACATTAGGCTAAAGGGTCGGGGACATGAATAAAGCTGCCTAGGATGAACTCAGAACTGGGGGCAGTAGTGGGTCGGGCCTGCTCGCCAGCCATAGAAGTCTCCTCCTTGCCTGGATCCAGTCGATGCCTCAGGGGCTCTCTCTCTCTTACACTCAAGATTTTACTGAGGGCATGGGCGTAGCAGGTGCAGCCTGAAGCCAAGACAGGAAAAACATGTAAGAATATAATCAATTCTCAAGGTGAGGAAAGCTGACAGGGATATACCTCAGAGGAAGAAGCGGCATGGAAATGGACTGTCAGCAGAAGGTGAGTTCAAATGAACTCTACATATCGGCTCTTCACATGAATTGTGTGATCTATGACTGGTGAGCCTGAAATAGCCTAGGCAAGGTCATCGCCCTTTAGCTCGTGAGCCCAAAGCATGCTGTCGGGAGGAGACCTGGGAATCCGTCTCTCTCTAATGCCTCCACTCCAATTCGAGACTCTGTCGCCTAGATACCAAAGTCGATATCTAGGACCACAAAAGAGTACTCTTTTATGGGCTAGTAGCCTGGAGCGAGTCATCTCAATGTTCTAACTATCCTTAGGCCCCCACAAGTCATTCCGGATCTGCAAAAGTGGAGATGTCAACATGTAAGTAAATTGAGTGTGCATAATTCACTAATCAGAAGGGTTATGCTTTATAGGTACCACGTCTTATGTTAGAGAGTTCAGGTGCTGTCTGTAGATATGAACTCGTGTGAGGTGCCTCTTCATGGCGCGACTGGCACCCCATCTGCTGAGGGCTAGGAAGTGATCCCCTACTCGCGTCATGCCCACAAGCAGCTCTAGCTCTAGAGCCTAGACCTAAGTAAAATAAAAGAAAGAGAAAAAGAAAAAGGGAGAGGCTGAGTAACTAATAGAAACAAGTGGAGGTTAGAACAAGATAAGGAAAGGGAGGATCACGACTTACCAAAATAGCATGCCAGAATCCGTAAGACCTCCTAGCCCCTCGGACCACCTCATCCATACTCTGACACAACTATGCTAGAGCATAGCTACCCCAGTTGAACATAGGTACCTGATCAAGGTCTTGAAGAGCCGGCAGGAACATCAGGTCGATGGAGTTGGCGGTGTCAACAAAGAAGGTAGTACTAAGCAAGTAGAGCAGGAATGCCCTCACCACCTGATCAACTTCACGAGGGGTGATCATCATCGCAACTCGCTCTCAGGTGTAAAAGCTCCTAATCAAGTCCAACTTAAGGGTATGAGTCCCCTTCATGTTGGGAGTCATGCCCAAAAGCCACTTGATATACGCAGCCTTGTCCAGAGATAACTGGTGTAGGCTCTCGTCGAAAGGGAAGGGATCTCCAACACAAGCAATCCCTGTGATGGTAGAAAATGACATTGGGTCCAAAGTAAGCTCACTGAATGGGAGATGGAAGGTATGAGTCATGTTGAGCTACCTCTCCATCAGAGCGTGTAGTGGCTGATAATTTGTGCGTCCCTGCTCAGAAGGAAGCGAGAGTACAAAATCCTCGAATCCAGTCTCCTGAATTTGATCCCTCTAGTTGTCAATCAACTCACCATAAAAACCTCAGGCTCCATGAAAATTCTTGGCGCCCTTAAATGTCTGAGCATTATGCTGTAAGCAAAGAAATAGGGAAGTGAAATTTATGCACCTTATTGTTATAAAAAAGTTCATAATAAACAAGAACGTAAATAACGCAGATTGCCCTATCGATAAAGCAATCGCCTCATCATAGAGGCGATTGCCTCATCACAGAGGTGATAGGCTCTTTAAAAAGGTGATAGCCTTCCAATTAGCAAGAATGGCTATCGCCTCTTCGTAAGAAGCCCATTGCCTCATCAAAGAGGCGATCACCTCTGCGAGATGTAGACAACGATGGTTCTTAATTTTGATAATTAAAATGGCAAAATTCATATTTGTTTGATCAAATAATGTTACAAAATAATAAATATGCAATAACAATCACTAACCCAATATGATTTTGTAGGAAAATTTGGGTACTAACCTCTTTAAATGCAGACGAATAAATATAGGACCTTAGATCCACCAAGAGGGGAATCGAGCCTCCTTGTGCCAATCTAGACTCCTAAAAGTGATAATAAAAGGCAGGATGTGATCCCACTTAGGCACAGGAGGTGTTCTCCCGTTCTCCATTATCTGTGAAAAGAAGAAAGGTACATAAAGTGTAGAAAGAGTAGGGGAAAAAGAGAGAAGAAAAAGGGAAAAGTGACAAAAGTAAAAAGGGAGGAAGATAAGAGAGAGGCTACTTTTTATAGTGGGTAGAAGTTTAGGGTTTTTTTTTAAATAAGGGGTTATTATCATATACTAAGAGGAAGAAATTCAAGGATAGAGGTTGTTTAAATAAAGTTTCAAGAAGAGTGGGCCAGGAAAACCCATGCCACGCAAGGACAGGGCTATTCAGTTTTGAATCCCCAAAGCTTAAGGATAGGGCTGTTCAGGTTTGAATCCTCGAAGCTTAAGGACATGGTTGTTTGGGTTTGAATCCCTAAAACTCAAGGATAGGGCTGTTCAGGCTTGAATCCCCGAAGCTCAAAGGTAGAGTTGTTTGGGTTTGAATCCTCGAAGCTCAAGGATAGGGTTGTTCAGGTTTGAATCCCCAAAGCTCAAAGGCAGGGTTGTTTGGGTTTGAATCCCTGAAGCTCAAAGATAGAGTTATTTGGGTTTGAATCCCCAAAGCTCAAAGATCAAGATGACTATTCGGTTAGTATCCCCGAAGTTGAAAGTAAACAACGACTGGGCCAGGAAAACTCAGAAGTCTACATCCCCAGGGAGGTGATAATTGGACCATGAAAATTCAAAAACCACATCCCCAATGGTGATTGATCCAGGAAAACTCGAGGACTAAATTCAAGGTTAAGTGATGATCGGGCAAGAAAACTCAAGAATCATGTTTCGTGAGTAGTGACGATCGGGCCAAGAAAACTCGAGAATCAAGTTTCAGTGTTGTGATTATCAGGCCAGGAAAACCCGAGAATTAAGTTTCAGTGTTATGATGATAGGGCCAGGAAAAATCGAGAATCATGTTTCGTGAGGAGTGACGATCGGGCCAGAAAAAGCCAAGAGTCATGTTTTAGGTAACTGATGGTTGGGCCAGGAAAACCCATAAGTCTGTGTCCCTAACAAGATAATAATTGGGCCAGGAAAACCCAAGGTTAACAATCTTTGAATACTTTATCAAATATTAATAAGTGGCTGATCGAGCCAGGAAAACCTGAGGATCACGGTTACATTTCAAAAATTAAAGGATTCATCTCTCGAGTGAAACCCAAGAGTCAAGTATGCTGCTCATCTTATTGTTTGTTTGTTATTGTGCATGTGATTTTTTAAAAGAGGGTCATTGCATGCATTTGATTTTTTGAAAAATCAGGGGGCAAACTATAGACACTCGATTTGGTCGACCCGTGTTAGGAGACGAATTAGGGGTGCTTGGTTTGATTGGCACATTGTCAAGCCCAATGATGAGAGTGTGAAACTTAGACATAAGAATGAAACTTGAATCTCCAATGGAAAGTGGACTTAAAAGCCTAAAAGTCTAAAAAGCCTAAAACTTAGCCCAATTGTTTGGAATCAGCCCGGGCCCTCCTGGCCCAACATAAGCTCGAGCCAAAGAGGCATCACCTCAATTCAATGAGGCGATTGCCTCTTTGGTAGCTGCCGTAGAGGTGATCGCCTCATCAAAGAGGCACCGTCTATGTGGCAGACCACTTGTAGCTGCATTTAATGCAGCTGCAACCATGGTGGCCAAGTGGTGTGGGCCCTACACCCCAGACTTGTTTTTGCGTGAGAAAGAGGGGGGAATATTAAAGAAAAAGGAGAAGAAGAAGGAGAGAGCTCTGAAAGAAAAAGGGAGGCAAAGAAAAAGGTCCTTAAGGAAGAAAGGGTGGATCTAAGCTAGTGGAAGTCCATATTTCCTAGGAGAATAAGGAGGAAGCTTATGTCAAGGTAAAAATCACATCTTAGTGAGGATTACAATTAAGGATACATCTCTGAGGGCCTCTCATTTTTAGTAAAAACTTGCACTTAAACTTAGCATATTCATCATTTTGTGTGTTTTTGCTTGTGCGTAACTAAGTTGTTAGTATACTTTAGGTATATTTTTAGTTTATTTTGCTTATGTCTCATTTCATTAATGTGATCCTTTAGACTTCTACATATAGTTATGATTTAGCACTTTTTGAATGTATATATGCATGTATTGTTTACTTAAAGTAGAAGTCTAATCATTTTGAGAGTTAAACTAGCCTGTTAATCAAGCGACGCCTCTTCTCTTGTCAATGAGGTGATTGCCTCATCACAGAGGCATCACCTCTTGCCAATGAGGCAATCGCCTCATCACAGAGGTGATCGCCATATTGACAGGCTGGCCCGCCTTTTAGCTTTACTCTTTTCATTAAGTTTTGTCGAGATGACCACTTAACCTATTCTTTCTAACTTTATGAATGGCTATCTCATTGCATGATGATGTTCACTTAGATTATTTGATGATTTCTTTAGTCTGTAATATGTAAACCCTTTTTTTAGAACATTTCTTTGTAAGTATTGTGATACATGATTTCATGTTTTGAAAGAGGGAACTAATTTTGTATTTATTGTAGGAGTTACTTGATGATTTTCATTATTGAGTAGTAACCTTCGTTAGTTATCCCTTTTATATCATTATGTTTATGTTTATTATCGGTTTACTTTTCGTATATTATTTGTTATTTTGCCTAAAAACGTTGTAATCCCTAATCCCTTCCCCCCATTTCATTTCGAATGTATGGTTGTAAATTATTATTTATTTTATTTTTGTTGAACATTGAGATTCAAAAGCATGAAATTGGATTAATGTGCAAACTTGGACTTAATTGTAAAATTTGGGAAAGTAAATGAAGGCAAGTGCAATTCTAAATGTAAATAAGGAAATAATTAAATAATTAAAGGTAATAAAATGCAAAACACAAACGAAGGCCAACTGTAATGTTGGGTGACCACTCAAACGCTCATACCCAGTTTCCGAACCTGATCTCTGATGATGGCTTCTAGGAACCTTCGTGGGATCCAGTTGTTGTATAGTGTGTCCTGGCTTTTATCTGGGTGGTGACTCCATCTCCGAATAGGTCCAAGACCTATATCGTATTTTCTAGGCCTATACAATGTCGTGGTCGCCAAACACTTGGGCATGCGCTAAACCCCACTGCCTACACTAATGTATAATAAACTATATCTTTATTGGATTGACAAGTTACACCCTTTTTCTATGGGGTATAAAGTGCATGAATTTGTGTTATTTTTTAGAGAGGATAAACACCAGTTCTCTAATGAACATGTAGCCCGATTTACAGTTCAATGTGGAGAGGTATTATTAGGGTCATTTTTTAAAACCTAGAAAGCCAATGTTGAAAGCATAAAAATATCTCACTAATAAATGAGATTGAATAAGAAGAATGATTACTAAGCTAGTTTTAGAACCAGTTGAAACACTAAAACCTTACTAGAATGCCAAAATGAACCTTTCTAAGACCAAACCCCACCCAAAATAAGCCCTTGATAAACTGTGTTTAGGCTAAAAAAGAGGTTCTAATGCATTGAGAGAGATAAAGTCTTTTATGAGTTTTGTTTGTTGCGCCAATTAGTAAAGTCTTGAAAAGGACTATTTTTATGTATATGTTATATATTTTTTAGACCTATTTCATTTTAAGAGTTTTGATCTAACCTCATGAAGTCTCGAGATAAAAAGTCAAACTTTGGTCAAATTGAGTTCTCAGAGTTGAATTTCAATTTGAAACTATCTTTTAAAATAACAATATATTTATGAGGACCATTTAAGAAAATTTTAAAATTTTAACCACTGGTGGTCAAATTTGGTCTCTCTCTTTGTATTAAAATAAGGCATAAATCCCTAAGAGTAGTGACCAAGCAAAGTATATTCCCTTGTCTTTTAGTTACCTAAAAAGAGCCCTTTTATGCTATTTAATTACATCAATGCCGCTAGAATTTTGTTTATAAATAGAACTTTTAAGGAAAAATTTTAGGAGTAGAGCCAATGAAAAGAAAGAGAAAATTAATAGAGCAAATATTAGAGAGATTACAATACTAAAAAAAATTAAGCCAAATTAATGCCCATTTGGTCTCTACCCTTTTTAACCCATTTCTCTCTCCAATATTTAACCATTTTCTAATCGGAACACCACTCCCAACCACTTGAAAATCCTTTTAATTTGTAGCACAAAAATCACTTAAAAAAAATAACTCCTAATCAACCTCAAACAACCATCAAACATATACTCACCTATCTTTTTCAATCTTATATTCTTCAATCAATCTCTTATTTTTAGTGAGTTTGATATCAAATTCTAAGGGCAAACACTTTTAAGAACATCTTTTTATTTGATTTGTGTCTTTATTTTTAGGGTTAGAACCATCAAAATTCGTGTTTGAATAAGTGTTACTTATTTTTTGCAAAATTGGCTATTTGTGTCAAAATCGGGTGTCCATCTTACAATTTCAACCAAACCCCTCCCAAACTAGCTACTCACCTTTAAAATTAGCCAAAGAAGTGGCAAAATTGGCTAAATAGGCTTAGGCTCTAAAAACTTGCCTTTTTTACTCCAAAATGACTCTAAGGATGGTCTTTGAGGCTCTTATGCATTCATTGATGATCATACATCATCTATATGAGACTCAATGATCCTAAGGTGATTGGATTTCATTTTTTTTCTTTATATATATATATATATATATATATATATATAACAATTTTCTTCTATTTTCAACTTTTATTTTCAAACTTCTCTCATCTCCTTATTCTTTTTTATTTTGATTTTAGATTTTAGTTTTCAGTTTATGATAAAGATCAAGGTGTTTTCTTTGTGTTTATGATTGTGATTATGTGTAATTGATTCTATTTCTTATTTATCTTGTTTATTGATTACATTTCCCTTTAGTTAATTATGTTGGTCCTTGATTTTGATGATTATATGATGACTTGTTTTCAATATTTGAGTATTGATATGATAGCTTAATGTTTTATTTGTTTTGTCTCTTAATGTGGTTTAATTGATAGTTTTGAGTCTTATTTTATGAATATTTATTTTAATTATATTTTTTGTGATTAGTGTAGTCCTTAAAGTATTAAGTAAGCATTGTTGGTTGATTTGGTACTTCTAAAAGACAAATTATTATTGATTGTGTTCTAATCAAACTTATATTGATTATTACTACTAATAATCTTTTCATATTTTATTGATCATATTTACTAACCAATCTTCTTGTCTCTTGCATTTGTGCATTTCATGCAATCTCATGTGTCACTACTATGTGTATGCTTCATTTTTAAAAATATAGATGCATTTTTCATACACCTCAGCTTGCATCATTACCATTCTTACATGAATTTTGGAATCTCATGTTATTGCATGCTCCCCAACTTGCATCATTCATCATTTTTTGCATGCACTCTAAATTTATTTAATGCTTGTATAGATCATACATTTGCATTTGTATATATATATATATATATATATATATATATATATATATATATATATATATATATATATATATATATATATATATATATATATATATATATATATTGTTACTCAATCTCAAAGCTTTTAATCTCTCAAGCTACTAACTCTACTAACTCCTAACATTTATTTTTAATGTTATTTAATTTTCAAGTACTTTAATTACTATTGCCTTTTTTTTATATTGCTCATATTCATAAATCCTATTATATATACATATGTGTATGTGGTCCTTTTTTTCGTGGGTCATAATGGGATTGGATTAGTGTGATGTTAGGGCACATATGCTAAAGCGACCATCTACCGGATATTATTGATGTGGGAGAGTATGCTTGAATAGGCCTTATAGATTGAAGTCGGCACTAGACTTTCATTGGGAAAAGTGAATTAAAAACTCACTTTCCTAACTAAAGATTCTGAGTTTAGGGGGTAGGAGTTACTTCTTCAGTTTCTTATTACATATTACTTAATTACTTATTCCTTCACTCTAATTTTGGTTTAATGATGCATTTACCACACTTTATTTGATAGTCAAATTAATATTATAAGAAATATTAGAGCGTGGATAATTGGATTTGGTGCACATACATCACAAAATAAATAAATAAACAAATATTCACCAATCACATCAATTAACAAGTAAACAAGAAGCAAGTAGCATGCAAGAAATAATAAACAAAATAAACACACAAATAAATAAAATAAAAATGGGGAAAGGGATTAAGGATTACAACCCTTAGAAAAAGCCTATTCTAATAAATAGATCCAAAATAAAAAATAAAAGGGAAATCGAGATTGAGGATAACATTGCCTTGGAAATTCCCTATTCTATTAATTACATTAAAATAACAGAAAATCCCTATTCTAATAAACTTGCAAAACAAAGGTTAGTCTTCATGCATATGCAAGCACACACCACATTTAGAGCAATTTTATATATTTCATTCATCTATATAATAAGAAAAAGAAAAGGCAATTGAAATAACAAGAATAATTAAACAAATAAAAAAATAAGAATGCTAATGGAGGTGCACAATGCAAGATTTTTGAATTTAGGTATTTTGGTGCAAAGTCATCATTTTTATCATGAAGATAAAATTTTGTAATAGGGGAATATGCAAAAAAAAAAAATGAAATAAAGGAATAAAAGTAATAAAACAATAAAAATGATGGAAATGTAAGTATAATAATAATAATAATAATAATAATAATAATAATAATAATAATAATAATAATAATAATAATAATAATAATAATAATAATAATAACAACAATAATAGTAATAATAACAACAACAACAACAACAACAACAACAATAATAATAATAATAAAAGTGATAAAAATGTGATTTTTATCATAAAATGTGGCCTTTATGATAAAAATGATAAATTTATCAAAAAAAAAAAAGAAAAAGAAAATGATAAAAATGCAATTACAACAATAAAAATGATAAGAATACAATTTTTACCATAAAAAATATAAGTTTTATTATAAAAATAGCAAATTTACCAAAAAAGGAAACAAAATTGATGAAATTAATAAAAAGGAAATTAATATAATAAAAATGATAAAAATTTCATTTTTACAATAAAAATATAAACTTTATGATAAAAATAACAAATTTATCAAAAAAGAAAATATTAAAAATAATAAAATTGCAAAAAATATAATAAAATGATAAAAATGTGAACTTTATGATAAAAATAACAAATTTATCAAAAAAGAAAATAACGATGACAAAAATAATAAAAAAATGCAATTAATATGATAAAAATGATAAAAAAAATGAAAATTTTACCATAAAAAATGTGAACTTTATGATAAAAATAACAAATTTATATAAAAAAAGGTATTAAAAATAATAAAAAAACAAAAAAAATAATAAAAGATGATAAAATGCAATTTTTATCATAAAATGTGAACTTTATGATTAAAAAACAAATTTACCAAGAAAGGCAATAAAAATAATAAAAAAATAAAAAAAATTAATAAAAATGTAAACTTTATGATAAAAATAACAAATTTATAAAAAAAAAGGCAATAAAAATGATAAAAATAATAAAAATACAATTAATATAATGAAAATGATAAAAATGAAATATTATAACTATGAAAATGTAAACATTATGATAAAAATGGCAAATTTATTAAAAAAAATAAAAGCAACCATAATAAAAATAATGTAATTAATGCAAATAAAATGATAAAAATGCTATTTTTACCATACAAATGTCAACTTTGTGATAAAAAAAAGTAAATTTATCCAAAAAAAAAGAAAATAATGAAAGCGAAAAAATTAATAAAAATGCAAAATTAATAATAAAAATACAAACTTTAGCACCAAAATACCCATGAAAAATAATGCAAAAATGATCGAAAATAGCAATTAATGCAAAAATGATGCAAGCACTCCCAGATTCACCCGAACTACCCATTCCTACATATGTTATTCTAAACTTCAAATTCATCACAAAATCACAACTCAATCATAAGATAATAAATAATTAAAATAAAATGAAATAAAGTGCAAAAATGATTAAAAAAATGAAAGAAACAAAAGTATAAGAAGAAGAGAATGACAATACAAAATAAAAATTTTATATAAAAGCGTTAGAGATCCTCAAAAGGATTAGGTAAATATCCTAGAGGCATACTTTGACAAAGATGATGCTTGGTTTGGTGAAAATGGTACTAAATAATTCTAAAAATTAATAAAGAATGGGCTAAAAAGTATTTAGAAATGGGTCTCCACTTGTAAAATATAGGTTTAGGAAGAGAGAGAAAGTCTTAAATTCATCCCAAAATAGCAATGGTTTCTCTATAAGTGTGTTTTTTGAAAAATGTGTCAAAAGTTCCCAAAAAGGGACAAGAATTCATTTTTTTATAAATTATGGGTCTCGACCCACAGGTGTGGGTTGTGACCCAGATCCAAGCCTGTGGGTCAAGCCCATGATCCATGGGTGTTGGTCAGGTGACAAGCTGACCCACAGGCTTTTAAGGCCCATTTTCATTTGTTTTCAGCTACTTTGGTCCATTTCTAGTGTCATAAAGGCTCGAGTGTGTATCTTGTCAGAGCATCAGGATGACTTTCGAAGAAGTTCTCCCTTATCTCGTGATAGGAACCTTCATCATTGAATCTTTCAGGCACCACTGAATTTTAGGTATTAATAATATGTATATAATATTTATATTATATATTATTTATATCTATAAGTATATAGTATATTTATTTCATATATGTATGTAACTATATTATATTACATATATTTACATATAATATATCTATGTGCTTCATATTCGCTTAGAGTTCGCTCCAAGAAATATAGCCATCCTTACCCCTCTTCAGATTTTGATTCTGTTAAAAAAAAAAAAAAAACCTACTCGCCAGAAAAAGAAAAAATAAACTAATTATATATATATATATATATATATATATATATATATAGCTCTTGTCCATCAATTTTGAATTTATATCTATATTTACATATTATATTTATGTTAATATATGTTGTTAAATTCTATAATATAATTGTTGTTATTACATTCCAAGTTTATTCTCATTATATTTTAAATTTCATTTACATTATTTGTTATTTATATCTTATGCTAATTTCATTTATATATCAATCTCTACTCTCATCCCTTTCTCTAATTTCTCTTTTTATTTATTTTATGTTTTTAATCCTTTTATTACTTGTTTTATATTTATTACAGATGTAACTGTTAAAAGAGTAACAATTAAATATGTAATAATTAAGCTATTAACCTTATTTGGCAAATTAAGAGTAACTAAAAATTGCAATGTGAAATTCTTTAAGAAAAAAAATTATATAATAGATTAAATCTATTATAAAATATTTAAAAATAATATAAATAAATAATTAATCATTTAAAATTTTGAATATTTATATAATTATTTAAATAATATATTCATATGCATTTTAAAAAGTAACATAATTTTATAATAAAAGTTTAAATTGATTCGTACCTTTTTAATGGATCTGATTAGTAGCTTATTGATACAGGAAAAAAAAAGTTAAAATAATATGATGAAGGTATAGAAATAAAAATAATAATAATAAGTGCTCTTTTAAAAGCATTTTTTTTATTATAGGTTTTTAGCCTAGTCTCAACTAGGTTAACAAAAACATATATAAATGAGCTTATTCATTAAGGGGTTAAATGTTAACCTTTGGCTTTTAAAGTTTACCAAACAAGAATAAATGAGGTTATTGTATTACAAGAGTAACATTTAGTCTCCTTTAACCCCCATCCAAACATACACTAAATGTTATTATTCATGTCATTACTTTTTATTTATTTACGTTCATTATTGCTCATTTTGATTGATTGTTCCAATTATATCCATGTTTTAATTTGAATATTCATATCATTCTTACAAAACTTTCTTTCTTTAACTCTTAAAATATTCATTTTAATGACTATATTTATGAATAACTTAGTTCCTATTTTTACTTTTATTCTCTTCTTTTTCTAACTTTTCATTTTCATTATATTGCTAAATAATAATAAAACTTATTTTTGAATTTTAATATGATATTTTTACCACATTTTGATATTTAAATTCCCTTTTTCTCTACCCTCAACCCAATTCTTACTTCGATTATTTAATGTTTCCTTTTCTATTGATTTATTGCCTTCTAAATTGCTTTTATTTAATTTTTGTTTTTTTACAAATATGTGCATATTATTTGATGTATTATATTTTTTATGGATACTTACAATACTTGATTTTTGATTCAACCAAATCTCAAAATCTTTAATTTTTATTCAAAATTTCTCTCTTTTTTAAATACTTTCTTTTAATGATAGTTGTTGTGATTATGATAAAGCAACAATTTGTGGTATGGGCTTAATATATTCAAGGTACAAGACCCATGTTTTGAGGCCTAATTTGATGAATTGTTCATATCATAATTTTATTAAAAGCCTATTCTTTGAAATACTTTTATTTCTATTTTACTATTTTACCTATTATTTTCAAATATTCTTCTTTTACTTCATCTTTTTATTCATCATTTCAAATATTTTAGTTTCATTTCACCTTTTAATAAATTTTAAACACTTTTTCATCTTTGCTTACCTTTGAAGCCATTTTTATCTTTATTTATCTTTCTCCTACCTTTTTAAATATTTTATCTCTTTCAAATAATTGGTGCTGATTCTCGAGAAATAAGGATAAAAAAGAAGAAAATGAGTCTAGTAGAGTGTTTGCCTTTCTAAACCTTTATTCTATTCATTTCATTTATTACTTACATTTTGCTTAATTTATTGTCCTTTTGATTTCATGTGATTAGGATTGCATAATTAGAAATTCTCATAACATATATATAATAGTTTTGCCATGTTGTGCCATGATTGTGTGCCATTTTGATTATAATGTCATATAGAAATAATTTGCCATGATTCATACATCACTTTTACTGTGGTCATGCATTATTATATGTTCCATATTTTTGTATCATATCAAATGTTATGTTTATTTATTCATTAATGTTTATGTATTACGCCATCCTTATGCATTATATTATATTGTTATAATGTGCTTGTGTAAATATATTATGTTTGCATTGTGTGTAATGGTGAATCTAAAATAGCACATATTTCTTGGAATCATTGTATTAAAAATAGTAAGGCTGGCCTTGCTTAGCATTCGGGTAGTATAGAGATGCCTCTATATACATGAGTCTACTCTTGTTGACATCGATATCTAAATCTAATGATTTATCATGTGGATGAATTTTGGTTCCAAACAAAGGATTCGAGTTAGTCTAGTCCTTAACTGGATAATTTCTCAAGTGATATCAAGTGGCGACTCCATGTTTCTCCTGGCTGGATGGAGGGTTGTAAATCCATTTATGCCATCCTTAAGCTCTTTCAATATCCTCCTCATATTCCCTTTATTTTCCCATAACAAGACAAAAATGATTATGATCCAAATGGTGTTTAGCCAAACCCACTAACAACAATAAGCATCGGCCAATAACGTTTGAAGGCTAAGACTTTTTAGTAATTCCTTTGCCAAATTAGCCTTCATTTGGTATACACAACTTCCTTCAAACTCCATTGCCTTGGATAAAACATTCTATGTGGAATTCTTAAAAGCTTGACTAGAAAAAACCTTAACTGATTTTCCTATGATTACTCAACTACCTGGAGGTCTAAATAATAGTATGTGATGAGGTTTAGAAAGCTTCACACACAATGTCATTCAATCATCAGTGAGACCAAGTGTGTTCCTATGGTGGTCATAGGGCTTAATTATTTAATGAGGAAACATTTTGAAGGCATTATTTTAAAGGCCCATTTAAGCTAACCACTCAGGTTGTGAACTTTGAGAGGATGCTTAGGGAAAAAGACTAGTGGAGAGCCTCCTTTAAAGGAACTTACTACCAGGATCCCTTTGAGTTACTAGCCATAGATGATAAGCTACTAACTAATTCATATGAGGAATTTATGAATGTGGTTGAATATGTGGGATCCAAGCCAAATGATTGTCAGGCGCTGAGAAGGCCAACTTAAGAAAAAAAAAAGAAAAATATAAAGGCCAACCAAATTGCCAAAGAGTAGCCCTTTGATCTGATAAGGGCCAATGACATATTTGGTGCACTAATAAAAGATGGACAAATTAAATTATCAAATGACCATATGATCCCATTGCCTAAGGAACCAACTGGCAAATACTAATGTAAGTGGCATAATTATTAGATACATATTACTAAAAATTCTTGGAGAATGATTAAGTGTGAATAGCTAAATGCACTTGAATGTGCCTTACATATATTTGCTTGAATGTGCCCTACATATATGTTAAGCTTTGTATATATTGAATGTGCTTGAATGATATTTAAAGTAAGGCTGACTTATATATATCATATAAATGAGTAAACATTTATGCTTGACAAGAATCCAAATTCATATGCACATATGCACACATTAATGGAGAACATATATTAAAAAAATTTACCAATATAACTTTAAGGGGGAGCAACCTTTGTTACACACATATACACAATATTTTTTTTTTCATTATTCAAATTATTTTTCAAAGTTAAAACAGGAGAAATTATTGATCATTTGCCTGATTAATATCTAAGTTTTGACTTTAAAAAAGGATTTAAAAGTACTAATATTTTTCTCGAAGTGTGTTTAAATGAAAATTGAAAATGCTAAAACCTTGAAGATCAATTTAGCATCCTCAAGCTTGATCTTAAAGATTATGATTCAATAAAGCACACTTGAAGATCATTCAAAGCCTTCAAAATCATAACTAATATCCCTTAAAGTCTTACCAAGACTTATGAATCAAAAGTGGACTTAATGGAGGTTAATATGTTGATATTTTCAGCCTTATGAGCATAGATCATGATTGTGAGATAACACCATGAGCTAAAGGGTGAATGAAGCCAAGTCCAAGCCAAATTATGAGCCCCTTACGATCGTGAGGTGCTTTATCCTGATCATGAGCCTTTGATCTTAATCATAAAAATAGGTAGCTTAAAGAAGCAAGAAGTCTGAGCCCCTCACGATCCTTCCTCACAATTGTAATGCACCTTATCACGATCGTGAGTAGTATGTCACGATCATAAGGGGTGCCTTCCTCAGCCCCAATGGATACATAGGCTCTCCAACTACTTATTTTTCATTCCTCATGACCATGACCATTATGATAATGAGCATCCTTCTCCCTGTAAAAAGCTGATTCTTCATTTAATGAAATTAAAGGAGGTTGAGGATGAATTAAATGCTCTCCAACAACTAGAATTTGATCTCTAGTTATATATACTCTTCACAAAGCTTCATTTAAGATATATATGGTGTTTGAACAAATTTTTCTTAGCATTCACTGTATTCTTAAAGCTCTTATTCTAAATTCTCAGAAATAGTCAAACATTTTTTAGTATGGGTTGTGTTCTAACTTTAGATCTTCTTCATCTCTTTTGTGAGTTGAAAAGAGAAATCAAGATCTATTCTAGAGGAATTAGTTGAAGTGTGAACCATTAAAACACTTTATATGTAGTGTTAGTTTTAAGTTAAACAAAAAAAACTCAAGGATTGTAATAGGTTTGAATTGCGCCTCAAAAACTTAAGTTGTACTCAATATAAGTGAATAGATTGGAGTTGGTGTTGAAAATCCTAACGTGGGAGAATTTAAGTGGAGACGTAAGTTCATTTAAGGAACTAAACATCTCAAACCCTTGTGTCTATCTTTTTTATTCCATACCAAATTCTTAAGCACCTTTTAATTTCTTCTTAATTTCATTTTAGTAATATTCACCTCCCCCTGCCCCCTTTAGAGCCTTTTCAAAGGCTTAGTGGGTTTTGATGGAGAGATTAAATGTTTGGTAGAATGAGAGATTTTGGAAATGAATAAGGGAAGAGAAGTAATTGTTAAGATGGAAGTAGACATGGTTATTATGTAATTGAAGAAAAAGATTCTAGTTCTAGAAATAAACAATGATGGTGTTTCGAATTTTTTTTTTTTATAATTTTTCTTATGAACAACATAGGGGACTATTAGAAATTTGCACAACCGTAGAGCTCTTTATAAGTGATAAGTAGCAATTTGCCCCTTGAACTTGAACATGATTGTTAATTAGTCCATAAATTAACTTTTCGGCCAATTATCCTACCAACTTGGCAAATTTGGTTTAGATTAGCTTTTTCTAAAAAATTCAATTCGGTCCAAAACAATTTTTTAAAACTAATTCACCCTAGAACTTTTATACATTGAATAATTCGGTCCAATTTATCAAATTTTAAAATATGCAAGTCATGAATTCATAAAAATTAAATCTAATTTTTTTTTAATTTTTTTATGAATCAATGTTCAATTTAAAAAATAAATTAAAAATAAAAATATAGAAAAAATAATTTTAAAATTATTACATAAATTTAACTGAAAATGATTAATTATTTTTTAAAATTAAAAATTAAAAATTAAGTTGCATATATTTAACTTTTGAATTACGAGGATATATTGCTTATGTATATAATTAAATAATTATGGATGCGGTTTTAAGATATAAATTGAACCTAATTACTAATTTATAAAATATTATGAATTAATTAATTAAAAATAATAAATTTTCAGTACATTTAGTTTTATTATTTTATTAAAAAACACATCTCTCAGGATTTTTCCATATGAGTAAGTCACATTGTTATTTTTTATCTAATTCACTCAAAAATATTTTGTAAATTAATAATTTGAGTCAATTTATATCACATTTAAAAATATAAGAAGCATGATTTTAATAACTAAAATCTTAAAATATTTTCTATATTTCTTTATATATTTAAAATTTTAATTTTCTTTTTCTTACTCTTACACATATACTTTTTTTAAGTCTCTTAATAGATATGAATATAAAATAGTTAATTGATAATTCTGATTTGATTTTTAGTAAAAAAAAATTGAGAAGTTGAATAGATAAATAAAATTTATTTTTTTAATTTTGAATCTTCAAAATAATTGATAATTTTGATTTATTTTTAATGGAAATTAAAAATAAATTATATTTTTATTTTTAAATTATTTTCTATTTCTTTAAAGTGAATATATGATTTAAATTAAGTTAAGTTGAAAATTCTATTTCTTTAAGTTGAAAATTGTTTAAAATAATATTTTATGATTTACATATAGTTAACTTTCTCAATCATTTATTTTTACTCACATACTTTTAATATTTCTTAATATCTACATATCTAAAATTAAAATAAAAAAATTTAATTTAATAAGTTTAAAACCGCGTCCATAATTACTTTAGTTATATACTTGAGCATTGTTTCCTCGTAATTCAAAAGTAAATAGATGCAACATAATTTCTTTTAATTTTAATTTTAAAAAATAATTTTAGAAATAATACATTTATGATCCTTTGTACTTGTCACTTTTTATCAATTTGATACTTTAACTTATAATTTTGCCATTTTAACATCCAAACTCACCTAAAATACAATTTTAAAACCTTTGCCAGCACATGTGGCATGAAACAACAAATCAACATGTATCATATGTTAAGGGTTTGATTGACCAAAAACTACAAGTAGAGATACCAAACTAATAAAAATTGGCAAGTAGAAGGGGTGATAAATCCATTTAGTGCATTTTAGGTATGTTTAAGTGTTGAAATGGCAAAATTAAAAGTTGAGGTGTCAAACTGACAAATTATGCCAATTGTAAGGGGCTTTAAATGCATTATACCTAATCATTTTCATTTAAATTTATGTAAAAATTTTAAAATTATATTTTCTATATTTTAATTTCAATATATTTTTTAAATTGAACATTAATTCCTAAAAAATAAAACTTTTGGATTTATTTTTTAAAATTCATATCTTGCATATTTTAAATTTTGATAAATTGGACCAAATTATTCAATGTATAGAAGTTTTAGGGTGAATTAGTTAAAAAAAATATTTTGAATTCAATTGATGTTTTTAGAAAAAAGCTAATTTGTTCAAGTTTTCTAAGTTGGTGGTATAATTGGCCAAAAAGCTAATTTTTGGGCTAGTTGATGATTTCAAGTTCAGGGATCAAATTACTACTTATCACTTATATAGCTCTATGATTGTGCAAATTCCTAATAGTCCCCTATGTTCTTTATAAGAAAAATTATGAAAAAAATTAGAAACACCATCATTGTTTATTGTGTAGAACTATAATCCTTTGCTTCAATTACACAATAACCATGTCTACTTCAATCTCAACAACCACTTCTCTTATTCACTTCCAAAATCCCTCATTTTACCAAAATTTTAATCTCTCCATCAAAACTCACTAATCTTTCCTTTTTAATTTTTTATAAACTCATTTCATTCCAAAAAATTCCAACCACTTCTTGCAACATCATCTTCATTATCTGTTGTTTTGTTTCACCAAATTCAAGTGCACTTAATTTTGCATAAGCTTGAGGCAAAAGCAAGCATGTAACATTATCCTGTTGACACCCAAATTTGCCATTTATTATTCCATCAGGAGAACATAAAATATCTCTAGTCTTATTATTTCTTATAAACAAGCACATTCCAAGCAATACTATATTTAAGGAATTTTGTCAAACACTTTACACTTTTAATCACCCTTTTAACAAAGTAAATACAAAATGCATCAAATTAGTGAATAATAAACCGTTTGATTATGACCCATCTTTCAAAATCTTTACATGAACTTGTATACCATCCATTAAAAAGCTAATTCTAACAAAAAACTTAATAACAAATGATAAAGGTATATATGTAGACATTTTTGTCTTATCTCCTAGTATAAATAAAATCCACCAACGGGAGGATTTCTCATAGAGTAAGCTCTTTTCATGGTATACTATTGAAAAATAGATTGGTTTTTTGTTTAAGAGAAATTTTTTATTAGAATAGATAATATATTGAATTGGGAAAAGGATAACAGAAATAGGAAAGTAATTGTGGGTTCTTAAATAAGGGACCTGTGGATAAGTTAGGAATGGATTTGACATCACTTGCAGTGTTAAAATGGAATTAAAAGCTCTAGTAAAAAGTGGAAAAGAAGCAGCTTCAATTTTTTTTAATAAAAAAAAGAAAAGAATATGGGATTATAATGAGGCAGAGACAAAAATATAATATAAGAAATTAAGGAGGGAAGAAGAGGGAAGATTGAAATTGTAGTTGAAATGGAAGAAAAAAGAATAAGGTAATGAACCCTAATTTCTATTTACTTTTTGAAAAGGACCTTAGAGGAAGGGGGGGGGGGGGGGGGATGAATAGGGCTAATTAAGATTTTGAGAAGAGATTAGGAATTAGGAAAAAAATGAAAAGAAAATTTTCAAGAGCAAGAATAAAGAAAGGCAAGACAAGCAAATTAAGAAGTTTGGTTTCTCAATTAAATCTATGTCTCCATTTAATTTATTATAAGTTAGGATTTTCAATCTCACACTCTATTCTTGTTGACCCTAGAAATAATCAATCTTAATTTTGATCTTAAGAAACTTAATTTTAAGCATTTAATTTATTTTTTTAAGTGTGTAAAAGTTAGTACTCCATTGGAAGTTAAAATGAAGTATGATTATCTTGGGCTGATTCGACCTCTGAGATTTAAGGAGGCTTTTAACATCCTTAGAGCTTTATAATTAGAAAGTTATCTTCTTCATTCTTAATTGGGCTTTCTTGTCAAAATCCGAGTTCATTTGGGTATGCAAATATTAAGTCAAAATTAATGTATGCAGTTGCTATTTCAGATTGCATAACTCTTAGTATTTTAGATATATCTTGAACTAAAGAAGCCCAATTGAGGTGATTAAAAATGATATGGAAAGATAAGTAAAATATATACAACTTTTGTGAAGAAAATATAGGAAAATTCAAAATTCCTACAGTAGAAAATCACGACTTTAACTTATTCATAGCTGTCTGAGAGTAGTCTACATTTTAGGTTGCATAACTCTTAGTATTTTGGACATATCTTAAGCTAAAGATATCTAATTGAGGTGATTAAAATTGATATGGAAATATAAGTCAAATATATACAACTTTAATGAAAAAAGTTTGGGCAAATTCAGATGTCTTTAATATAAAATCACGTTTTCAAGTTGTGCATAGGTTATTTGATAGTAGTATGCATTTTAGATTACATAGCTCTTAATATTTTGAACATATCTTGAGCAACATAAGTCCAATTAAGGTAATTCAAAATGATATGGAAAAATAAGTCAAATATCTACAACTTTTATGAAGAAAGTGTGGGAAAAATCTGTAATATCTCGTGTTTTTAAATATTTTTATACTGCATCGGGATATGCAGTGTTAATAATTTTTTTATATAATATTGATATTTTTATGAGTTGTTATTTAATTAAAGTTAATTTTAATTTTTTTATATTATTTTAAGTATTTTATGTAAAATTTTCCCGGAAATTTTATTTTCGGGAAAATTGACACGTAAATAAATTAATATTAATTAATTTAAATTAATTTATGAAATTGCATGAGTTCATGCATGATTTTTAAGGGTCGTATTGAAATACATATATATACATGCACGTATACGTATTTAAATTAAATTAGGGTTTATTTCCATTAAATTATACTATATTATATAGTTATTATTTAATTAGCATGTGTGTGTGTATATATATATTATGCATTTTAAACATGTGGTGTGTGATTTTTCTAAATATTGTATTAATATATTTTAATATAAATTATTAATAGTTATTAATATATATATATATATATATATATATATATATATATATATATATATATATATATATAAATTAAAAGTTTGGTTTATTTACGTGTTGTGCCACCGTTCCTCCTCCATCTTCTCCGATTTCCCCGACCCTCACCCACCGCCTGTCACGCCATTCTCTTACCGTCGGTGTGCCTCCCAGCGTGCCACTTTCTTCCTCAGCCTTTCCCACCACCTGTTGTAGCTGTTTCCGGCGTCGGGAAGCTCATTTTTTTGCCGAAAGTTAAAGCTAACGTCGATCGACGTGATTACGACCACCGTTTTTGACACCACCAGTCTCTATCTTCTCCTTGAGCTCCGGTGAGTGTGATTCCAAGCTTTGTTTCACTTAAAATGGTCTAGATTTGCTTAGGTTTCAATTTTTCAATTTTGGCCTATTAGGGTTCTTGATTTTTTTTTTGAGCTTCAATTTGATTGATTCATGAAAAATTCTTTCACAAATGTTGTTCCCCTTAGCATAATATTTATATGTGAATTTTTGTAGAATTTTTGGAATTTATTTTGATTTTTGGGTATTTTTGAATATTTTATTATTATTTTCTAATTTTCGAAAATTAATTAATTAAATTATGAAATTGTGTTTTATGATAAATATAGGTGTTTAAATGAATTATAGAAGTTTATTTGGAATTTTTGTGAATTTTTATGTATTTATTTGAATTTATATAGTTTATGTAATTTTCAGAAAATAAGGTTAATTGTGTGTTTAATTGAAATTAATTGGTTAATTGAGTATATTTATTGATATTATTGATATATATGTTGAGAAAATTAATTTTTAGCAATTATATTATTTTTGGTGAAATTTTGGATTAATTTTAGTATATTTATATATATAGGGGTATTTTGGTAATTTTATCCTAAATTGGCTAAAAATGTAATTAAATTGGTTTTAATAGTTATTTAAGGTATAAAAATGATTTCTACAAATTATTTAGTATTTTTAACTAATTAAAACTATTTTTCGTAAATTATTTTTAATTATATATATAATATACGATTTTTCTAATTAATGAGTTTTTATCGGTTTTTACTGTGTTTTTAGGGTTAATTAAGTAATTTCGACTTATAAATGTATTTTTATTATATAAGGGTATTTTCGGTATTTCTATATTATTCTGTGAATTGTGGACCTCGGTCGGTAAACTATAGTTTGGAGTCCGACCGAGGGGTTGTGATTGTGATTGTGATTCTGTGTCTATTTTTCGAAGTGTGTTTCTTTACAGGACCGGCTCTACTCTTTGAGTAGAGAGATGTCCGTTTTACAAGGGAGGTTCTGCCGGATTTTCTGTAGAATTCTCATAAAATGTGATGTCCGGTCGAACCCTAATTCTGATTCTATCTCTAGTATTCTAGATCGAGTCTTTAGAACTTCTGTTAGACTTATTCTGATTCTTATCGTTATTTGTTTGTTTAGTTGCGCCGAGACCGAGGCCTAGTGGACCAGGCCCTTCGGACCCATCTCGAGGAGCGTAATAATTGTGAGTTACTATTCTATATATATATGCTTTAGGGTGCATGATTTTAGAAATATATGTTTTAATTTGATTAAATATACATAAATGATTTAATTAGTACTTAAGTTTAGTTTTAGTTTATCTTTGGTTTATTTTTGGTTTATTTTTGATATATTTTAAATTATATGCATGCTTTATTAAACATTTATATTTAGAATGTTTTTAAATATATATTTAGTCTATTCTACAATTATATTGGATTTATTTGACGTATAAATACTCGAAATATACTGGTTTCCTTTTGGTATATTTCTAGTATATATTTATGGTTATTGTTGCTATTATATTTAAATTCATGCATCATTTATTTTTATGAATGTATGTTGTATATTTAATAATGAAGGATATCAATAGAACGTACTACTTAGTAGGCAGCACTAGGACCGAGTACGTACCGGTACGCCGATAGTATTTAGGCTATATTACTAACCTATTTGAGGATATTGATTGGATTTGATTATTTGATGTGTGAGAAAGGATTTGGGAGTGTGATTGCTGGAGCTTGGTTGACTAAGTGTCTCGGGGCCAATCACACTGACAGTTAGACTGCTGGAGCTCGGTTGACTTAATGTTTCGGGGCCAGTCTACTGTCAATATGGAAGAAGTGATTATATTTGGAATAAGTGAGCCTGTATGGCTAGAGTGTTGTCTAACACTGTTTTGAGGTTGCGATATTCTAGGGTTCTATTTGATCTTCATAAACAATTATTTTCATAAAATATATAAAATGATTTTGTTGCATCTGTATGCATTTGCTTGTATATATATTTATTATATATATACTATTGACTGAGTGCATTGTCATTTAGTATGGATGTATATATATTATAGTAATTCACTCAGTGAGGTCTGACTCCCCTCCATTGACTATTTTTTTTCAAGAGAGTCACCTTCATCAGACCTCAGTAGTAGACTTGTACGCCAGATTTCTTCCGCTCCGGCTTCTTTATGTAAATTGCTTATATGAGTTTTATTTTATAATCTAGACACTGAAGTAGTTATGGTCGATTATGAGATTATTGTATTATATTTGTATGAGATATGTACTTTAAATATTCAAACTAGATTTGTATTAAAAAGTTATTATATATATATAAGATGAGGATTTGATTTAAATTCCATGGTGGATTATTATTTTGATATTTATGATTTTATTCCGTTGCATAATATTTTACTTAATTGTGTTGTTATTATTATTATTACATGTTTTATTTTATTTTTAGGCTTGCTACGGGTTCCGGATTCGAAAGAATTCCCGTTCCCTAGCACTGGTCATGGCCCTTATTTTGGGTCGTGATTTGTGAAGAAAATATAGGAAAATTCAAATTCCTACAGTAGAAAATCACAGCTTCAAACTTATTCAATAGCTGTCTGAGAGTAGTCTACATTTTAGGTTGCATAACTCTTAGTATTTTGGACATATCTTAAGCTAAAGATATCTAATTGAGGTGATTAGAATTGATATGGAAATATAAGTCAAATATATACAACTTTGATGAAAAAAGTTTAGGGCAAATTCAGATGTCTTTAATATAAAATCATGTTTTCAAGTTGTGCATAGTTATTTGATAGTAGTATGCATTTTAGATTGCATAGCTCTTAATATTTTGGACATATCTTGAGCAACATAAGTCCAATTAAGGTGACTCAAAATGATATGGAAAAATAAGTCAAATATCTACAACTTTTATGAAGAAAGTGTGGGAAAATCAAATGTATTTAGTAGCCAATTATGGTTTCAATCCATCTATAGCTATCTAAAGCATCACCTTCAATATTCAAAATTATAATCATTGAATTGAAAATATAGATGTTGGTGTAAGCACCCAATTGTGCATAGTGTGACGAAAGCCCTTATGATGAAAAAATTAATCGAAAAATTGATCTCTAGCATTGAAATTTAAGATTTCAAGGACTAAATTATGGTGTTTTTTGGACTTAATTGCAAAATCATGATTTCAGAAGTGTTTTTATTTTTTTTTATTTTTTTGGGACTACATAAGCAAACTGTCAGTTGGAATTATGGAATATTTTCAATTTTTTAGTATATTCGGCCACTTTTTAATATTTTTTTTGTTCATTGATTGGTTGAAAATTATTTTTAATATTTTCTTAAAAGATAATTATGGTTTTACGGTATTCAAAATGCGTAAACATTTTTAAAACTGAGAGATAGCGTTTATTCCTAGAATGGAGGAAGTCAGCTCACAAGTCTCTATTTTAAAAAGCCAGAGACTGCGTGATTGAGGGATCAGCTCCGGACTATGCAGAAACCCTAAAAAAAATCACATAAAAAAAAAGTTTTCTTCACTACACAAAAAAAGCACGCTCTTTTGTTTTCAATAGTCCAGAAATCAATAAACACATACTCATTTCTCAAAGACGGTGATAATCCTCAATCTGAAGGGCATTCAAACAACATTTGCACAATATCTCTACTCTTCTCTTTTCTTTTATTTTAATTTTATTTTCTTATTTTTTTTATTAATTCATTACTAATTAATTTTTTTTGTTTTTTTTATTGATATTCTATGATGTTCTGGAGGTGAGGTTAGTGAAATAAGATTTTAGCAGTGATTACATTGAATAATCCATGGAATGTCATGGATTATGATTTGTAAAACTCTCATAGGATTTATTATTTTTGCATTTTTATAATTTGTTTTAGTTTTGGGTTGTGATTAATTTTCTTTTAAATTTTTTCACCGTAAGAATTTTAATAACCCTAATAGTGGAAATAGTGATTATTTACTTTCGTGTACTTAAAATTGATTAGTAATTAGGGTTTGACTTGGTAAAACCCCATAAAATCAATGATGGTAATAGATTAAAGTTAGGGTTTCATAAGATTGATTTAGGATTTTTTTTTTTAGAAAATCACTAAAATATATGGTTGATATATTTTTTGTGTTTTATTTGTTTTGGGCTTGTTTTTTATGTTTTTATCCTTTTCGGGCCCTAGAGCCCACGATTAGGTCTAATTCACTTAAAATAGGTTTATAAATGGTTTAGGTTAATTAATTAATTAAACCAATATAGACCCATTTTAGGTTAATTAGACTTTAAGCCCATTTTTAGTTAATTAAAATTTATTTAGATTTAGCTCAGCCCATTTAAATTCATTACTTTTAAAAACAAATAGACTTAAGCCCACATTTCACTTAAAATAAAATCAAGTTAGACTTAGACCTACCAATTTAACTTTTCCTTTAAAATTTTATAGACTTAAGCCCCATTCCTTGTAGATAATTGAAACAAATAGACTTAAGCCTACTATATTAAAATGTAGGCCCACCTTTAGTCCATTTCATTTGTAAATAAAAAATGTAAATCTAGCTAACCATCATTAAATTAAACTTAGTTTAGACTTAGGGACAATGAGCTTGAATGCATTTTTATATGTGATTTTATTAACTAGATGTCTTAGGGTTAGATGGATGTTCAAATAGGGTTTTAATAAAATTGCATGTAATTAGAGAATAAAGTAATAATTTATAAAGTAATTCTAAATGAACACGAGACTAAGAGAAGTTAGTATTCCATTCCCCAGAATCTTTAGGTTGTGGTGCTAACTTTCTTTTAGAGAATCAAGTACCACCAATTGAATTATCCTAGTTATTACCCTAGGTGGTGACATCCTCTTCTCCACGCTTATGACTTTGTGGTATAGTAGTGTGTTCCCTAAGGCCCTGAGCCTAAACAGTGTCACGGTTGCTAAAATCTTAAATGTGCGCCTAAACCCCACCATCTACAGGGGCGACTCCACTAGGGATAAGAGATACTAATTCTACTTGTGTTCTTTAGAATTATTTTTTTATTATTTTATTCTTGCATTCATTTTGCATGTCCCTATTAAACTTATGGTGTTGGTTTATAATTCCATGATTCCACTAGCTTCATGGAGTTGTAAATTGGCTAACCATCACTCTTAGCCTTAACTCAATTCAAGAGAGATACCGGGCTCATCTGACCAGAGTGTGTAACCCAAGTCCTAAAGGGGGGGTAGTCTTATCTTGAGTTTGCAAAGAATGCTAGGCTCCTTTGACCTTGACCTGAAACTTAAGTCCATAATGGAGAGCATCTTATTAAGGGAACCTTAACTTTTCATCGGACCCTAACCACATATAATGGCCTAGTTACTTCCCTTAGGACTTTTTTTACCCAAATTGCTTGCTTGTTTGCTACCATGAGGTACTTTTATTTATAAAAGCTCAGGCCTATACCTTTGAGGCCCATTCAGGCTAATAAGGATTGGGCTAGACCTTTATATTTAGAAATGTTGTTTCTGTGTTTTTGTTTTTAAAAGAGATTTAGCATGCGCGTTAGCTCTTAATATCCCCTATTGATATAAAGGCCAAGACTAAAATCCTAGGAAAAGAGACTTGCCATTTAACACGTGTGTGGGAGTAATAAGGTTGGAAGGATGTATATTATATACCTTTCTTTGATACTTGTTACTTACTACTTATTGCATAAACAGGTGCATCATGCATACATACATACATTCCATGAATTATACTGACACCTTGTTTTGCAACCATCATAGATTCATCTAGGTCTTCTCGTATATGGGGATGGAAAGATGGCAGATTAATCAAAGTATATCTAAGCCCTAAGTCAATAGCTCAAGGGATCCTTTAAGAACTAGAGAAGAGTCCTATCAACTCGCTTTACCTAGAAGTTGAACTGACTCAAACTGAATAGACATAAATGGAATAATAACCAGAGATATGGACCCTAGAGGACATTAAGGGAGCTTTGATGGATGACATAAGAGCTATGATGTAAGATGAACTGAGGCAAGCTCTAGTCAGACTAGTGTAACCAACTGTCGTACCACCACCTGCTATTGCTATTGAACAAACACCTACTGTAGGAGCTCCACCTATTACTACAGCTCCTCTACCTGTTGTTGGTGCTCCACCTATTGCTAATAATGCTGGGGGGCAACCTATTGCTAGAAACATACTTGCTATTGATATAAGACTTGAGGACATCGAGAACTACATGGTAGAGAAGGCAATGAGAGAATCACTTGAATTGGTCCAAGATCATGAGTCCAAGCAGATGCAAGCACTAACTCAGAAAATGTCCAAGATGGAAGAGCTTATTAGAGGATAAGGAATGGGGTACTTATTCGACTTGATGACATGTTGCAAATGGAGGGAGATAAGCTGCCTGAAAAATTCAAGATGCCTCAACTGCAAAAATTTGATGGGAAAGGAGATCCAAGGATTCATTTGAGCCAATATACAACAATCATGAGCACTAATAAGGCACTATTAGCAGTAGTTGCTAGGCTATTTGTGCTATCTCTAGAGGGAATGGCTATAAACTAGTATCATGGACTAGAAAATTAGTCTGGGCTGATTGGAAGGAATTATGTACTACCTTTTTGAAATAATATGATTATAACACCAGACTGGAAGTGTCTATCAAAGACTTAGAACTGACAAAGTAGAAACCTAATGAATCCTTCACTGATTAACTTACCAGGTTCATGAATAAGGCAGGATTGATGAAGAACAAGCTGGCTGAGAAGGATTAGGTGAGGATGATAGTCCATAATGTATCACCTAATATGGTTGAGATATTACAAATGATGAACCCCCAAATCATTCATAGACTTATATAATGAAGGTTTGCAAGCTAAAGAGATTGAGAGTGAGAAAAAGAGAAATGCTAGAAGCACCACAATCCGAAATTACCCAACTGGGGGCACACAACAAGGAAGTATTAGTCGAGTTGTGGAGGTGTGCAGAGTTCAGCAACCTTGAAGATTCTCCAACTTTAACTAACCTCTCTTTAAAGTTCTAGAATAATTAATCTAAAAAGGCCTAATTCAACCCTTAACCTATTTTAAGCCACCAAACCCAAATGTCCCCACTTTTAACCCTAACAGTTATGCAAATTCCACTAAGCTACTGGCCATTCCACAGACAATTGTATCTGCCTAAAACATGAGATCCAAAACCTGGTAGATTCTAAAAAAATCACAAACCCTGAAAGTCCAACTCTAAACCCAAACACCAAAAATAACCCTTTCCTAAACTAATAAAATGTTCCACCATAAGCAACCATGATGATCAATTCAGGGGTTAGTGAAGAAGAAGTGCTAAACTCCTTTGAAAACCTAAACCCTATAGCCAATGAAGAATCCCTTGGACAGCCATAGAGAGGAATGGAGGACTTACTAGGCCAGCCCTCACGCAAGTTTGATTACAAGGTGTTATACTCAAAACCACCCTTTATTGATATCCCTATTGAATTAGCCGAGCCTTCAGGTTGGGGTGATGATTTTGATGATAAGTGAATGAAAGAAGAGAAAGAACCTAAAACTCCTGAGCAGCCACCCAGAGGAGTTGAAGATCTATTAGGATAACCTTTAGGCAAGTTTGATTATAAAGTATTTTACTCTAAGCCCGCTGCAGCTAATATACCCATTGAAGAAATTGTGCCTACAGGATGGGGTGATGATTTTGATGATAAGTCAATGAAAGAAGGGAAAGAACCTAAAACTCCTGAGCAACCACCCAGAGGAGTTGAAGATCTATTGGGACAACCTTTGGGCAAGTTCGATTACATAGTATTTTACTCTAAGCCCACTTCAGTTGATATACCCATCGAAGAAATTGTGCCTATAGGATGGGGTGATGAGTTTGATGATGAACCTTTAGCTCCTAAATAGTCTCAAGAAGGAGTTAAAGATCTGCTGAACCAACACTTAGGCAAGCTCAATATGGAAGAGTTGAAAGGGAAAGAAACATGCACAATGGAAGTATGGAAAGATGGGAAAAGAGATTGAATCATTGGAGTTGTTGACATCTTGTATAACTCTGATGAAGAAATTCTAGGTGGTCTTGATGTTTGGAGTGATAATCCTAAGGTGAATCATGTTACTAGAAGTGAAAAGAATTACAAAACAGTTGAAAAGAAAATTGAGAGTCGTAAAAATTAGAAGAAATAGAAGATACAGAAATAGAGGAAGATCAGAAAAAGAATATAATTCTAGAATAGTTAAAGAATGCTAATGCAAATGTCAGTATTTGGGAACTATTGATGCATTTAGGTAGGCATAAAAGAGCTCTTGTCAAAGCTCTGTTAAACATGAACATTAAAATAGCAGGCACACTTGAGGCTATAGTAGTGAGGTTACATAAAAGAAACATGGACTGATAACTTTCTCAAATGATGACCTGCCTTTGGAAGGAAGAAACCATAATAAGGCATTGTTTATCCCAATTGAGGTGAGGGGAAAGAGAACCAATTTTACTATGGTTGATGATGGTTCTACTATTAATGTGTGTCCTTTGAAAATCCTGCTTAACTTCGATTTGAAAGCTGAAGACTTAACATATTCAAACCGCATAATCAGAGCTTATAATGATGGGACTAGGAACGTGGAGGGGACATTCCAAACTCTAATTAAAACAGGACCTATGGAATCAATTATTGAGTTTACTGTACTGGATATTCCAGTTACTTATGCCTTGTCGTTGGGAAGGCCATGGTTTTATGCTTTAGGAGGGGTACCCTCAACTATGCATCAAAAGATAAAATTCCCTCATAAAGGAGAGGTTGTGACTATAGAAGCTAGGACCAATGCTACTGTGGTAGCCATATTGGATAAACATAAGTAAATTTGTGCACCCCCTGGTTTACAGATTGTTAGGATATTTGATGGAATTGAAATGGATTCGAGAGTACCAAAAATGATGAAGAGTATGAATTACCAGCTTGGGCAAGGGCTGGGGAAGAATGAGCAAGGAAGCCTTAGTCTCCCAGAGTTTAAAAGTCGAGGCAACATAACTGGTTTAGGTTATATTGAAGAAAACAAGCTGATAAGAACAAGAGCAAGGAAGTGATTTAATGCTAAGCAAAGGAAGCTCTTAAAGAAAATTGGGCCAGGGGAAGGAAAATATTATTTAGGAGCTAAGGAATCAATTAATGTTGCTAAAGGAGATGTTCCTGGATTTAAGATCTTCAAGGAGTAGATTGTGGAGAACTTGGTAAAAGACAATAAACAGGAAGTGATGAAGCAGATAGTTGAGAGGATAGGCAATGCTGCTGTCGAAGAGCTGCTGTGTCTGCCAACTGAAGAGGAGCCACCCCAGGATTTAGCTACTATCATTAATGATAGCTTTACTAATGTTTTTTATGAGGAAAATGATGTAATAAGGTCTAGTCTATTTAAGGACAAAAACTCTATTTTTTCCATGGTCAATTATATGAATGCTAGTTTTACTTACTTATGTGATATGCATCCTGATAGTTCTGTGCATTATAACTTTGATCATTCATGCATGTTTGACATTAATTCAATTTGATTCATTTAACATGGGCATAAATGATAATCCAAAGAACATTTCTATATCACATGATGTAACTCCTAAAGAGAGGAAAAATTTTAAGAGAATATTAACAAAAAGAAAGGTAGTCTTTACTTGGACTTATGAAAATAAGCCAGGTTTAAATAGGGACATTGCAGAGCATCACATTCTAACTCATCCAGAAATTAAACCTGTCAAACAAAACTACGTAGGCTAAGACTAGAGTGGACTGAAAAGATAAGAGAGGAAATTGCTAAACAAATCCAGGCTAACTTTCTAGAAGTAGTAGATTATCCTTAATGGTTAGAAAATATAGTACCAGTACCCAAGAAAGATGGTAAGGTATGTATGTGTATAGATTTCAGGGATTTAAATAAAGCATGTTCGAAAGATGATTTTCCTTTACCCTATATTAATGTAATAATAGACAATGCAACATCTAGTGAAATGTATTCCTTCATAGATCGATTCTCAAGGTATAATCAGATAATGATGGTAGTTATAGATAAGATCAAGACAGCTTTCATCATGAAATGGGGGACATATTGCTACAAGGTTATGCCTTTTGGGTTAAAGAATGCAGGTGCAATATATCAAAGGGCAGCCACTACTCTTTTCCATGACATGATGCACAAGGAGGTGGAGGTGTATATGGATGATATAATGGTCAAGTCAGAAACAAGAGAGGGACACTTTGAAGCTCTAAATAAGTTCTTAGCTCAAATTGAGAAGTACAATCTGAGGCTCAACCCGAAGAAATGCATTTTTAGGGTTACTTTAGGAAAACTGCTAGGGCATATAGTTAGTAGTAGAGGAATTGAAGTAGATTCAAACAAAGTGAAAGCTATTTAGGAAATGCCAGCATCAAAGATAAAGAAAGAAGTAAGAGCATTCATTGGTAGGTTACAATATATTAGTAGATTTATTGTAAAACTTACTAATATTCTATTTTTAAACTCCTAAGGAAAAACCAACCTGTGAAGTGGAGTGATGATTTTTAAAAGGCCTTTGAAACGATTAAATAATATCTTGCTGATCCACATGTACTAAAGCCACCGAGGGAAGGTAAGTCATTGATCTTGTACCTGGCCTTAGAGGAAAATGCAATAAGGGTAATATTAGCACAAGAAGGATCGGAGGGGATAGAGCATGCGGTGTATTATCTTAGTAAAAAATTCCTACCATATGAGGAAAAGTATGACTTAGTAGAGAAGACATGTTTGATCATAATCTGGGCAACAAAGAAATTAAGGCATTATTTTTAGTCCTATAAGGTTCAAGCTATTTCAAAGATAGATCCCTTAAGGTACTTATTTCAAGTGCCTGCTTTGACTGGAAGGATGTCTCAATGGCTAGTACTCCTAACTGAGTTTGATATAGAGTACATCACTATGAAAGTCATCAAAGGAAGGGCAGTAGTAGAATTCCTAGCTCAGAATGCGGTCGAAGGTGATGAACAGTGGAACTTAGAATTTCCAAATGAGAACCTGATAGTTATAGAGCATCGGGAGTGGAAGCTCTACTTCAATGAGGTTATAAACAAAAAAGGAGTTGGATTAGGAATAATTCTTATTATGCTAGAAGGGGAAACCATACCAATGGTCAAGAAATTAGATTTCAAGGTGACAAATAATATGGCTGAGTATGAAGTACGCATCTACAGGATTGAAGCATCTCTAGCAATTGAGGCAAAGGAATTATTGGTTAATGGGGATTCAATATTGGTTGTTAGCTAGGCTAATAAGGAATGGGAAGTGAAAGAGGAAAAGTTGAAACCCTATATCTACTATTTGAAAGCTTTAGCAAAGAACTTCAATAAATGCCTCTTTATCCATTTGTTAATAGACGATAATCAGATAGCAGATACTTTGGCAATACTCTCTTCAATGTGGGATAGTGTGACTAGGTTAACTATAAAGCCTTTGGTGATTATGAAATCAAGAGCTCTATGTTATGGAGGAGAGAGATTTTGAGTATTCAAATAGGGTCTAAAGAGAAAGTGGTTTTATGATATTTGGAGGTTCATCGAAGAAGGAAAGTATATAGATAAAGTAACTTCAAAAGAGAGATATGTTCTTTATGTTCTTGTATGTAACTACGCAAGTCATGATGGAGTATTATATAAGAGAATGTTAAATGGAATGCAGTTTAGATGTCTCAAGAAAGATGAAGCTGAAGAAGTGATGAAAGAGATTCATGCATGAGCTTATGGTTCTCACATGAATGGGATAACCCTAGCTAAGAAGATACTCAGGCAAGGGTATTATTGGATGAGTATGGAAAAGGATTATATTATAATAATGAGGCAATGTCACCAGTGCCAGATCTATGGAAATCTTAACCATCTTCCTCCTATAGTACTGAATAATTTATCATCACCTTGGCCCTTTGCAGCTTGGGGAATTGATATCATATGAGAAATAAAATCGATAACATCAAATGGGCATAAGTAAATAGTCATGCCAATAGATTACTTCTCTAGATAGGTGGAGGCTGAGTCGTTCAATGCCATGAAAACAAAATAGATGGTAGGATTCATTGAGAAAAGCTTTATCTGTAGGTATGGGGTTCCACATCACATTGTGACAGATAATGGTGTCCAATTTCAAGCAAAAACAACGAAATTGTTATAGAAGTATAAGATTGAACATCATAAGTCTTCACCGTATCATCCTCAGGCCAATTGAGTAGTAGAAGTAGCTAACAAAAATGTCAAGAAAATCCTCTATAAAATGGTCAAAACTTATAAAGATTGGTATGAGTTTCTCCCATTTGCTTTGTAGGGATATAGGACTATAACTAGAATTGCCATAGGCCAAACTTCGTTCTCCTTAGTGTATGGTTGTGAAGTAGTCTTGCCTATAGAAACAGAGATCAAATCCTTAAGAGTTGTCATGGAAGCTAAAACTCTTGAGAGTGAATGGGCACAAAAGAGATATGATCACCTTGTATCTCTAAACAAGAAAAGGATGGATGCTTTATTTCATACTCAGATGTATCAGAAGAGGATAGCGAGATCATTCAACAAGAAGGTTAATCTTGGAAAGATAAAATCTTGGACATAGTGTTAAAATAGTCTAGAGCAGTGGTATTTGATCCGAGAGGAAAGTTCATACCAAACTGGGAAGGGTCGTATTTAGTCAAATCGATTTTGCCTAAGGGAGGTGCAAATATATTAGAACTGGAAAGGAATGAATTCATGGAGCCTATTAACCTGGATTGCCTCAAGAAGTACTTGTAAAAAATAAAATAAAAGTAGTATAAAGAAAATAAAGTCCACTGATTAGAAAATCTGAAAAGGCTAGTCAGACAAAAGTTAGGACATTCCCATTGTTTAGAAAACCCATAAAGGGTTAGCATGAAAAAATTAGGGAATAAAAATAAAAGAGATGATCCCGCTGGCTATAAAACCTACAAAGGGCTAGTTAGGAAAAAATTAGGGTAAATAAATGAAAGAAAAATATTCAGCTAGAAAATTCAAAAGGACTAGTTGATAACATGAGTTATATAAGGTGATGTAATAAATGTACTCATTTTGGCCCTAATTAATTATTCCTCTTGAAATTGAATTTTGTTTTAACATTACACGTTCTATCTTATTTAAAATGCATCAGTACTAGAAAGGAAAATAGAACATGAAAGCTTAAAATTATCTCTGTGAGACCAATTCCTATTGATGTTTGTGTTTCTTCTTTTATGACTCATCATGCAAAGTTTAAGTCCTCTTGTATCTAGAGAATCTTGGTGGCTCCGTAGCTTATACCATAACCCAGGTCTTGTAATTATCATTAGTAGCTCTATTAGTATCCAAGTGTATGTTCCGCTTAAGAATCCTATAAGGCCATAAATTCTCAACCCTGTCTAAAAAAATCTTGTTTAAGGGGGAAGCCTTCAAAGTCAGTCATAATAGTAATTATAAATTATGGGAAGCCATACTGATGACAAAGGTGGGAAGGAGAAAACAAAGTCAAGAAATACAGCCTTGGGATGGGAACACAGTGATCATATAGGTAAAGGATCATAAACTTCAGCTTTCACCAAGGGCAGATCTATGTAATCTCAGCATCTGTAATGCCCTGTAACTAATTCACCCACTAGTATATAGTATGCATATCCTCCACATTTAAAGGGTGATATTTTAGTTGATGAAGCTAATAAGATAAAGAGTTAACAGGAACAGTAAGCAAGCTCAGCTTCTCTTATTACCAGATTTGGAAAATACAGAAATAAATAAAACAAAATGAAAGACCATTAAGTTGAAAACCCAAAAGGGTGGCTTAGGAAAAAATTAGGGCAAGCTTGTTAAGTTGAAAACCTGAGAGGGTGACTTAGGCAAAAATTAAGGTAAAAAAAAAAGGGTTTTGGTTACATACCTGGAGGAGAAGTAAACTGACTGAAAGATGAAGTTGGACCTTTAAGTTATCTAGCCCAATAATGGTCTCAACAAGAATAATAGGTATAGGATCGACTCCAATCTCTACTTGTTCTAAGATACCCCCGATCATAGTATCAGCATCCCCATAGGAAGAAAATAAGAAAAATTGAGTGTAAAGGCAGAAAGCAACAGTTCTAGTCCAAGCAACACTACACTTATCCTTGGTCTCACACGTAGTAATTAAGGAAGACAAATTGATAGTCCTAGGGTTATGAGCAAAAAGATAAAAATCATCAGGGGGCATATCAAAGAAAGCAACAAGCCTATTTGGGAATTGCATACCTAAATCATGTAAGGCAATAGCAGCAATAGAGTTGAACGAGCACCCTAGGATGGCAGTAAATTCTTCAATCATAGGACACAACTCTTGACCATTGAACCTGAAGACATGATCCTTTAAGCTCCAGAATATTGCAGTAAGATACAAGAAATTGTCATTTATCTTTAGATGTTGAAAAGATTTTAAGGGTTTTATATGAAAGGGTTAAAGCTTATTCTAGTCATCACCATTAAGGCTCTTGAGAAACTTCTTCATCAATTGGAGAGAAGCTTGAGTTAATATGAGAATGAAGAAAAAGGAATAGTAAAACTAGTTCCCTTTTGAGCTTTTTATAAGGGAAGAAGCTGAATTTGGATAGAATTGGTATTCTTCTAATCGATAGAGATAATGGATGACAGATAAAATATAAGGATAATAGGATAAGATAGATGATTAATAAAGGATAAATAGTTTAATTATCTAATTATTCTAATTATCTAAAATCTTTATCCTTTTACTTAAGTCTGATTCAAGGAATTTGTATTCATATCAAGACACAGACCAATTTAACACAGTGTATACAAATAGTACATAATTCAAAACACAACAGTATAATAGAAAAGTTTAATAGCCTAGATTAGTCATCCTGAGCTTTAAAATCATCCTAATGAAAGGTGTCCAAAGGTATGACAAATGAAGTCCTAGTGCTATAAGGATCAATGCCTGAACATGCAAGTTATCGACAAAGCATCTTAATCTCATGCTCCAAATCACTGGAGTAGCTCTGTACGTATAGGAAATAACATGTCATGTACATTTCATACATAACATGCATACATTTGCACTCTCAATGTATATACTTACCCTCCAACTATCTGTAACCTGTGTAGTGAATAATCTTTGAGACGAGGCAAGTTTATACAAGTACTATGCATGTGTTCAGGGAATCTATTTTGTAAAAGTTTTACTAATGTCAGTATTAAGTATATAGATTGATGTAGGAAATAAATCAAATGGACTCACATGAGAAGTATCCGTAGGGGAAAAACTAAGAAGCTAAGCCTCACCAAAATGCATCTGCTACTCAAGTGGAGTCTGAACAGTAGGAGCCCAGTAGAACATGGACCTATCTGGGAGAGAAACATCACCAAGGATAACACCAACAAAGGCCTCATCGTGACTAGTTCTAATATGTTAAGTAGAATGTGCATCACTAGGTCTGGACCTAGGACCCTCAGAATCATGAGCAATATCAGCAATAGGAACAGTCTTAGACTCAGGAATGGTCTCAGTCCCTAGATTAGTCTCAGTCTCCTCCTCCATCACCTCATCAACATGAGAGCCAATCTCCTTGAGCTAAGAGTAAAGAATGAATGAAGCATGAATTCTAAAAAAGAACAAAAGAAGTGATCAGAGATTACCTTAATTCTGTCAATAGGAATCTACTCTAAGAGATGCTTATGAATGAACTACTGGTAATGTCATGATCGCTTGAGGAAGGTCGAAGCATCGTATCCTTGAAGTGCCACTGTTAGCTCTGAACCTGTCAGATGAGAACTACATACCATAAAATAAGGGACATTAGATGGAATACGATGTCGAGAAGGTCCGAAAGACCAGCGATGCATTCATTCTCCTAAATACCATATCTAACAACCATATCTAAGGAGTAGATCATAGACTCAAGCTGTACTGCACTAGCCATAAAGTCATATCTCTAGACATTGTTAGCTTCCACCAACCAATTAGAATTAATTTGCAAAATCATGTTAATTAATTTTTATTTTCATTAAATGATGAAGTACTAATGAATTTGCTTTTTACTAGGTACCACTCGATAGTGTTCAGATGATCATGATAGGTCTGAAGAGTGTTCATGGCAATAGCTAAACAAGAAGAGCCCTATCTCTGCATCAGAGGAAGACTCCCATTAGAACTGATAGCATCAAAGCCCCTTATCAACCTGATCTTTATACTGTAGATCTTAAAGAGAAAAATAAATAAGTCAACATGTCATATAGAAAGTAAGGATGGTGAAAAGTAGAGAAAATATGGCGTACATGCAAGACATTCCAAAAGCCACACATTATAACAGCACCTCTACAGATAGTGTCCAGTTTGTAGTAAAGATAAGCAAGTGCAGTAGATCCCCAATCAAGTGTGGCAACCCAATCCAAGTCATGGAGTGGGCCAAGTAGAGCAATACTAACCTCATGATTAGTCTTGCAAAAGAGGTTCATACCCAATAGTATCAAAAGGAGACACCTCGCCTTATGAGCAATCTGACAAGGAGTGGTGGTAGGAAGGCATCTGAATCCCTCAACCAACGATGAAAGAAGAAAATTCTTCTAATTCTTCCATGTCGGAGTGAACCTGATCAAATCTCCCACATACTAACTCCTTGCATACTCAGGGGGATTGCAGTAACTAATATCGAAGGAAATGGGAATCCCTCTGAAAGCAATCCTAGTGATTATGGAAAAACTCATAGGCGAAACAGTCAGCTCACCTACATGGGTATGGAAAGTATGGGTAGTGTCTATCCACCACTCAATCAGAGCAAATAAAGAATAACGATCAGACTTGCCTCGAGTTAAAGGAAGTGCAATAATGAAATGTCTGAACCCAGAAGCCCATATCAGTTGTGCTACGTTATCTGGCAGCTCGTGAAACAATTCTAAGGCTCTATGAAAACAACTTGTGAATTTATCGCTCGCTGGATAAAATTCAAGGATTCAGGAAAGAGAATAAATAAATAAATAAAATTTAATTAATTAATTAATTAAAAAAATTTTAAAATTGAAAAATCATAAAAGTCGATCGACATGACCAAATGCCGATTGACTTTTGCCTAATGTTGATCGGCATTAGGCAAATACCAATTGGCATTTGAGCAAATGTTAGTCTGAATTTGCATACAGACCAAATTTTAACCTTTTGACACTATTTTTCACATATTTGATCAGTTATACAGTATACCCAGAGCTAAAATACTATGTGACAATAGTTTTCATGCATTTTTTTTTATCAATTTCTAATATAGTTTGAATAATGTGCATACTAGTTTGCATTCTGAAATTTATTCTAACTACTAGCTTTACAAATAGTTTTTTTTACAGGAATAAGCAGAAATAAGGAAATGTTACCTCATTACTAATATCTGTACGACTATGGAGGTGTAAGTAAGTCAAAAGAAGAATAGAAGAACCTTCTTGAAGTCCGAGATTGTTCTAAGGAAAACAGAGAGGTTGAATGGCTGGGTCTACTGGAATGTCTACTCTTTTATGTACTCTATATTGTGGGTCAACCATAGGATTTGATAGATTGCAAATCGGATGTTAGATGATCAAGAAATCAAGAAATAAAAATCAATCCAAGGAAAGAAAAGAAAAAGAAAAGAAAATGAGGAATGAATGAGATATGCAAAAAGGGAAGTAATAAATAAAATGGAAAATGTCCATTTTAGTCCCTTAGATATGTTGGCATTTAAATTCAAGTTATTTCTTTGCAATCCAGTCCATAATTGCATTTTAATTAGGAACTAGTTCCTAATTAATTCATCAAAATCCATATAATTAATCATTAATAGCATACATTCATCTATATTCATTATAGATTCTCATTTAAGTACAAAATACATAATGTAAATACAAAATTCAATTTTTGCATTTTACATGCATTATTTCAATCAAAGGATTTTAAATTCATATAATGCACATGATTATGTTATGTACTGCTCAGTAGTCATAACCTTCATTATGTTATGTGATGCATAGTAGTTATGACATGAGTTGCTAATTTCATAATTTACTAGATGTTCCACGAGATCTATAGCAAATTTGAAAGTAGCACTTTTGCTAGTAGCTACACTATAGTTATAACATTTTTTTTAAATCATCATTAGACATCCCATAGGAAATATAATGAAACTCATTCTTACTAAACGTCCCACAGGGAATATAGCAAGCTTCATTGTATACATTTCGTTAGACATCCCATAGGGAATATAATGAAACTCATTGTCACTAGACGTCCTATAGGGAATATAATGTACATCGTTAGATATCCCACAGGGAATATAACAAAACTCATTATCACTAGACATCTTATAAGGAATATAGTGCACATCGTTAGACATCCCACGAGGAATATAACGAAACTCATTATCACTAAATGTCCTACAAGGAATATAGTGTGCATCGTTAAACGTCCCATAAGGAATATAACAAAATTCATCATTACTAGACATTCCATAGGAACTGTAGCAGATTTTCAATTCATCATTGCTAGACGTTCCATAGGAACTATAGCAGACTTTTAATTCATTATCGCTAAACATCCCACAGGGAATATAGTGAAACTCATTTGCATAAAGTTCACTAGACGTTCCGCAAGAAATATAGTGAGACTTGATAAACATTACATTCGCTTAAAATTGCATAGCAATTTAAGCATTAATCTGTCAATTAGGATACAACTAGGCATCCTAGTTCTTTCCTTCAAAATTGTGTGCTTCTACTACTTTGTCGCAATTTGTCAAATAAACAGTGATAAAGGGGGGCAATTGTAAGCACCCAATTTCAAGATGCAATTATGCATAGTGCAATGAAAGCCCTTATGATGAAAAAATTAATCAAGAAATTGATCTCAAGCATTGAAATTTGAGATTTCGATGACTAAATTATAGTATTTTTTAAACCTAATTGCAAAATCGTGATTTTAAAAGTGTTTTTATTTTTTATTTTTTACGACTGCATAAGCAAACTGCCAGTCGGCATTTAGCTAGTGCCGACCAGCATTAGCAAAATGCCAATCAGCATTACGGAATATATTCAATTTTTCAGTATATTAGGTCATTTTTTAGTATTTTCATTCACTGATTGGTTGAAAATTAATTCTAAATATTTTCTTAAAAGATAATTGTGGTTTTAAATGTTCAAAATACGTAAATATTTTGAAAAATTGAGAGATAGCAATTATTCCTGGAATGGAGGAAGTCAGCTCATAGGTCTGTGCTTTAAAAAGCCAGAGACTGCGTGAGTGAGGGACCGGCTCTGAACTACGTAGAAACCTAAAAAAAATCACAGAAAAAAAAAGAGTTTTCTTCACTACACAAACAAAGCATGTTCTTTTGCTTTCAATAGTCAATCAATAAAAGCATAATCAATTCTCAAAATGGTGACAATCTCAATCTGAGGGGCATTCAAACAACATTTGCATAGCATCTTCTATTCTTCTCTTTTCTTTTCTTTTAATTTTATTTTCTTTATTTTTTTATTGATTCATTACTAATTAATTTTTTTGGTTTTTTGTTTTTTTTTTGATATTCTATGATGTTTTGGAGGTGAGGTTGGTAAAATAAGATTTTGGCAATGATTACATTGAAGAATCCATAGAATGCTACGGATTATGATTTGTAAAACTCCCATAGGATTTAGGATTTATGATTTTTTGCACTCTTATAATTTATTTTAGTTTTGGGTTGTAATTAATTTTCTTTTAATTTTCTGCATTGTAAGAATTGTAATAACCCCAATAGTGGGAATAGTAATTATTTACTTTTGTGTTCTTAAAATTGATTAGTAATTAGGGTTTCACTTGGTAAAAATCTCATAAAATCAATGATGGCAGTAGATTAAAGTTAAGGCTTCATGAAATTGATTTAGGATTTTTTTAGAAAATTACTAAAATGTATGGTTAATCTATTTTTTGTGTTTTATTTGTTTTGGGCTTATTTTTTATGTTTTTATCCTTTTTGGACCCCAAGACCATGATTAGGTCTAATTCACTTAACATAGGTTTATAAAAGGTTTAGGTTAATTAATTAATTAATTAATTAAAACCAATGTAGGCCCATTTTAGGTTAATTAGACTTTAAGCACATTTTTAGTTAATTAAAATTTATTTAGATTTAGCTCAGCCCATTTAAATTCATTACTTTTAAAATAAATAGACTTAAGCCCACATTTCACTTACAATAAAATCAAGTTAGACTTAGACTTACTAATTCAACTTTTCCTTTAAAATTTTATAGACTTAAGCCCATTCCATGTAGATAATTGAAACAAATAAACTTAAACTTACTAATTAAAATGTAGGCCCACCTTTAGTCCATTTCATTTGTAAATAAAAAATGTAAATCTAGCTAACTATCATTAAAATTAAAATTAGTTTAGATTTAAGGACAATGTGCTTGAATGCATTTTTATGTGTGATTTTATTGACTAGATGCCTTAGGGTTAGATGGATGTTCAAATAGGGTTTAATAAAATTTCATGTAATTAGAGAATGAAGTAATAATTTATAAAGTAATTCTAAATGAACATGAGACTAAGAGAAGTTAGTATTTCGTTCCCAGAATCTCCTAGTTATGGTGCTAACTTTCTTTTAGAGAATCGAGTACTACCAATTGAATTGTCCCAGTTATTACCCTGGGTGGCGACTCCTCTTCTCCACGCTATGACTTTGTGGCATAGTAGTGTGTACCCTAAGGCCTTGAGCCTAAATAGTATCGCGGTTGCTAAAATATTGGACACACGTTAAACCCCACCGTCTACAGTTGGACACATTATTTGCATCTCCAACAACTATATTTTTTAGTGTTGGTCTATATAAACACCTCAAGAGCTGATTGGAAGTTATGAAACTTTTTATCATTCATTCTTTCTTAAGCTTTCAATTATGCACTCAAATTCTCTTAAATAATTCTTTATTTATATAACTCTTACGAGAGTTGGTTGTATGTTAAAAATAGAATTTCTCTTCATCTTAAATCTTGGGATAGATTATAAAGGAAATGAGATTTATTTCTAAAGGAATTGGTTTAAGTGTTGTCCATTGAAACACTTGGGATTTGGTTTTTTGAGTGAGCCTTGAAAACTCATGTTGCAAGGGTGTAAGAGTGAGCCATAAAACTCTTGTGTAATCTTAATATTGTGAATAAGATTGTGGGTGATTGAAAATCCGAACTTGGAGATAAGTTAGGTGGAGACATAGAATTGTTGTTGAATCTGAACTCCTTAAATCTTTTTGTTCTTCATTCTTCCTTCTCAACTTTCACTTAATTTTTGCAAAGAATTCTTTTAATTGCTCATTTTTTTTTGATAGTCCTATTCACCCCCTTTTAGGACTCTTTGCAATTAGTATCAGAGCTAGTTCTCCCTTACCATTAATTAAGGCAGAGCACTAATGAGAACTCTCACTTGTGAACTATGTCACCAAATCAGGGCTCTCCGCTCATTAGTGTTGGTGCATTAGTGGAGACGATGGCTGGCTAGTCTGATAGGTACCATTAAAAGGTGATATAGGTAGGGTATGAGTTATAAAATTTTTCAATTGGTATCAAAGCTTGAATTCTAGGTACTTCATTGCTAGAATACAAGATCGTAGGGAGTGAATCACAAAACATCTCTTCTCTTAGACCATTCTTTGATGGTAGTGATTATCCACATTGGAAATTCAAAATATTGTGATTCCATCAAACTTTGAGATGACATTGTCCTAAGAGGTTGGGAACCACCTACAACTATTATTGATGGTATGGTAACCACTCTTGCAAGAAGCCAATGGAGTATTGATCAAAAGGAAGAAAATCATAAAAATAAAAAAGCTATGATTACTCTAGTCTCTTTAATAACAAGAGAAGGAGGTAAGCTTCAACATTGTATGTCGGCCAAAGAAATGTGGGAGACCTTAGAAAATCACTATAAAGGCAACATTCAAGTAAGAAGCAAGAAGGTTGAACTTCATATGTATGAATATGAACTCTTCACAATGAAGCCTCATGAATCAATCACGGAGATGACAAACCATCTTAATGCTCTCCTCACAACCCTCAAGGAACTTGGAAAACATTTCTCTAAGGAAGAGGTAAACAATAAGATTCTAAGAATCCTACCTAAGAAGGATTGGGAATCTCATGTTACTTCAATTAAGGAAGCTTAAGACCTTTTCACTCTATCAACTGATGTGTTCATTGGTAAGCTCTTAACACATGAGCTCATTATCAATTAAAGAGGTAAATAATAAAAAAAAGAAAGAAGAAAAGAAAAAGAACATTGCTCTAAAAGCTCTTCAAGAAGATAGTGAAGAGGAAAGTATCAAAGATTTCATAACATTACCATGCTCACTAGGAACTTCAAGAAGATTTTAAAAAAGAAAAACTTCTCAAGAACAAAGGACTTTAACAAGAATTTTGAAGGAGATGGGGAGAAGAAAACTAAGGAGGTTACTTATTATGAATGGAAGAAATCGAGAAATATTAGAAGTGAGTATCCTAAACTCAAATTCAAGAACAAAGGAGTAAAAGATAAGAAGAAGACATTCAAAGTTACTTGGGATGATTCCTCTCAATTCAAAGAGGAAGAGAAACAATAAGAAGTGGCTAATCTTTGGTTCATGGCTCTTGAAAATGAAAATGAAGTACAATCTACTTCTTATTCTTCCTTTGATGATTACGATAATTATTGTGATGATGATGAGAGCTCTATTGTGAGCAAACTACTTGTTAAATGCAAAAGTTTGTTATCTAAGAAGAAATATTATAAGCATCAGTTAGGTAGCTTAAATAGAGAATTAGAAAATTTTAAAATTAATCTTGCTAAACTTGTTGAATCAAACAAAAAACTTGTTAGTGATGCAAAATTTTCTAATTCTTTAGAAGATCAACTTAAGAAAGCAAATGATGAAAATCATAAGCTTTCTAAGGAGGTCTTAGAATTAAAGAATTCTATTACTAAATTTAAGAGAGGAAAAGAAATTTTAAATAGTCTTCTTGACTCTTAAAAATTTCATGGAGATACCTATAGAATTGGATATAAGAATGAAATGTCATCATCATATTCATCACATATTAATTTTGTAAAAGCTTCACATGATTCCACTCCTTCAACCTCCAAATCAAATAAGACTCAAGCTTTCAAAGCTAAAAGATCTCATGTGTTAAATAGAAAGGGAAAGTCTCATAAGATTCATCCTTTATTAACATAAAGAGATAAGGCTCAAACTAGAGCACCTAAACCCAAGCATGCTTATATGTACATTAGACACAATTATAATAGGCATGCTGCACAATATGATGAACATAAACATGTTGCACAAAATTATCAAAACACACATCACCGTTGCCGATACTTGTCTTACTTAATGACATAAAACAATATAAGATACACACAACACCAAAGGCATGTTGCACACACTAGGAAAGCATTTCATCCTAAGAGGAATAAATTCAAAAATATTGTATATTCTTATTGCATGATCAAAGGACATACTAATAATGTGTGCTTCTATAGAAGACTACATATGAATTTACTTCCTATGGATTATCTTGAAACTAACCAAGCCATACCAAGAAAGGTTTGGGTCTAAAAGAACACTTAAATTATTTTGTGTATATATGCTTGAAATCCACAAGAATAAAAAGCAAGTGGTATCTTGATAGTGGATGTTCAAGGCACATGATGGGAGACAAAGAAAAATTCAACAAACTTGATGCTAAGGATGGAGGACACGGTACTTTTAAAGATAATACAAAAGAAAAAATTATTGGCATTGGAGAAATAGGTAATCCTCAATCCTTATCCTACATCATGTGTTGTTTGTTGATGGTCTTAAACATAATTTACTTAGTATAAGTCAATTATATGATATGGGAAATAAAGTAAATTTCTATCCTAAAAATTGCTTTATTACTAGTCTTGATGAAAATAAAATTATTTTTAGTGGTGAAAGAATTAACAATGTTTATGTCATTGATTTGAATAAAATTGATAACAAAGACATAAAATGCTTAGTGCCTATCTCTTATGACACATGGACATGGCACATAAGGTTAGGACATGCAAATTTTAAGCTTTTAAATGATCTTTCTAAACATGAACTTATGATTGGTTTGCCTAAGCTTGAATTTACGAAGGATAAACCTTGTGATACTTGCCAAAAGGGAAAAAATCCAAGTCCTCATTTAAGCTAAAAAATGTAGTATCCACCTTTAGGCCACTTGAATATAAACATATGGATTTATTTGGACCAACTAGAGTTACTAGTCTCGGTGGAATGCACTATGCATATGTATTGATTGATGATTACTCTAGATTTACATGGGCATGTTTCCTTGCTCATAATAATGATACATTTAAAGCTTTTGAAAAATTTACAAAAAGAGTTCAAAAAGAAAAGGACTTTTATATTTCTTCTATTAGAAGTGTTCATGGAGCCGAATTTGAAAATGAAATTTTCAAAAACTATTGTAATATAAATGGTATTTCTCATACATGTTCATCTCCTAGAACTCCTAAATAAAATGGGGTAGTTGAAAGGAAAAATAGAACTCTTGAGGAAATGGCTAGAACAATGATTCATGAGTATAATTTGCCTCTATACTTTTGGGCAGAAGCCATTAATACATCTTGTTATATTTCAAACTGAGTTTTCAAAAGACCAATTTTAAATAAACATCTTATGAGCTATGGAATAATAGAAAACCTAAAATCTCATATCTAAGAGTATTTGGATGCAAGTGATGAATTTCAAACTTTATCAAATGGATGTTAAAATTGCATTTTTAAATAGTTTTATTAAAGAAAAGAACCTCCATGTTTTGAAAGCTTTAATTTTCCAAATCATGTATTCAAACTTTCTAAAGCATTATATGGATTGAAACAAGCTCCTAGAACTTGATATGAAATATTGAGCAACTTCTTATTAGAGAAAGGTTTCTCTAAAGGAAAATTTGATATTACTTTTTTCATAAATAAATCCAAGCATGATTTATTAATTGTTAAAATATATATTGATGACATTATATTCGGTGCTACTAACTATTGCTTATGTGAGGAATTATTTAATTTAATGCAAGGAGAATTTGAGATGAGTATGATGGCTGAACTCAAATTCTTTCTTAGACTACAAATCAAGCAATGCAAAAATGGGATTTTCATCAATCGAACTAAGTATGCAAGAGACGTTCTCAAGAAATTTGGCATGGATGGAGCTAATATAAGTAAAACTCCAATGAGCACCATAACTAAACTTAATAAAGATGAGAATGTCAAACCGATTAATGAAAAACAATTTAAAGGTATGATTGAATCTTTTTTTTTAACTACTAGTAGACCCAATATTATGTTTGCTACGTGCTTGTGTGCTAGATTTCAATCAAGTCCTAGAGAGTCTCATTTGAATGCTATCAAAAGAATTTTCAAATATCTTTGTGGTACAATACATTTAGGACTTTAGTATCCTAGGAGTTCATCTTTTGACTTGATTAGTTATTCTGATGCAGACTTTGTCAATAGTTTACTAGATAGAAAAAGCACTTCTGGAACTTATCAAATTTTAAGACAATGTTTAGTTTCTTAGTTTAGCAAGAAACAAGTTTCGATTGCCTTATCCACTACTGAAGCTGAATATATTGCAACAAGTCTTTATTATTCACAAGTTTTATGGAAAAAATAATAGTTGTTAGACTATGGTGTAAAACTTGATCACATTATAATCAAATGTGACAATACAAATGTTATCAACCTTAGCAAAAATCCCATTCAACATTCTAGAACTAAGCATATAGATATTAGACATCATTTCTTGCATGATCATATTCAAATTAGTGATATCTCACTTGAATTTATTGATACAAATAATCAATTTGTAGATATTTTCACCAAACCTCTCAATGGAGAGAGATTAAATTTCATTAAGCATGAACTGGACATAATTGATGGTTCTAGTTTATCTTGATTTTATGTTTAATTGATGGTTGAATTGTTTTCATGTGAAATCATGTTATGCTTATTGATTACTTTGATTGATAAATATTTTGATTTTGGTCTTAAAATTTTTTTTAGACGTCAACTTATTTTGGTTTATTTTTTTAAAATTTCCTTTTGCATTTTGTTAAAGGAGGATAAATAATTTGAGTTTGCATGTGTACCTAGTTAATTTTTTTAACATGTGTACTTAGTTTGTTTTAAATTTTAAACTCCTTTAAAAAATGTGTTTATGTTAGTGACATATTACATTTTTATTTGATATAGGGGGAGAAATTTTGTTTAAATTTTTGCATGCATATTAACATTATGACTAATTTTGTCGTACATCATATGTGACAAAAGGCCTTATTTTGCTTACTTTATTATGTATGACATAGATTTTATAAAGATTTTAAGTATTTTTGTTTTCATTTTCCCTTTATATCTCTCTCTTTTTTCTTTTGACAAAAGGGCAGAAATATATTTGAGTTTGTTATTTATTACTATACATGTGTATAATATTTTATTATTGTGTTTATACATACATAATTCATGTATAATTTCTTCTTAGGAATTGTTTTTATCTTTGATAAGGCATGGATATCCTCTTAAGAATTGTTTTAATCTTTGATAAGGCATGAATATTTTTACAAAGATTTGGTGTATCTTTGCTTTGTTCCTATAGGAAGTGATGCATTTTAATAGCACTATATGTTGGGTTTCATGATTCCATATGCAACGAAAAATAAAATTTGATTTACAAACCCAGATCCAAGTAATTTGATTAATTGATTAAATCTAGGTTTTTGTTTTCTTACCACAAATGTAGAAGAGGCAAGAAATCTTGAAGGAAGAGAGGAGGTTCACTCTGGTGACACCTTACCTTGAACTTTTAATTTACTAGTTTGGATTTAAGATGTCTCCAAAAGAATCCATCCTCCACAAGTGTCCACATGAACAACCTTGAATTTAAAAATGAATATTTGTGTGCTAGCACCTTCTCTTGATTTCTTACAAATCAAGAATTAAAAAGAACTCTGTGTTTTGTTTTCTAAAAGAGAGAATGAATTTGATTGCAGAATAATGAGAGTATATAAAACCCTAGAGAATATAACATATTTATAGACATTTAAATTAGAGTTTCACTTGCCAAACAACCTTTTGGTAATTTCTCACTTATTCTTATTTGAATTTTATTTAAAATTAAATCAGAAATAATATTCTATTTAATTATTTATTTCCCTAGAGCTTATTTGGGCTTGTTAAACCCATATTCGTTTTAGGCTTGTTCAAAGTGTGTGACCCTCTAGGTTCACATGACATTGGCAATGGGCCTTAAATCTTTATTTAGGCCTACAAGTCATAAGTGGTCTATAGCAAGACATTATGACTACCCAAGTCATGTGAAATTAATAATTCAACATAACCTAATATACAGTGAATATTCTAGTCCCTTTGTCACATGATATCTTAATTGAATATAAGTCATAGATTATGTCATCCTTATAGAATTCAATCATATAATTTCTTAATTCTAAGTAGATTGAGAATGATAACTCTTTATCAATTTACTTTAGCATGGCCATGCATTTTCCTCAGTCTATTTTATCAAGGGGCCCATAAATATCTTACTCATATTAAATGAGGGACAAATTCCTTCTCAATCACTCACATTCCTCACATAACTCATTTTATACCAAATAGCAACCTATTTTATCATTTGGTTAATGATAATGTAAGATTGTGTCAAAATATAAAATAGTTAAGTAGAAATCCATAGTGATTTCAAGGTCAAAGGACAAAACCAATATTACTGTGATGAGAATTACTTATGATAATTATCTATGTAGTATTCTCATGATGGGTCAATCCAGCACTTTATTTCTCACATAAATACCTATGAGTTTACTTAATATCTCATATTCATGATTAGTAAAACACAATCGTCAATCAACACCATACTAGTCATAATACATTGTTATGACTAGGGACAATTTGAATAGAACTCATATTTAATCTAAGGGTTTTACTATCAAGTCATATACTTAATGACCTTAGTAAGAATTGACTATTCAAATAATTATCATAACATAAAATGATAATGAAAAATGCCTCTTTATTAAATAAAATGACAAAGTCAAAACATGGTCATACATGATTGACCAAGTGCATATCACTAACATTATATGCATATATGTTTGAAATTATTTCCTCACATTGCCTAACATTTATTTAAATGATCATGTTATCATATTTTATGTTTTTAATACATATGTCTTAAGAATGCCATATTTTTATCCTTCCTACTATATTTTATGTTGTTTATATTTTTTTTGTTAAGGGGAATAATCTATAAATTTATATTTCTTATCAAGTCCATATTTGTAGGAGGAGAAATAAAGAAATATATTTTATTTCATTTGGTATCATTATTATCACAAATATTATCACACACTTTACTTTGTATTATTTTTTATCAAACTCAAAATAAGTTTATCAAAATAAAAAAGGGGGAGATTGTTGACCTTAGCAATAATCAATCTTAATTTTGATCTTAATAAACTTAATTTTCAGCATCTAATTTGTTTGTTTAAGTGTGTATAAGTTAGGACTTCATTGGAAGTTAAAATGAAGTATGATTATCTTGGACTAATTCGACCTCTGAGATTTAAGAAGGCTTTTTACATCCTTATAGCTTTATAATGAGAAAGTTATCTTCTTTAAATTTGAAATAGACATCTTGAGCTTTTTGAATTGGGCTTTCTTGTCAAAATCCGAGTTCGTTTGGGTATGCAAATATTAAGTCGAAATTAACGTATGAAGCTGCCATTTCAGATTGCACATCTCTTAGTATTTTAGACATATCTTAAGCTGCAGAACCCTAATTGAGGTGATTCAAAATGAAATAGAAATATAAGTAAAATATCTACAACTTTTATAAAGAAAGTATAGGGAACATTTAAACACCTCTAATATAAAATCATGGCTTCAACTTGTGCATAGTTGTCTAAGAGTAGTCTACATTTGAGGTTGCATAGATTTTAGTATTTTGGACATATCTTGAGCTAAAGATGTCTAATTGAGGTGATTAAAATTGACGTGGAAAGATAATTCAAATATCTTCAACTTGTGTATAGCTGTTTGATAGTAGTATACATTTTAGATTGCACAATGCTTAGTATTTTGAATATATCTTGAACTAAAGAAGTCAAATTGAGGTGATTTAAAATGATATGGAAAGATAATTCAAATATCTACAACTTTTATGAAGAAAGTATAGGCAAAATCAAATGTCTTCAGTAGCCAATTACGGTTTCAATCCATGCATAACTGTCTGACAGCATCACCTTCAATAATTCAAAATTATAATCATTGAATTCAAAATATAGATGTTCGACACATTATTTACACCTCCAACAGCTATATTTTTTAGTATTTGTATATATAAACACCTCAAGAGCTTAATGGAAGTTAAGAAGCTTGTTATCATTCATTCATTCTTAAGCTTTCAATTAAGCTCTCAAATTCTCTTAAATAATTCTTTGTTTATATAACTCTTATAAAAGTTGGTTGTGTGTTAGAAATAGAATTTCTCTTTATATAAAATCTTAGGATAGATTAGAAGGGAAGTGAGATTTATTTCTAAAGGAATTGGTTTAAGTGTTGTCCATTAAAACACTTGGGATTTGTTTTTTTGAGTGAGTCTTGAAAACTCATGTTGTAAGGTTGTAAGAGTGAGCCATAAAACTCTTATGTAATCTTAATCTTATGAATAAGATTATGGGTGATTGAAAAGCCTAACATGGGGATAAGTTAGGTGGAGATGTAGGATTGTTATTGAATCCGAACCACTTAAATCTTTGTGTTCTTCATTCTACCTTCTCAACTTCCATTCAATTCTTATAGAGAATTTTTTTAATTTCTCATTTATATTTGATAGTCCTATTCACCTCCCCTTTGGGACTTTTTTGTAAATTTTATTCATAAGATTGAGTATACAAGAGTTTTAAGGCTCAACTCTAACTTTACAACAACGAAGCTTTTCTAGACTTAACTCTAACCAAAACTAAAATTTCAATTGTTATAATGGATAACACTTCAACCAATTCATCTAACTTTAGTCCTTTGCTTCCCTTTGCTTATCTAAGAAAGTGATAAAGAAGACTTAAAGCTAGCACACTACCCACACTTAAAATTTTGATGAAATAACATTAGAGCATTGAGTGCGTAATAAATTTCTAAGAGAATTTATATAACTTCTTAAATGAGTTTTAGGTAATGCTTTTATAGTTGGCAGGCAAACTATGGATGTTGGAGTACTTCATCCTTAACCTTCATTATGCTCATTTAATGAGCATTCAACTTTTTATAGGAATTTTACTGCTCATGGTTATGATTACCCCCCCCCCCCTTAATATCATAATCATGACTATCAATAAAACTAACCATTATGTCTCTAAACTAGTCGTTGAAGACTTAACAGCTGGATTGTGATCATTATTGTGGCCTCAGATCATAAGGGTCATTATCTTCAGTCTTGGTTTAGCCTCTATCTTGATCAGGTTCATGACTTGGCTTATGATTGTGTTGATCATGATTGTGATCATTCCTCTCACAATCGTGATCGGGATCATTAAGGTCATTGCCTTATTTATGAGAAAGGCTTTAAATGACTCTCAATAATGATCATATGCTTCTAAGCGTGATCACCACCATCATGATTGTGATAGAGACTATGAGGGTCTTTGTCTCTTTTCTTCACTAAGTATTTTGAAGGATTTCAATTACGAGGATGCTCACGATCATGACATGGCTTATGAGCATCATTGGCTTTTTCAATGTCTTCATTTTTTAAGCCTTGAATGAGCTTTATTTTGAACCTATCTTAAACACACTTAAATCACATACATTCGTGACTCAAATTTGAGTTTGTTAAAATTATAATAAGAGTGATTAAGAATTTATCATGTAAATGGTCAACACTCTTAGCAGTGGAAAACTATGTTGACACATCTTGCGTACATGGTTGATGATAAGGAAATATAAGTGTGATTTGGTTGCAAATATATAGGGTTTAACCAACATACATACATATTCTATTTGAATTAATGGAGTAGGCGAGAAGAACTAATAACTAAATATTTAAAAGTTTGTAGGACTTAATTGTTTTTTTAAAAAATAATTGTAAGACTTAATTGTAATTTTTGAAACGTTATAGGACCTATGTAGACATTATCCCACTGACAGTTAACTCTCAGTTTTTTCCTCTTTAGTCTGATGATACTTGTGCTTCAGTTTAGAAATGGCGACCTCAGCACCATCAGCAGGAAATGGAAACGCAAAGAGAGCTGCAAGCAGCAGAGAAGACACAGCTAAAGCAACAGTAGCTGATCAGATTTCTCAGGCCGTACAATCCACCTCTAATCTTCTCCACCTTATGCAACAATCCTCTTCTTCTCAGGCACTTCTGTCTCTCCGTCTTTTTGTTATACAAAAGTATTAGTTTCTGTTATGCAAATGTCCTCTTCTTCTCAGGCATTTCGTTGATTGCCAACTGTTATGTCATGCCGAATTATGAATATTAACAATTAGTTTCTACAACTTTTTAATTTCACGTTTAGGGGTTTTGGAATTGCTTTGAGTTTTCCAATTTGATCCTATGATTTCATTTCTTAAAAATTGTAGAGAGGCCATAAGATGCAGATAAGTCTGTAATCTTTTCTTTATTTTTTAAAAATAGACAACTTCTTTCAATTTCCTCGCAATTGATAAATGATGTAAATCTGAGTTCTGCTTTGAATGTCTTCACGTTTATGGCTTACTTCTGTTTGTTTTGTTCTACTGCTGCCGGAATGCATGAATTGGAGTACAATTCGATCTGTTCACATTTTATCTTTGCATCTGAACTCTATTTAATGTAAGCTGAAATGCTTAATGGTTCTCTTTTTCGTCATCTGTTTTGAAGGAAATATATTCCAAATGAACATCTTAGTAATATTTTCACCATCCCCCACCACAGCACGAAATTAGTGACTTAAAAAAAAAAAAAAAAAAAAGATTCATCTGGAGTGTGTCGACTGCAAAATTAAATGGTTTGCTGTTATGGTCTATTGCACATTTTACTAGAGATTCAGTAAGAAAATTGTCTGAACCAGTAGAAGTAGGTTTCTGGAATGGGAAGGGGACAGTTTCCTATCATGCATTGGAGCTGAAAGAGCGGTGTAAAAAGGAACAGAAAGTGATGTTCTTTATATTTTATTTTATTTTATTTGGTGGAGGAAGCAAGGTACTGGAAAACCCCAGAATTTATCGATTTCAGCTTTTGCTCTGCTGTTTTGTTTAATGACTTCTGGCTTCTCTTTTGATGGATTGGCAAGAACCTTGATTTTACTTAGTTGTCTTTGCATTGTTTCCTGCCCGACATTAAGTTTGGAAACTGGAGTTCTTATATAAATAAGTGTGATGAATTATTTTCATTCTGGACTGTGAGAAGAAGCAAGCATAGCGATTTTTAAGGGCAAAGGAAGGTTAATTGGAAAGGAGTTGACTTGTCTTATTGTTTGCATTCTATGTCAATCTGGCTTTGTAATGCACAAAAAAGGCAATAGCAATTATTTTTCTCAACAAAATAAACATGACTAACAAATAGGGATAGTAGAGTATAATGGGATATTTGCCTTACTATTCATCGTCATGCTTGACCTGCATTACTGTTGTCATCTGCAGGCCCTACTAACTAATCTCCCAAAGAAACTCCTAGCAAAGGCCTCGTTAATCAAGAGCACAGAGCAAGTATGTAGCTTCTCTCTGCAAATGTTAGTTTGAGTAGAAAATGCAACTCACAAAATTCCTTTATATTATTATTATCATTATTCCTTCTCATTGTTTCTCATTGTTATTTTATCTCTTTTTTTTTTCCTTCTTTAAAGGTATTAGAGCAGATGCCTCGGGCAATTTCGTCCTTTGATGCACATATGGAAAATGGACTGCAAAGGTTTTGCATATTTATTCAGTTATCAATTAATGAAAATCTTTATATGTAGATTATAATAGTTGAAAAATGAAATTTACTGCTTTGACGCTAAATTCTTTTTATTCTTGTGAATCTATGTCAATGTGATGGGTTTGTGCGAGCCTAGTGCCAGCTAAAAAATACATAAGATCTGTACATATGGGACAGTGTACAACCAAAAGAACTTTGTAAAACCTAATGCCTACATAGAACTCACCTAAGATTTTGTTCTTCCTTCATTGGGCTTTCTCATGTCTGCTCTGCAATTGTTATAAAGTACCAAAAAGAAGACATTAGAGGTAAAGTCTTAGGCCCTTGCAAATGAGACAACTATTAAAAAAGTTGGTGAATTCTATAAAGTGTTGAAGTTGAAAATATGAAACAAAGACAAGTGAAGGAAAAAGACCTTTGTAGTAGTTATGACCAATTTAGTTCTGAGATTTAGGCAAGTTATGTTACATCTATCACAACAATGTAGAGTCCTTTATGATGACATTGTGATGATTCTGGCAACAATTTTTGTTTTTTTTTCTTTTTTCAAAAAAAAAAAAAAAAAGAACTGCATCCATTGATCATGATCAACTTTAAGATCCCCTTCTCCTCCCACCACTCCTTTTTTTTTTTCCTTCTGCTTGCTTATTTTAAGTTGCAATTTTTCCAGTGTACCTCATCTGAGAACTGTAATCCAGTTACTGGAAAATATGGAGAGTTGCCAACTTAATGCTCTTTCTCATGTTCATCTTCCTCAAGAGGTAACTCTCTTTTGTCCCTCTCTGTATCCATTAATAATAAATTACACTAGCAAGAGTGCTTTCTCATATAAATTTATTTCAGTGAATGCTACATGACAATAGCTTAGTGATGAATCTTATCAAAGTCTAGTCTCTATGGTTGTCAAAAGCGCACTTGAGGCGCAATTTGCCACTGGCACAAGACCTAGCACTTGAAACACTGAAAGGCAGGCAATGTTAATGAGGCATGCCTCTATAACATTTTAGTTTATGGCTATATTTTTTCCAGTTTCTTTAATTGTTTCTTCATGTATAGTTCTCTAGCATTTTGAATACGTAAATGATTTTATAAAGATTTCCTGCATGTCAAATCGGACAAAAAGATAAGTTTTTTTTTTTTTTTTCACTTCATGTCAGTGCCTTGCACCTAAGCTCCTGACTTCTTTGAGCTTTAATGTTCTTTCGCCTTTAATAACTATGCTAGTCTCTGGTGCTCATACTTGCATTTGTTTCTCAATTCTTTCTCTCAGGAACCTAAGAACTCAAATCAAGCTCCAGAAGGGGCTTAGTTTATCGACATTTGTGCTCCTTTTGAAGCCCTGATTTGCCTGAAAAGAAGCATTTACTTGGTGCGTCCACTGAAACATCAAAATCTAGCTCAGGAAAGTTAAAGGTTGTGCTATACATTGTATATTATGAGTAAAATATCTCTATCTTTACATATATGCCCCTTTCTATGTCTCACATATTTCCTAGGATTTGAAATCTTTTTCTAGATTACATGTTTCGTGCTCTACATGACTGAAGCAAAGCAAGTTTCTCAGAGATGGCTAAAAACAATGTCCAAATTCCTCGTCCCTGAAGGGTGGGAATAATTATAGTATTAACCGAGTGAATAGAAATGCAGCAGGTATTGTTGATTTATAAAATTTGTCAGGCTTGGTTGACACTGCTAAGCGTAATTCTTTTGTATAATGAACGTTTATTCTTCCTATTGGTAATCGTGGCACAAACTGCTAAGTTAATTGTGCGATGAAGCTCATGTCTCTTTTTTTTTTTGTGCAAAGGCAATTGTTGGTAGTTAGATTAGTTAATCGTGCCTCACTTCAAAACGGGCAGATCAAGGCTCTCATCACCACAGCCAAAGCGTGGGGCTGTGATGAAGCTCATGTTGCATATATATATATATATATATATATATATATATATATATATATATACATATAAAAGGAGAGGACAAGTAAAATTATAAAAGAGTTTTAAGTCATTATTATATAAAAATTGGATAATTTACTAATAAAAGTAAAATTAAATTAATTAAAATAGAATTAATTAAATTAATTAAATGTATAATTTAAAAAAATTTATAAATGTGTTAAAATTAATTATGATCAGATGTTTAATTTTTGAAGTTAAAAATATAATAAAAGTTAATTAATTGTGTTATATGTCAAGTTTATAGTGAATAGTTCATAATTTTATATCGTGAACTAAATTTAACCAAAAATTTCTTGCAAAAAAAAAAGAAACAGAGATCTAAATAGCTGTTTTACCTTCAAATCCGTTGCTGTTTTAGTATTTTCTTTTCCCTTTTTGGTGTTTCCCGTTTTGTTGTAGTATAAATATTTTAATGGTTTTTTTGGTATAATATCATTAGATCATTTTTATTTTGATGTAAATGGTGTTCTGCTTTTGCTAAAAAACAGTTGGACAGAAAAGTAACAACCGAAATTATAAGTTTTTAGTTAGTAAATTTAAATTAAAATATTACTGTGTCAGATTACAAGTTATATTCATCAACATTTGTAATAAAAAAAAATTAATCTAATGATAATTAGTTTTATTTGCATAGATAGAAACATGTGCATTGAATGAGGATCCTTAAATGGTAAAAAGTAGATAATCAATGTAACATTCTTAAGATTTTACTTAGTAACTAAACATGCCCTCAAAGATTGAATATGCACCTCCACATGTTGAAAGGGCACCAGTGAATTTTGGGTTCGAGCCCCGCATTTTCTTTTGATAAAAAAAAAAAAAAAAGACTGAATGTGCCTCTAAAATTAAAGATTTAGCAAACAAGCTCTTCAATATTTAAAACAAGATCACACATGTGGATTTAATGGTCAAAGAACAAGAATTTTTTTGATATGAATCACATAATGACAATTCAACTAGCAATTCAACTAATAATTCAAATGGATCAAAAGAAGCAAATTAAAGATAGTGGATCGCAAGAAGTTAAGATAAATGGATGAATCTTATTTAAATTAAGAAGATAATGTTTTGAATAAGAATTTGAATCTACTTCAAGTCCCAATAACTCGATTGCATGCAAAGAAGTTCAAAGAGGGTTTACAAGGCTTTATGAAGAATATTTGGGCTAATCAAGAACATGAAGATCCAAAACATTTCAAAGGCTTTTGTGGAATTGATTTTGAAATTAAATAAGCTTTATTTAACATATTCGAAGTCCAAGTTTTTTATGATTTTGGATAGGCTTATTTAAGGTTTATTTTGAGTTTATTTTGGGCCTCAAGTCTTTGTTAGAATTCATTTCTAATTAGTATTTGAATTTGTTTAGAGGCCTAATCCTTGTTAGAGTCGGCCTAAGTCAATTAGGATAAGTTTGCTTTAGTTTTAAGTACTTGTTTCCTACTTTAAGAAGGAAACCTTAGTTATTTAGGAGTCTTTAGTTAAATCACTTCCTTATATCTATAAAAAGGAAGATTTATGTAGAAATTTTAATAAGTTGGAATACAAAATATTTGAGTCAAAATTCGACCTTAAAATTACTTGTTTTCTCGTGTTTTTGAAAGAATACAAACTCGAACTTATCAAAGGAGTTTATCAAACCTTTGTGGCATTCAAAAATGGAGTTTAATTCTTCTAATTGAATGAATTTCAATATTTTCGATCATTCAACTTGTTTCTTAGAATCTTGGGTAAAGTTATTATGTTTTAAGTTTATATTTTATCAAAGTGAATCATGATGAATAATTTTGTGTGTTTGTTGAAGTTCATTCATAATATTTTGGTATCAGAGCTTTGGCTCTAAGAATCAAGTTACGTATCCCTTTTTGTTTTCATTCGTGTGCTCTTTTCTTCTACTCCTTTCTTATTCATTTGTTCATCATCTTTAGTTCAACATCTTGTTCATTAAACTTTCAAATTCATTTTGCATTATTTGCTTCTTTAATTTCATTTAGTTTTTCTTGAACTCTTGCATTAGTATAAAAAAAATGAAAAAAAGAAGAACTAGGTTATTGCAAGTTGTTCTTACAATCTTTTTGAAATGTTTCTTGCATTCTTTGATCTTTTTGAAGCAAAATCTTAAATTCTTGATTATTTTCTTGATCAAATTCGTGGGTTTCTTGAATTCTCTTTAAGTTTTTTAATCAAATCTTGGTTTAAGATCACAAATCTTGAGTTTTGAAGTGGGGAAATTCATTTTTCTTGGTTATATAGGTGCAAATTCAATTTTTTTTCTTGTTTAATAAGGATATCTTGTGGATAAAATTAAATCTTAAGTATATCATATCCCTATCTTGTTATATTTTGGTCATATATTATTTTATTCTAATCCTTATCTTATCTTAAAGCTTTTCTTTATCCTAGAGGGATTAGATAACTCCTTTTTCCTTATTTAGTATTCCTTTTCCTTATCTATTAAGATTAAATTCATTTTTCTTTGGGCACTCCTTTATTTTTTTATTTGTGAGCACTTTTTTATTAGAGCACTTCTAGTCATTGTCTATATAATTACTTAAATTTTGAATTTTTTTAAAGGGAATTAATTCTTTTGTGTTGTTCAGTTTGATTTAATTAAGAACACTAAGGGAACAAATTGAGAGGTGTGAGGAAAACCTTATTTGATCAAATTAAATTGAGTGAAAACATAAGAGATCCCATTTACCTTTAAGAGTAAACACGTGAGGGAGTGTTATGAGAATTTTTTTTCATTTGTTCTAACTTTTATTCATAGCTATGTCTAATATGAGTGGAGGATGTGAAATTCTAGATCCAATGGATATTACATTAGAAGCTCGAGAATTTTATGAATGGTTGGAAAGAGCTCTTATGGGAGTTAAAGACTAAATGTAAAAACCAAATAGAAGGATGGACAAGATAGAAGGTAGAATGTTATATTATGAAGGGCAAAATCAACAACTTAGAGAGGGAATGGCAGAATCACAAATTATGACAGAGAGTCAAAAGGACTTTAAAAATAGCAAAGATGACATGCCACCTTTAAAAGACTGTGGTGATGATGATTTAGATTGTGGTAACAATTTGGAGATTCAATTGAGTGATAGAGTTTTTCAATCATGTGAAGACATTGATTCAAGGATGAATCATTATGAGGAAAGGGGGAATGATATGAATCATATAGAGATAATTCAACCAGCAATTCAACTAATAATTCAAATGGATCAAAATGAGCAAATTAAAGATAGTGGATTGCAAGAAGTTAAGATAAAGTTGGATGAACCTTATTTAAATCATGAAGATAATGATTTGAATAAGGATTTAAAGCTACTTCAAGGTCCAATAACTTGATTGCTAAAGAAGTTCATAAGGCTTTATAAAGAATATTTGTGCTAATCAAGAATATGAAGATCCAAAGTGTTTCAATGGCTTTTATGGAAAGTTATATTAAAGCTAAATGGGCTTTATTTAACATATTGGAAGTCCAAGTTTTTGATATTTTGGATAGGCTTGTTTAAGGTTTATTTTGAGCTTATTTTGGGCCAAATCATGTTTAAGTCTTAAGTTTTTGTTAGAACTCATTTTTAATTAGTATTTGAATTTTTTTAAAGGCCTAATCCTTTTTAGAGTCGGCTTAAGTCAATTAGGATAAGTTTGCTTTATTTTTAAGTACTCGTTTCCTACTTTAAGAAGGAAACCTCAGTTATTTAGGAGTCTTTAGTCAAATCACTTCTTTATCTCTATAAAAGGAAGATTTATATAGAAATTTTAATAAGTTGGAATACATAATATTTGAGTCAAAATTCGACCTTAAGCATAAATTGGTTATTTTCTTGTGTTCTTGAAAGAGTACAAACTCAAACTTATCAAAGGAGTTTATCAAACCTTTGTGGCATTCAAAATTGGAGTTTAAGTCTTTTAATTGGCTGAATTTCAATCTTTTCAATCATTCAACTTGTTTCTTAGAACCTTGGGCAAAGGTATTAAGTTTTTATTGTATTTTTATCAAAGTGAATCATGACAAATCACTTCATGCTTTTATTGAAGTTCATTCATAATATTTCAAGATATCCTTATTAGACAAGAAAAATTCAAATTTACACCTATATATCCAAGAAAAATGAATTTCCCCACTTCAAAACTCAAGATTTGTGATCTTGAATCAAGATTTGATTAAAGAACTTAAAGATAATTCAAGAAAACCATGAATTTGATTAAGAAAATTCAAGAAAATAATCAAGAATTCAAGATTTTACTTCAAGAAGATCAAAGAATGCAAGAAACTTTTAAAGATTGGAAGAACAACTTGTAATAACCTAGTTCTTCTTCTTTCTTTTTTTATACTAATGAAAGAGTTTAAGAAAAACTAAATGAATTAAAGAAGCAAATAATGCAAAATGAATGTGAAAGTTTAATGAACAAGATGTTGAACTAAAAATGATGAATCAAATGAATAAGAAAAGAGTAGAAGAAAAGTGCACACAGATGAAAACATTTTGAAAATCTCTTTAACACTTATTTATTTTCTAATCAATGTTAGCATGAAGTAGGTTGTTTTCTTTTGCCAATATTTATTATAAAATTGAACACACTTAATATATGAGTTCTAATCATGCACATAATAATACACTTATTATTTTTTAGCCTTTAAAAAAATTTCTAACTAAATATTTGTCATACTCACCATAGTTCTAAATTTTTCCTAGGGGAATATCTTGATTTCTCTAAGTAGAATGCTTGATTTTAATTTGTTGACAAGAGGATACATTTGAAATTATTATATGAATGGTCATGGTTGGTCACCTTGGTGTATGCTTAAAAGTTTAGGAAACTTTGGCCTTTTCAAGAAAAGGTTTATTTATTTGTGGCTACTGGTAAGAAATAAGGATATTTGGAAATTTCTTTTTAGAAAAAGGGTCAATAAATTATTGTCTTTGGATTTGGATAGATTCTTTTAAGGTGATTTGCCTCATAATACGAGTGCCAACTTTAATGTTAAATACATTAGTGAAAAGCATATATATAAACAAGTTCAAATTCAAAATTTAGTCACTTTCATTTCATAAACATTATTTATTTAGTAAATTAGATAAAATTACACATACTACATACAAAATGATTATTGCACTTTATATTGGCATATAAACATTTGGTAACCCCTATTGCTTTCAAATGCATATAGTCAAATCCCATATGAAAGACCACACTTTCGATATTAATGCAAGTGTTAAATGGAAAAGGATCAAAAGAACTTTTATTAAGGTTGTAATAGGATTAGGGTAATGGCTTAAATAAGAAAAGGAAATGAAGATAAATAAAAATAAGAAGGATCATTGATAAAAATGACTAATGCAAAAACATGACCAATAAAGGAAATTATTGTTAATGGGCCTTTTAGACTTTCTTTTTTATGATTTTGATTTTCTTTTCATACTTCTTTTTTTCTTTTTTATCCATATCCTCTTTTTTGTTTTTTGAAAAATACTTAAGCTCTTTGAAACTTCCCACTAACAAACTTATTTATTTCCATCGATGGTCTGTCCCATATCAAGGTAAAGTTCGATGTTTAGCTTACTAGATATGATAAATAGAGGATGCACAAGAAACTACAAATGGCTATTAAAAGTTTAAGAAAGAGGCTCAAAATGGAGCAGTAATATATATGTACATGGTAGGAAAAGTGGAAGTTCTAAAAATGGTTAAATAAAAAAAATGCCTAAATCATTTCTCTAATCATGCTTTCAACTATGATTTCACTTTAAAAAATGGATGATATGTTCTAGAACTTGTGAAACATCATGAAATCTACTCAAATGCATAGAAGTCCCCCTCAAAGAAAACATATTGTTTAGAGAGTATGTTATAGATTTATATGTCATACTTTATCTCTCTCATGATTTCTTGCCTTAATGTTGGTGCACTAATCTGATTGGGTATTGTTGAGGTTAGGATGCCATAACATTTTAGTGTTAGAAAATAGCATAAATCTAAATAGAAATAGCAAGAAACACCAAGTAAGTTTATCAATGGCAATTAGGTGAGTTGGCTTCCATCCCTTATAAGTTGTATAAAGCTTCAAGTAGAGGAAGTAATTATTACCTCGAAGCTAATCTCATTGAATGAACACTTAAGCAGTAAATTGATATTCCATTTCACCTTTGCATCCATTAAAAGGCATAATTATAAGCACACCTTAAAATGGGAAATTCATTGAAAGGAAGTCTTATGATTAAGTGAAAGTCTATAGGGCTGAGCATTAACCATGAAAAAGCTACTTGTTAGTTGCCCATCCATAAGCAAAACTGTGAGGAATGAATCAAAATTCATTATAGCAATCCTAGTCTATATGATGAGAGGTAACTTATTATACCACACACAGGCTATAAGAGTAAATGGTCATAACTTTTGAGTTGCTTCTTATCTTGGATTTAAAATCATAAATAGAAACACCTAAAACATCACCACCCATAACACATACTAGCAACCTTCTATCATAAATAACTTTTAGTGGTAACTAGTTATTCTACGCACAATATGACAATACTTATAGTGACCACCTCTTATTACCTCTCTAGTTTGAGGAACCATGTGACACTTATTAATAGCCTTTTATCCTACACATAATAAGATTATATTTGGGGACAACTTCTCATCATAGACAACATGTAGCCATAGTCATATATCCTACACATAATAAAAAAAAAATACTTATTGACAACCATTATCCTTTTTATAGTAGGGTAACACTTAGAGATAACCTCTCATCATAGATAACACTTAACAATAACCACTTATCCTATATATAATAGAGTAATAATTATTGACAGCCTTTTTATAGGCTATGGGGTTTAGTGTGAGCCCAAGTCTCTTAGAACCATAATACTGTTTGAGTTTGGGACTCTAAATGACATGTAACTATTATCATGAAGATATGACATGAAGATAAGGAGTCACCACTTAAAGTAATAACTAAGATAACTTTTAAAGTGGTGGTAACACGATTCCCTAAAAGAGAGTTAGCACCACACCAGGAGAATTCTAGGTATGGATTACCAACTTTGTTTAGTCTCATATTCTTTAAATTTATCTTATTAATTAAAAATCTATTCTTCTCATTACATGTAACTTCATTAAGCCCAAATTAATGATAACATAACAAGGGACTGATCATATGAAAAAGCACATAAAAACACAATCATTTAAACATTTGTTCTCTAAATTAAGCCTAATGTACATTGATTTTAGTTTTTTTTTTTTTTTTTTTTTTTTTTTTTTTTTTTTTTTATGAAAAATTGATTTTAGTTAGCTAGGTTAAGTCTACATATTATGTATGAGCTTCAATTAGTGGGTCTAAGTATATAAGTTTTAATTATTTTAAAAATGAGACTAAGTCTACAAGTTATAAATGGGCCTTAAATTAATGGACTTATTTCTGGGTTTAGTTGTAAATTTAATCTAACTTAAATCTAATAATTTATGGGTCTAAAATTAATCTAATTAATCATAATTAAATTATGGGTCTAAAATTAGTCTAATTAATTAAAACCCTAAATCTAATATCTTAAGTCTAATTTAATTTTAATAAGGAAACCATAATTAAAATGTCTATAGTCATTGATTTTATTATTTTACCAAATAAACCTAATTTACTAATTAATTAAACACATAAAAAATAAAAAAATTAAATTGATTTTACTTTTTTTCAACTATCAGAACGGTTACAACAAAAATTATAAAATGAAATACAATAAAAATAATTAAAGTACATAACTTAAACAACAACAAAAAGAATTAAAAAAAAATGCATAAACAAATGCAAATAATAAAACAAACAAAAAAATAAAAAAGAGTTTCATGTTAGATCAAAATTAAGAAAAATGAATAAAAATGCTGTTGGCTTTGTTGTGTAGTCTTCTCCTTTTTAGCTCAAGTTACTCTGCCCATGAAATAAAAAAAAAAAAAAGTCAGTATAATTAAAAAATAATAAACAAAAATAAAACAAAAAGTAAAAGAAAATAAAGTGATGAATACTTATGATTTTCCTCAAAAAGTTATGTTCACCGATGTCTAGGTAGTATGATATAGACTTTTTATTATATCTAATTTTAGTAGAGATTTGGTACACTCCAAAAGAAAATAAAGAAAAAGAGTGTATTGTCAAAAGAAAATAGTTTCTGGCAAAATCTTGGAAAAAGCAAAGAATGTTCAGGAGATTTTGTACGTAACCCAAATTTTCTAGGAGTCTTCAGTGTCTTGTAACCCCTATTAATAGGCTAAATTGGATAAACTACAAACAAAATTAAAATTAAAATAAATATGATTATGTACGATTTATCAAACCAACTTCTTTATCTTATCAAATGTAGATTGATAATAAAATAAATAATTTAATAAATAAAAGATAAAAGATAAAATTAATAAATAAAATAAAAAATATTTCAGACTTATTTCCAATCAGAAATAATAATTTCTGATTATAAATGGTTTCATAACCACTTTAATAAGCCTCTTTGGCTACTTTGGTCGCTTTGACCCCTTTTTTTTAATTCCTTATCCCTTTTTCAATTGGAATTGTGTCAATTTTGATCAAAATTAACACACTTTTGACATAATTCTGATTGCAATTACAAAAATTTTTATTTTTAAGAAAATCAAACTTAAATAAAACTTTTAAATAGGTCCTAAAATCAATTTGTAATTTAATCCAAAACTCATAGATCATATCCAATTAATATAATTTCACAATAATTTTTCATTATTAGATCTTCAATAACATCTCTATATAAATATAAATTAATAATTAAACCTTTCATTGAAATTAGATTTTATGATATGCTAGAATCATTACTTCAAGCAAAGATTCAATTTCATTCATCTTAATTAATTAATTAAATTCTTTAATCAATAATTATATTAATATCAATAGAGATTTGGTAAAACCTTTTAGGCGTAACTTATAAGGTTCATGTCTAATTGGCAATGAGTAGATAATATCAATACTTAATATTATTTAAAACTCCTTTCAAGCCTAAATATGAAAATCCAAATTATTCACATTTAGTTCTTATAAGATATAAGTGACCCATAACATCGATATCACAACTACCCAATTAGATATGAATGTATTCATAATTCACATGAACCCTTTGGTTATAATTACCATGCACTAAAATCCCTTTATTAAAAGATCCCAACATAGCTTAGAGTAAAGGGTAAGTCAAACTCTAATAGCTATATCATATGACCTCATCTCAAGTTCTATCTCTTGATAAAAACACAACAAATACTAGAAACTCTTTCTAGCATTAAAATTCTTTTAGACTGCTATGTTTGTCATGGCCAGGAACTTATTCATCAAGAAAAGACTTAGATAGCATAGGATCTTATCCCGATTCACTTTGGGTAATGAATCCCATTTTGGTTGAACACTCATCCCTACATTTAACTGACTAGAGCCACCACACGCCATATACCCATGTGTGAATAACACAAGTATGTAAGCCATAACAAACTCTATCCACGCAAACATGGATGACTATATCACCTCAGGTCAAAGGACTATATGCACCATTATGACTGTTGACAATAAGTGAATATCCATGCGATCACATATCTAGTGTCACTATTTGATCCACTCATTACATGAGTATCCACATGTCTATTATAATATCTCATATTAAGTAGCATGTGATTCACTACCTCCCAATATTAGTATCACATACTAATCGAGGAAAATATACAGAGGTAATAGTCTAATTAATATTAACCAAATACTAATTATATGACTATAAACATGTTATAACATATGTACTAAATAAGTTTGTAACTCATACTATCAAATTTTGATAAGAACTTTATTTAACATAATGCTAAAGGGTAAATACTTAAATAAACTAACACTTTATTTAAATTAATATTATTGGGATAATTTACAATGTTATGTTACATTACTAGAATGGCATTAGGGCACACTATGCTAATAATCTCTCACTAGCAATAGTGCCATTCATTACAATATTTAAGACCTATATTCTCAAGATGATGGTCTAACTATAATTGTGTGAGCGCCTTGGTAAGTGGATCAGTCACATTGTCGGTTGAAGTTACCTTTTGAACAATGATGTCACTTTTTCCAATAAGTTCTCTAATAATATGGAAGCACCTTTCTATGTGTTTGGATTTCTAATGAGACAGCAGTTCCTTTGCCAAAGCAATGGCTCCATTATTGTCATAATAAATAGGAATTGGGGACTCAATGGAAGGAACAACTTCTAGTTTAGTAATGAACTTCTTAATCCAAAAAACTTCTCTAACATTATTTAATTCAACTATATACTAGGCTTTTGTAGTGGAATCAACAATGACACCTTGTTTGGAACTCTTCCAGCACACTGCACCTCCATTATAGATAAAAACAAACCCATAGATAGACTTTCTATCATTAATATCTGATTGGAAATTAAAATCTGTGAATCCATCTATTTGTAAATCACTTCCTCCATAAGTTAAAATTAAATTTTTTATTCTTTCTCAAGTACTTAAAGATTGACTTCATTGTTATCTAGTGTTACAAACCTGGATTGGATTGAAACCTACTAGTCACACTAACAGCATAGGCAATATTAGGCCTAGTACACAATATATCATACATTAAACTTCCTATAGCTGAAGCATAAGGAACTTTGGCCATTTGCTCTATTTCCTCAAGTGCCTTGGGTGACATACCCTTGGATAAATGAACATCATGCTTAAATGGTAATAATCCTCTCTTAGAATTAAGCATGTTGAACCTTTTCAATAAAGTAAAGACTTTGGTATAAACCTATCATTCTTTTTGAACTATCTTTATAGACTTGAATGCCAAGAATATAAGTAACCTCCCCTAAGTCTTTCATGGAGAAAGTTTTGCACAACCATAGTTTCATATTTGTAAGCATGCCAATATCATTCCTAATTAATAAAATATCTTCCATATACAATGCTAGGAAAGTGAGTTGGCTCCCACTAACCTTCTTGTACACATAAGGCTCATCTTCATTCTTAATAAAACTAAATGATCATATGGCTTTATCAAAATGATGATTCCAACTCCTTTAAGCTTGCTTTAGACCATAAATAGATCTATTAAGTTTGCACACTTTAGAACCTTCTTTAGATTCATAACCTATAGGTTGTTCCATATAAATCTCTTCCTCAATATAACTATTGAGAAAAGTAGTTTTGACATCCATTTTCCAAATTTCATAATCAAAGTGTGCAACAATTACAAGAAGCATATGAATGGATTTAAGTATGACTATTAGCGAGAAGGTCTCCTTATAGTTGACCCTTTGTCTTTAGTGAAACCATTTCACTACAAGACTTGCTTTGTAAGTATTAACTTTTCCATCTACATTAATCTTTCTCTTGAAAATCCATTTACAAATTATAGGTACAATGCCTTCAGATGGGTTAACAAGTGTCCAAACTTGGTTTGCATACATGGAATCCATTTTGAATTTCATTGCTTTAAGCCATTTTGAAGAATCTTTATTTGATAAAGCCTCTTTAAATGTTGTAGGATCATCATCATGACGGTCTTCTTTATGCATATGAAACTCTTGCATATCATGCAGAAAATCATATCTCTCAAGTGGATAAGATACCCTACTTGACTTTTTAGGAGTTGGTGTGATGATATTTTTAGTGGGATTAGACTCTTGGGATTGGGCAATATTCACTTGATAAACTCGATTGGCCTCATTAGAAGACTCCTTTTCTAATGCTATCTTCCTTCCTTTACCACCTTTTTGAAGAAACTCTTTCTCAAGAAATATGGCATCTCTGCTTACAATAATAACTTGTCTGAAGATAGAAATAATACCTTTAACTGTCCTTAGGATATTCAATAAATCTGCCTTGAATTGACCTTGCATCTAATTTTTCTATTTTTAATCTTTTACTATAAGCTAGGCATCTCCAAATCTTAATATGTTTAAAAATTGGTGCCTTACCATGCCATATCTCATATGGTATGGTAGAAACAGACTTAGATGGAACACAATTTAATATGTAAATGGCAATTTGCAATGCAAAACCCCAAAAGAAAGTAGTCAAATTTGTATAGCTCATCATTGATCGAACCATATCTAATAGAGTTTGATTCCTCATTTCGAACACACCATTGAGTTAAGGTGTTCTGGGTGGAGTTAGTTGTGATATAATGCCATGTTCCTTAAGGAACTCCATAAATTGGTTACTTAAGTATTCACTTCCTCAATCTGATTAAAGGATTGTAATACTTTTTCTCATTTGGTTCTCTACTTAGACCTTGAATTCCTTGAACTTTTCAAAGGATTCATTTTTATGTTTTATAAAAAATAAATGTCTAAACCTTGATAGATCATCTATAAAGGCAATGAAGTAGTAGAACCCACCTCTTACCATTTAGTTGAATGGCCCATATACATCACTATGTATGATTTCTGAAATTTCTTTAGCTCTTTCCATTTGTCCAAAAAATGGTGACTGAGTCATATTGCCTTAGATACAAGCTTCACAAGTTAGATTGGATGCAGATTCAAGATTACTGAAGACTCCTATCCTTTCCAACTTTATGATTCTGTCATTTGTAATGTGACCTAATCGTATGTGCCATAGATATTTTGGATTAGAGGCATTATCAAATTAGCATTGTATTCACAATATTCAAATTAGTTGGATAATGATTGTTATTGGATTTATTATCAATATAATAAAGACCATGTAATACATAACCTATGTCAACTATCTTATTATCAAAATAGATGGTACATACATCTCTTTCAAATAAAAATTTATAATGTTTTCTAGTCAAACTAGAAATAGAGATGATGTTATTATAATCATTAAGTACATATAAAACATTGTTCAATAACAAAACATGATCATATAAGTCAACAAAGGTGGTTCCTATAGCTTTAGTAGCAACACTTGCCCCATCTCCAAGCTTTAAAGTCATCTCATTTAACTCTAACCGTCTTTCACTTTCTAGATTTTGCAAGTAAGAACATATGTGGGAACTAGTATCAGTATCTAATACCTATACCTTAGATGAGCTCTTAGAACATTTAAAAATAAATAAATTAGAGAAAGCCTCACCTTTTCTAATCTTGTTCTTTCCTTTAGTCTTGGAAGGCTAAAGGAACTTTAGACAATTTCTTTTCTAATGTCCTTCTTCATCACAAAAGAAACACTTTCCTTTTTTTGTGTTCTCAAATTTTTCTTTGCCTTTGCTCTTTCTTACTCCTCCCTTAGCTTTAAGAACTCTTTCTTTAGCTTTTTTGCTTTTGTTGCCTTTACTCTTTTTAGTCCTGTTAGAAGAGGTAACCAAAGCTACATCCTTCCTCTTTTCATTGTGAATAGCCTTTTAGGCCATGACAAGCATGTTTAACAATTTTGCAAGAGTACACTCAATTTTATTTATATGGAAATTCACAATAGATTGCCTAAATAAGTCCAAAAGGGATTGTAAGATCAAATTTGTTTAAATTTGAGCATCCATTGTGAAATTTAGACTCTCAAGTTCCTCAATGGAATGAATAATAGAATTCACATGTGATTTAATATCATCATCTTCCTTCATGTTAGCATGAAAAAGCTGCTTGAATATCTCATATCTAGCAGTCCTACTTTGTTCATTAAATAACTCTTATAAGTGAAGTAGGATTTCCTTTCCATTAGTGTACTTCTCATGTTGCCTATGAATTTCATTGCTCATAAAAGCCCACATAATGCAACATGCTTATATATCATCATCTTTTTATTTCTCAAGAGTGTCATGCTCCTTTTGGGAAGCATTAGGTGGAAGGGGTCCGAGAGGACTTTGTTCTAAAATATACAATATGCGTTTAAAGGCCAATATAACTTATAGATTATGTAGCTAATTAACAAGATTAGGCTCGATGAGTCTATTAATTTTGATAATGGTGCTTAACGGGTTTGAGGATCTCATATTATCAAATTACTACAAAAGTATAACATGATTGATTAGTCCCATAATATTGTAATAATTCCATTAGATTTGGTCTTTAATTATAATGGTCTCCCATTAACATGGCAAATTCTATGCTTCCAAAGTAAAAAATAGAAATCCCTTATTGGATGGATTTCTAATGGGTGATAAAGTTCTTAATGAGTTACTAATATCCCTCAGGTGTACTTTGCCATTCTTGAAATATTAGTTCTCATTAAGTGAACAACTCTTATTCATCATATCTTATATGAGACATCATCAATTCAACTCCTAATGTTATGGGCCTTAAGTACACATTGCCATTCTTGGCCTTTCGCATTAGTTAGGTCCATACCATTGGATCAATGAAATGTATAAACTTGAACACTACATACTTTAGGTACACCTGTTTACCATTCTTGGCATGCAGTGTGTCTATACATCCATAACATCTCACGCTTTACAATAAAACTACATGAATCTCTTAGATCTTATACATATCCCTATGTATCCATAACTGATGCACATAGTCCAAAACCATGCAAGTTATTGCTCCAATGGAGAGCCTAGTCCTAAATTTAGTTTAGAAGATTTTTGGGTCTTTATTTGAGGTCTCACATTGCACATTAGCCATTTTACATCGCATATATCACATATATACTTAACATGGCATGCATACATATATGACATATGCATATTTATCATTGCATCCATTTATACATATCACATATGATAATTGCATGTTTTAATATATATATATCACATATATACATTGAACATGCAACATGAATGCATAAATATAGAATAATTATTGGTCCTTTACAAACCTATTCTAACTCTTAGAATAAATTACATTGTCTCTATCTTGATGGATCTCCTATTTGAACTCTTTGAGCTTCATTTCACAACTCTTATGATGTACAATGATTCCTGGCATTCCAAGGTGAATATTAGATCCTAATTCTATGTAAGTAACACTTAATGACATAACTAATAATAAAACACTTAATTATTATGAACTTAGGATGTAATATAAAGACTATGATCATTCCATGCATGTATAACAAGCATAAAACAAAAAAAATGAAACTATTGCATGTTAGGGCTGATATGCTAAACATACAAGCAGGAATTGGATGGTGCCAACTCGTCACAATAGTGTGCCAACTTGTGACAATAAGGAAGCATGCCGAGTCACCACTTTAATGCTGAGTTAGCACTTCAATGTCGAGTTATGATAATAAAGAAGGGTGCCGACTCACCACAGCTGTGCTGAGTCATAATAACATCCTCACTATGCACAAATTAGTTATAACACTTATAAATAGCACCAAACATACACAACACCTGAAATTATCATTCAATTAGCATGTGAAAAGTGCACAAAGGAGCTTTTATACCATCGAAAGGAATAAATTATGCTACTTAAACATCAAATGCTAAGTAAAGTAAATTTTAAAAATTTACACAACATAACCCTTTATCTCATCAAGAATTCCAATCCCTAGGATCCAATTTGCAATTCAACATATAGCTAATACATAAAATATGACAAAATTCAAGTAATAAACAACTTATGAATTCTAAGCTTGAAGAAAACTTACAGTCTCCTAAGTTTGGTATAGATCACAAGTATTATACTATATTGGTGTATCCTCCTTTGATTCAACTCTTGAACCAACTTTTAGTCTCATAAGTGTGAGACTTCTAGCTTAAAACACCAAGCTTTAACAAATCTCCTTCTTATCTTGATCAATTAGCACAAGAACCCTCTCTCAATAACCTTTGTGATACTTGCACTAGATGATCCTTACAAGAGCTCTAGGTTTTATATATATATATATTTTTTCTTTTCTTATGAGTCTCCCACATTTTCTGTCTACCAACTTCCCATTAATATCTACTTTTTTACTTTTAGATATACTTGGTTAAAGATTAAAGTAGAGATTGATGATATCACCCATATGCCACTTGTCATAATTAATTAACAACTAAATAAGTCACTAATGTCCAAATAAGGAGGATGTAGAGATTATAACTCTTTTAAATTCTTTACATCACTATTGGCTTACACATGTCATATATACATATATATATGTGTATATATATATATACACATGTCATATATATATATATATATATATATATATATATATATATATATATATATATATATATATATATATATATATATATATATATATCAAACATATCTTTTAATGGAATTAGGCTTAACCATTGGGTGAAATGTGGACCTAAAAACCATTCCATCAAACAAGTGGACTTAGATAAGGTAAATGGGCTTTATCTATTACTTGGTTTTATCTTTAGTCCAAAACTCTTTTGGGCCTAGGTCCATAACACTTGGGCCATTAATCCAAGTAAATAAGAAATAACATATATGCATTATTAATTTAATATCTCAAATAATATCTCATATTAATTAAGTATAAATTAATAATAAAACCTTTCATTGAAATTAGATTTAATAATATGCTAGAATAATTTCTTTAAGCAAAAATCCAATTTCATTAATCTTAATTAATTGACTAAAACTTTTAATCAATAATTAGATTAATATTAATAGAGATTTGGTAAAACCTTTTAGGTGTGACTTACTAGATTCATGTCTAATTAGTAATGAGAATATAATATTAACACTTGATATATTTAAAACTCCTTTCAAGTTTAAATATGAAAATCCTAATTATTCACACTTAGTTCTCATATGATGTGAGTGACCCCTAACATTGATATCACAACTACCCAAATAAATATGAACGTATTCATTAATTCACACGAACCCTTTAATCATAATTACTGTGTACTAAAATCCCTTTATTAAAAGATCCTAATATAGCCTAGAGTTAAGGATAAGTCAAACTCTAATAGCTATATCATATGACCTCATCTCAAGTTTTATCTCTTGATAAAATATAATAAATACTAGAAACTATTTCTAGCATTGAAACTCTTTGTTATGTTTTTCTTGACCAGGAACTTATTTATCAAGAAAAGACTTAGATAACATAGGATCTTACCCCAATTCACTCCAGGCAATGAATCCCATCTTGGTCGAACACTCATCTCTACATGTAACTGACTAGAGCTACCACACACCATATACCTATGTGTGAATATCACAAGTATGTAAACGGTAACAAAATCTAACCACTCAAACGTGAATGACCGTGTCACCTTAGGTCAAAGGACCATATACACCATTATGACTTAGGTTATGATCGTTGACAATAAATGAATATCCATGTGATCACATATCTAGCATCACTATTCGATCCACCCATCACATGAGCATCCACATGTCTATTATGATATCACATATCAAGTAGCATGAGATTCACTACCTCTTATTATTAATATCACATACTAATCAAGAAAAATAGACAGAGGTGATAGTCTAATTAATATTACCCAAATACTAATTATATGAATATGAACATGTTATAGCATATGTACTAAATAAGTTTGTAACTTATATTAACAACGCTTGATAATAAATTTATTTAATATAATGCTAAAGGGTAAATACTCAAATAAACAAACACTTTATATAAATGAATATTATATTGCCATTTGGGATAATTTACAATGTTATTATGCATTACTAGAATGGCACTAGGGCATATCTATGCTAACAACATTTTTCCCAGTTTAACTGGCAAAAAAGCATTTGACTTTTTTTTTACCATATATTAGGATTACCATAAATTGGGAAAATTTTATCAAATCACTGCAAAGAGGTAAAAAAATTTTCTTTCTCCCCTAAAATGGTAAAAAGCCTGTGTTTATACTCTTACAACATTTTATCAGAGAATAGTTCTCATTAAATGGTTAAGTACTATACTTAGACTAGCATACATAGTTATAACTTTATTAAAATTTCATATTGAAATATGAATTGTTAGAATTTGTGTGTCACATAAGCATAAATGGCATAAAAAAATCTTGCGATGGTTTTCTTTTCAAAAAATCAAATGCACAAATTTCTTCAAATTAGCGAGCAAATTGTAAGCATCATTTTTTCTAATTGGAAAAATCGATGATGAAAAACCATGTGTGACTTATCATTTATTATGTAAATAAAAATTAATTTATGACTAGAAAACTTTGATTTGGTCTTACAAACCCCCAAGCAAAAGTCAAGTTTTAAGCAATCATAGGCCCCACATATGACAAATGGTCAAATAGGGTTTGCAAGATATGTGCTTGGAATGGTTGATTTCACTTGATAAGCATGAATTGACCAGTGTTAGCAAACTGAGATCATATAAATTTTGTTAATCAAGAATTAACATGTTTTTGTTTTGATCTCTATGCATAAAATTTGATCATTGAAGCTTAATAAACACATGAAATATTAAGATTTGGAATGAGTCAATCTTCCCCCCCCCCCCCCCCCCCCTCTCCCTAAAAAAAAAATTTTAATGAAGTTTTAATTAGCAATTTTGCACTTTTTGACTGAATTTAGCCATTGAGCTATCCAATAAAAGTTAAAATGGGATAAGGTACATTTTTGCCCTTAATGTTTACTTCGAAGTTTGCATATGCCCTTCAACTAAATTTAGGACCAATTAAACTAAAAATCAACTTTTTTTTCATCTAAGCCCCTCTATTAATGGTAGTTTGTTTTCAAGTATAACACTATTAACTTATCAAGTTGTGGGACCTAGATAATTGGAACATACATAATAAAAACTCTTTGAACCAAAAGGGTTTTTTTGTCACCTCTATGAGATTATTAGGTGAGTTGCATGTGAAACCATAGTTGTCTCCATAAGAGCATCATGTAAGCTATAGCCAAAAACTCTTAAAACTATAGTTATCTCGATCGCTGTGGTTTGTCTTTTTTTGTGCCTCCCAGATTCTCATTGTCAATTCCTATGCATTGAATTGGCTCTGGTATATATGATTAACCATATTTGAATTATGTAGCTTTTTTTTTTAGAAACTTAATTGTTGATGATCAGTAAACAATTGGTTTCGTGCTCAACGAATCAACTTTTAATGGCGTAGTCAGACAGACAGTGGATGGAGGAGTAAATGATGGTTGGAGGAGCAGTAAAGTTGAAGTTTCTATTGCAAGTGAGAGGAATTAGATGAGAAGAAGAAAAAGATTTTGTGGTGGGTGGTTTTGATGTTATTTAAAAATTAATAGAGATTGAATAAGAAGAACACTATAAAAAAAATACCGATTTAGCGATAGAATATAGCTGTCACAAATCAACAATGAAATTCTAACCTAGCGACTGATTTAGCAACGAAAAAAATCCGTCGCTAACTTAAGGCGGGAACTATTAATTAGAATTCTGTCACTAATTTAGCGACGAAATGTTTAGTAAAGAAAAACATCGTCCGTCGCAATAGTCAACTCATTTTACATATGATGATGATGATGATGTGGCAATTATATGGGTCCACTAATAGTTCATTTGACAGCTCTGTTAATAGAAGGGCATGAATATTAATAAAACTTAATTTTTGAATATAATTAAATTAAAAATTAGTTTAAGGACATATGTGAGCCTGTGGGTATACTTGAGGGGAAAAAATATACCTTATACCAAGTTAAATTAGCCCTAACAATGACATTTATTCCCTTATTTTATAGGTAAACCAAAGATCCATCAACATTTACAAGAACCTCCCTAATATTTTACTTAATTAAAAAATTACTCCTTATTTGAATCAAAAAATTTCTTAACAAAGAAGTTAAAATTTTTATATTATATTTAAAATATGAATTTTTTATACCATATACATTTAATTATCCACAAATATTTTTATATTTTAATTTACATATGTCTCAATTTTATTTTTAAAATTATACTTGACACTCAAATTTATTTATACGTAAAAATATAAATTTATTTATGTATATATATTGTTAGCTTTTAAAATGAAAACTTCTTATGATATTTTAATCACTTCTTAAATTCATTTTTATAATTAATTATGATGGAGAAATAGTTTAATTTTAATTTAATCTTAGTTTATTATTATTTTTATTATTATTATTACAACTACTACTTTAAAATGAACATTTTTAAAGATATATATATATATATATATATATATATATATATATATATATATATATAGACACACGTTTATTTTAAAGCTAATTATAAAATATATTTTTATCCCTAATTTAATTTATATATCTATATAATATATTATTAAATTATTAAATTATTAAATTTTACATGGTATGGGCAAAATCTACCCTTCTTCCTTAAGGAATTTTATTTTATTTTTTTTATTTTTTTTTTTGAGGTATCTTCTCCGTTAAGAATATATATTTGAATCATTTGCCTCTTTTTAGTTTTTGCTGTGAACGCTACATTAACCAAACATAATCACTGACCGCAGGAAACAGGTTTTACTATGAAACCCCAATTTCAGTTTATCTTTTCCGATACTAGTTCTGTAGTGGGCAACTAACCTTTTCCATATTAGGATGGTTTACTTGTAGGAACTCTACACTAAGCATGCATCAGAAACATCACAAATAAAGTTTAATCATGAAAATGTTGCCCCCATTTATGAGCAGTCAATGCAGTTATTCCTAAACAGCATATTTCATCTTCACTTCCTCTAAATTTTTTGATCAAAGGCAAAAAAAGTAACAAGGAGTCATACAATCGAAGAATTGGAGCAACTTATAGTCTGAAGCCAACTCAAAGAGCTACAACTCTCATCAGCAAGGGCTTCTTTTGCCACACAACCAGCAACCCAGTTGACTGTTTTATTAACATACACAAACTGAACCGAATGAAAATTTATTAACATACACAAACTGAACCGAATGAAAATTTGAGGCTAACATCCGAATATCATGTAAGACAGCTTCGATATCGCGATCTGTATCAACAGGATCAGAGATCAAATGTATGAGCAAGTAGCCATCACTTCCAATAATAACATTCTGTAACTTTGATGAAGAAGCTTCTTCCAAAGCATCTCTAAGAGTCAGCTCCTCCAGCACCCTAAGTCTAAAGATGAGCTATATAAGAATAGCAGCGAGACCTGCCAGTAATGATGCAAGATAACTGGAATTACGCCCAACAAAACCAACTGCACCCTTTTGCTTATGCATGCAAACTGCACCACTAAAATTACATTTGGTAAAAGAATTTGGTGGAGGCAGCCAAGAAGATATATTGCCTGACAGAGATCCAGATGACTGAGCTGAAACAGCCTGAGCTGTTGCAGTTCAAAATGCTTCAAACTGCGAAAGAGCAGTAATGTCATTAGAAGCTTGCAGATGATTGTTAAAAATTACAGCATTGCATGACTTCCAAAGCTATCGGAACAGGAAGACCATGGAATTCAGATTAGTAATGCCATCCAAAAGTATGAGAGGGGCGTTGAGAAACTTGAATCCTGATGCAGAATCAATTCCAAATGAGAATGGTGAACAAGGCCAAATCTGAATTTCACTTTAAGCAAGTTCACTATCTTGCCACTTTATGTTGTGCGAGTTGACATACATTGGGAATATCCTTTGGACCGGCATTATAACGATTTCATCCAAAATCAACTTGCATTTGGTCAACTAAACTAAAACCCATCCAAATATCCAACAAACATGACAAAAACTTCAATATTGAAGGAAAAAAAAAATTCAAAAGAGTGCAATAGACATGTTTGTGTTCCTCTAAATTTCTCAAACATTTTTGCAATGGAATAACAAAACATTCATACATGTCAATACTTTCTAACCAAGCCTGTAATACTTTAATCAAGCTTGCCATACTATATATTCTAATCTCCAAATTATCAAAGTGTTAAGCACGTGAAGCGGCTTTACCTAAACTCAAGTCCCAGTACTATACAGATTCTGAACAAGCCAGAAATCAAACGTTGCAAACATTTCCAACCTTGTTACGAACCAGCAGCTTTAATAGCCCTTTGCAACTCACTTTCCAAGTCAGTTACTATACTTGCAGGCTTCTTCACATGTGTGTTCCGATTTTCTCCGTCATTTCCTCCATCAGTTTTCTTGCTTATCCGCTGTTCAAAACCCTCCAAATTATAACTTGAGCCTGGCACTACATTCTTCCCAACCCCATCACCTGCTCCAATTAAATTCCTTGCTGAGACTCCTAATTTTATGTCCTCTAGACACTGCTTCATATTCCTATTTTCCTTCTCCATTATCTCCAAGTCCCTTCTCATCCAAAAGCACATTCCCTTCAACAACTCCAAATCGCCTGCAGTATTCTCATTGCTTTTTTGTTTTCTTTCCTTCACTTCCTCACTCCTCTTTATCTCAATCTTATTTACAATCAAATAAGGCATTTTTATCCCCAAATTGCCTGGCAAATTCACACCCCACCTCAAATTTACCTGCACCCTCCTGCTTAGCGGCAACACTGTCCTTGCCTTCACAGAAACTCCACTCAGAAACCTACCTTTCTTTCTATCACCCCACACCAATTGCCTGTCTGGCAAAAACCCAATTCCAGAATTATGAGAATAAACTCCATCAAAATCATTAGGGTTAGAATTTACAAACCCTTCTTTCCCCTTTCCATTAAATGGCTCCAATTTCACCTCCTGCCAATCCAATGGCCCATCTGGAGCAAACCCACTTCCAAACTCAGAATTTGAAGATGACCCAGAATCCAAATCGGACCTAGTAACGAAATGAGCACCAGGACTTGGATGAGGGATACGGTTTGAAGACGGAACAGCTCTTTTGTGAAGGGAAAAATGACCAAGTTGGGGCTTAAAGTGAAGAGAGAAAGTAGGGATAATAACACTGTGACTTGCATTAGAGACAGAGAAATTAGCAGAGAAAACTAAAGGTGAATTTAGAGGAGACCCAGAAAGGCCTAATCCTGACTTGAGAGATAGACAGAAAGGAGAGGGGGCAGTGCCCGTGGCGGTGCTTGATGGATTGTAAGTAAGTTTTAGAGAAGGACCTGATGGAAAATTTGTGGAGATAGCGAAGGAGAGGTCTGAAAAGGAGTTGGTAGCAGTGGTGAAGATAGAAGTGAAAGGCTGATTGAATATTGATACGGGTAATTTGGCTTTTAGGAGAGGATTTGAATTGCTGTTGTTCTCATCTTGAAGATTGATGGAGAGTTTCATTTTTATTGTTCTGTTGATGGATTAATGGATATTTCACTGTTGCAGTTATGGTCAGTGTGTTCCGCCCATTGCTGTTATGCTGTGAGGGGAAAATAATTGGGGTGCTATTTTGAGGTTGCTAGTGGCAAGAGAAAATGAGGGGAAGTGCCGAATATTCCCAGACCTCCGCTCTCCCCTTCTAAACCATGGGAAATATTTATATTTGCTTTTACTCAATTACACTTTTTTTTTCCCGAACCCCAAGAATTTATACCATAATCACAAAGATTTTGTTTATATTTTTTTATCTTTTAATTTTATCAATAAAATATTTTTTGTTCAAGGTTTGTTTTGGAAGTAACTTAGTAAATAGGCTCAAATTATGTACTATTATTGGTATATATATATATATATATATATATAAAAGTTCTAAATCAAATTAGTGATTTAAAATTAAAAGATGCTAAAAATAGGATTTGAAATCTATAACTTACACCAATTGTCCATTCATAAATAAATAATACTTCATAAAAATATAAGTCTTGTCGTCGTGACAAGTTAGTTTTCTCTTGTTTATTAACAAGTTTCGTTTTCTTTTTTCTTCCTTATTTGTTGTGACGGGTTTATATCCTATGTTTTGAGGTGGAGACGGTGAGTAGTAGTGGTTTAAAGGAAGATAGTCTAGTGGAGACATACAATGATTTATCCATTCATGACGATAATGTGGAAAGTATTAGGGGGGGTAGCATTGATAAGCGATTTTGCCATGTCAGTAGGTTTTTAACAGACAAGCCCATTAACTTTGCTGCCATGAGGAGTATTTTGGCTTCTTTGTGGCAGTCGGTTCGAGGAATCTACGTTAAGGAACTAGGCAATCAAATGTTCCTTTTTCAGTCTTTCCATGAATTAGATGAAGCTAAAGTGTTGGAGAATAGCCCACAGACATTTAATAAACATTTATTAATATTACAACAATTCGATGAAATAGTCCTTCAAGATCAAATGCAATTTAAGTCTATAGAATTCTATATTCGAATTCATAACCTCCTAATTGGTTTCTGTTTAGAAAAGGTAATTCAAAGTATTAAAAACTTGTTAGGCTCTTTAATGGCTACTGACCATGCAAACTTTGACAATATTTGGAGACCATACATTCCAATTTGAGTTTAGGTAGATGTCATTAAATCTCTGAAAAGAAAAATGAAACTCAAGAAAGAAGGTGGGGAGTGGTTTATGGTGGAGTTCAAGTATAAAAGACTCCTAATATTTTGTTTGTTTATGGATTGCTAGGGCATTCAGACAAGTTTTATGAGTGGGTGTTTAAGAATCCAGCACTATTGAATGTAAAATGCTTTAATAGCTCTCTCTGAGCTATTGGTGGAAGAACTCATAATTAGGATGGTAAAAGGTGGCTTCGTTCTGACACCAGTAAACCATTAGTGGCAGAGTTTGAAAAAAGTTCCATCTTTCAAGTTTGAGGAAGGAAAGAGGTTAATGGGCAGATTTTTAGGAGGTAATGGTGGTAGTGCTGAAAATGGAAAGAGTGTAGATTAATAAATTGAAGGGGAAAGAAACATAGTGAAAGGCAATAACTCTTATGTTATAGATTTTTTAGAGAATGAGGGAGTGATTATCTCTGAATCTAAAAGGAAGCGTGTTATGGTTTCATCATTTACTTAAGGGGCTAGGCTTGAGGAGGCTAATGGTAAGTCTAATGAGTTGGACCTTATGACAATGGATGAAAAAATTAAATTGGACCAAAGGCAAGACCTGACAATCATGCCTGCCTATCACCATGAGTTCCATTATTTAGAATTACCATGGGCTAGCCAACCCACATGTAATTCAGACTCTTAAGGATTTAATAGGCCGTTGTGAACCAGACCTTATTTTTCTGATGGAGACTATAACTTCAAAAATAAAAAAATAAAAATGTTATGGCTTAATTGAGCTTTGTTAATTGTTTTATTTTGGATGGTATTGGAAAAAGTGGTGGATTGGCTTTTCTTTGGAATGGGTTAATTAAGGTGCAAGTGTTGGGCTTTAGTAAGAATTTTATTGACATTGTTGTTTTTAAAGATTTATGTGGTGGTTAGTGCTTTACAAGGTACTATAGGACTCTAGACAAAAGCAAAATAAGAGAGGCTTGAAATCTGCTGCGTCATCTATCCACCCTTTCTTATCTTTTATGGATTATTCTAGGTGACTTTAATGAGATACTATCTTAATCCGAAAAGAGAGGAGGAGCTTCTTATCTGAAATGGATATTGTGGGTTTTAGTGAGACTATTTTAAGCTGTAATCTAGTTGAACTGACATCCAAAGGTTATCAATTTACTTGGAGCAGAAGTTTAGAGAATGGTTAGTAGGTGGAAGAGAAGTTGGATAGAGGTTTTGCTTCAATCTTTTGGAGGCACAAGTTTCTTGATGCTTTTATCTAGAATATAGAAACCTTATCTCTAAATCATTTACCATTATTCCTAAATTTGGGTGTATACGTGTGGCATCCCAGGACTAGGAAATTTAGATTTGAAAATGCCTAGCTTCAAGTTGAGGAATGTAATCTGGTGGTGTTAAATTGTTGGACTTCTTTGGGTGGTTTAGATCTCGTCTAAACTTTATCAATGTGAGAATATTATTTTTCGGTTAGGAGAGAAAATAGTGGGATTTTATAATCATCAACTTGTGGATTATCATTGTTCCCTTAAATTTGCCTGCTTTCATTAGGGTATTTATAGAATGGCTACTTTAAAGGAAGCGCAATGATAATATGAGGAGTTGCTTCTTAGACAAGAGCTTTATTGGAAGCAACGGGTGTAGACGTTTTGGCTTTAGGAAGGAGATGGTAATACTCATTTCTTTCATGCCCATGCTTTAAAGAGACACAGATAAAACTCTTTGCATAGATTAAAGGATGCTTTTGGGGTATGGTTTGAAGATGGTTAGTCTATTAGCGCCATTATTTTTAATTATTTCTCAAATATCTTCAAATCTTCAATGGGTGATTTAGAGTCGCTCTCTCAACTGGATTGGCCCTAAGTCTTGATGTTTTAGAATGAAGAGTTGATGGCTCCTTTTTCTAAATAAGAAGTTAAGAAGTCTATTTTAAGATGCATCCAAATAAATCACCTGGACTGGATGGTTTTAATTCTACTTTTTTTAAAGGTTCTCGTCTAATGTGGGTGAGGAGATAGAATCTTGTTGCTAGAATTTCATGACATCAGGTACTTTTCCAAATGACCTCAATCTCACATCTATAGTGTTGATTCTTAAAAAGGAGGAGGTGGAATCGATGGTTGATTTAAGGCCTATAACATTATGCAGCATATTATATAAAATAATAACTAAAATCGTAGATAACGGATTGAAGCCTATTATACCTTTTCTTATATTCGAGGTTTAAAGTACATTTGTAACTGGAAGAGCTATCACATATAATATTTTGGTAGCGTATGAGATCATTCATCACTTAAAATATCTTTGAAAGGGGAAAAGGGTACTATTGCTTTGAAGCTAGACATGTTTAAAGCTTATAATAGACTTGAATAGGGTTATTTAAAGAGAGTTTTGGTTTTATTGGGTTTTTATTCTAGATGGATTCAAAGAATCATGTTTTGTGTTTCTTTAGTAACTTATAATGTGATTTTTGATAGCTCTCTTATTGGTCTCATCTTGCCAAGTTCAGGCTTAAGGCAAGGGGATCCGCTTTCACTAAACTTATTCATCATTTACGCTAAAGGTTTTAGTGCTATGTTGTGAAAGAAAGAGGCTGATAGGTTCTTATATGGGTGTTCGATGGCAAGAAGAGCACCTATAGTGAGCCATCTTTTCTTAGCAGATAATTGTTATTTATTCTTTCGATCTACTAGGTCTTAGATGACTATAGTAGATTCTCTGGTCAACTTATAAATTTTAACAAGTCTGATGTTTTATTTAGTCTAAATGTTAATGTTCATGTCTGAGACTCTATTTACTCATCCTTGAATGTTCGAGAAGTCTAAGATCCTAACACTTATTTGGGGCTTCCTTCTTTAGTGGGGAGGAATATAAGAATAATGGGTTTTAGTTTTGTCAAGGATAGAGTTTGGCAAAAATTAAACTCTTGGAGCAATAAGTTACTTTCTAAGGCAAGAAAAGAAGTTCTCCTCAAATATGTTATCCAAGCTATGCTGAATTATATGATGCAAATATTTTTATTACCAAGGCAACTTTGTGATGAATTAAAGAGACTTATGAATGGTTTTTGGTGGGGTTGTAAGGTTAGTGAAAGGAAGGGTATTCGATGGAGAAGTTAGGATTTTCTTTGTCTTCAAAAATCATATGGTGGTTTGGATTTTAAAAAGCTCTATGAATTTAATTGTTCTATGTCAAGCAAATAGGCTTGGAGATTATTAACAAACCTAAATGCTTTGATGTGTAGGATCTTAAAGGCTAAATACTTCCCATCCAGTTCTTTTTTAGAAGCTTCAATTGGCTATAATCCTAGTTTTATATGGCAGAGCATATGGGCTATTAAGGATTTAATTCGTAAGGGTGCTAGCATGCGGGTGGGAGATGGTAAGGATTTCTCCATTTGGACACACCCATGGCTTTTGGACAAGCATAATGACTTTGTTTTAACTCCATGTTGGCAGGGTCTTAAGGTGGTTTATGTTAGCTCACTTTTTCTCATTAATACTAAATAGTGGGATTAATATACCATTAGGGATCTATTTAATGATAGGGATGCTAATATTATTTTGAGTATTTCCCTTAGTCTAAGGGAAATTTTAGATTATTCAGTTTGGCATTTGGATCAAAAGGGCAACTTTTCGGTGAGGAGTTGTTATAAAGCTATTAAAGGTGAGATTGAATCCAGTCAGAATTCTATTTGGCCTAGAATTTGGTAGATGAAGGTTCTAAATAAAGTGAAGCACTTTCTTTAGCGTGATAGCATGACTTGTCTTCCTACAAACTCAACCTTAGCTCTTCGCCATATTCTTATTAATATTCTTTGTCCTCTTTGTTCTCTTTAGCCAGAAATGGCTTTACATTATTTGTTTTATTGCCTTATAGTTAACTGGTGTTAATCTTTATTTAGGCTAATGGTTCAAGGCTTTATATATGTCTATGGTTGATTGGTTGCGACTTAATCTTTTCTCATTGTCACTTCATGAAGGTATAATTTTCTCGATCATCTATTAGGAGCCTTAGAATAATGGAAAAAAATGGGTTTGGCAGTCTAGAAAGCATAAACCTTTTACTATTTTGAATATTGTAAGTAAGTTTTTGGAGTGATGGAAATCAACAAGGGCTCATCCTTATTTTTTGCTATCCTTGGAAGTTAATAATATGGATGGTGATGTGGTCTAGACTAAGCCTAAGCTGGGAATGCTGAAGTTGAATTTGGATGCAGCCTCTTTTGTAAATGAGAGGGCCTTAAGTTTTAGGTGGGTGCTTAGAGATTTAGATGGTGTTTTTTTTTCATGCTTGCACAATTCATGTTAATAATAATTTCAGTCCTAATGAGGCAGAGGCTGTCTCTATTTATGAAGCTTTGAGTTGGATTTATGGTCTAGGGGTTGATAATGTTGTGCTTGAATCGGATGCCTAGCAGGTTGTGGGGGCACTTCAAAAACTTGATTATTTTTGCTTTAGATTTAATTATTGATTATTGTAATATTCTTTTAAAACACTCTAAAAATGTAAGTGTCAAATTTTTTAGGAGATTAGCTAATGAAGCTGCTTATAGGTGTGCTGAAGCTGCTCATTACATATCTAGTTTAAGAGAGTGGTCCTCTATCCCTCTCTTTCTTGATTCTATTATTTCTGCTAAAGTTTTTAATTAATGCAAGTTCAGTTTAATATATATATATATATATATATATATATATATATATATATATATATATATATATATATTTATATTTATATTTATTTATTTATTTATTTATTAGGCTAGTTTTTGAGCTGTAAGCCTGTAGTTATATGTAATAGGTCTTAGTATTAGGATGAAACTGTAGCTCTTGAATTTGGTTCTAAGAATGAGTCAAATCCTTAGTTTGTATATATTTTTGACTGAAAATGAAATAAAGGGATCATCACAATTGACACAGAAAATAATTAAACTCTTTTATTCCATTTGTAGCTTTTTATTCACTTTTCAGATCCCTATGATGAGCTTCCCTATTGGAGAAATCTTTTATTGGATTCATTTCTAGTAAATTAAAAAGGTTAAGAGCTTCTCTTGGTCATGTTATCACTATGTGCTAATAACAAAACCTTGTTCCTTATTTTGATTTTTTTGTGATGGGCTCACAAAACCCATTTTTTAAATAATCTAAAGATATTTATTAAAATATTTTGTCTAGAAAACATCTTTTTAGTATGCCTAATGGGACCTTTGTATATTGATACAAGCGAGAAGTCAAAAGTAAAAGGAGATGTCAAATAGATCTATTGATAAGATGTCCTTTTCAAACCAAAAGGAGACTGAATTTCTTCAAATTCTCCATAAGACTTAAAGGTTGGTGATCCCATTGACATAGAGGAGTACAATAAGAGTCTTCCACCTCATAGGCCACCGGTGTTAAGCCACAAGGATGTGGAGTCCATATGCAATGAAGTGGCTAAGGAAAACCATATGATTTCCAATAATTTGATTGACCAGATGTTCACAATGTTATGGATAATTTTAGAATAGAATGAGCGACTTCAAAAAGAATCAATGAAGTAGTTAGATGATATCTCTAAAGGGATAAATTATTTGGTCTTTGTATTAGAGGAAAGGCCAAATGTTGAAGGCCATAAGTAGAGTTATAAGTCTCAAAGTGGAGCCCTAAACCTATAATATGGTAATGTCCATATCTTGAGGAGGCTTGAAGAGGTTGGGTCTTCATAGTTATAAGGTCGACAATCGCAAGCCAATCAGTAGCCAAGGCCACCATGATATTTACTTATGATCAATTTGACTAAATGATCGAGTAGGGTTTAGTAATGAGGTTGAGGGCACTGGTTTTAGGAATGTCAATCCTTCCCTATACAAATATGACCATCAGCTTCCTAAGATTGATCAGTCTTTACTAGGAGATACACTGGAGAAAATGGGCATTGATTTTAAGCCTTTTGCTAGGCTGATGTATACCAAACATTACCCTTATTAGGTAGTAGATAAGATTTTCCTATTCTTAAGGGACTACAAAGTTCTTAAGTTTGTGCTCTTTTATAGGGAAGAACCTAATCAATCTACCATTGAGCATGTAGCATGATTTTCTATTCAATATGGAGAGGTTGTAGCTAATGATTTTTGGTGATTAAGGCTTTTCGGGAATTCTTTCATAAAGTCAGTCTTTACTTGTACACTCATCTTCCTGCCAATTCTATTAATTCTTAGAAGGAGTTGGAGGAAAAATTTTATTTAAAATTTTATCAGCCTACCCCACATATTGCATCAGTTGATCCTAGTAGATCATACCAACTTCTTATAGAGTCTATTAAAGAGTTTATAATGAGATATAGAAAGCTACAAACATAGTGAAAAATGGCTTTTTCTAAGGTTGAATGCATTCCTATTATGATTAAAGGTTTGAATTATTCGATGAGGGAGTATTTTAAAGGGCACTTGTCATACCTCTTATTTCGGCAAACCCCAAAAATGATATGATGATGATAATAAATTATAAAATCAGTGTAAAAACAAATGTCAATGTTGCTAAAGCGCATGTAAACCCTAAACCTAAAGAATTGAACTACCTAAACCCTAACTTATACTATTAAAATGATGGGTTTATTATTAATTCAATTGATTGAGATATAACTAAGTGAACCAAAACCTTGAAATAACAAGTAACATGCTTTAGGTGATCATTACAAGAGCATGACTACTTAAACATGTAACTCGATAGACTGAGACTTATTTCATTAGATCAGGCCAAAATTTATGGAAAATAATAATTAATTCTCAAAATTAAAAGTCCAAAAGAACCTTTTCAAACCTTAAAAACCCCTAAAAACCTTCTCGAGTCAAAAAATGACAAATAGAACCCTGAGAGAGCGTGAATGTATTGTTCACGCATAAAAATGCATAAAACACATGCAAGAGCACGTGAATCACATACCCATGTGCATGAATCATGCGTCCATATGTGCAAGATATATGCAATGAGCATGTAAAACTTGATTTGCACTTACATACACACCCCACGCATACAATGCTCACCTGCACATTCTGAGCTTATGAGTCACACTTAAATGCACGTGAATCAAGCATATAATTGATGTGAGTCACACATATACATCCTCTCTTACACATGTGTCTATAAATAGCACTATTCACCTCATTTAAGGGACTTTTTTCATGACTTTAGCAAAACTCTACCTATTTATAGATTCAAGACACCTTTATTAAACATATCTAGCTTACTTTTGTTCTTAATTTAGTGATTTTAAACTCAATTTCATTACCAAACTCAACTTTTTCATTATTAATGCAAACTTCAAAGGTAACAAGACTTGCATTACACATTATTTTTACATAATTTGGACAAAAATAGTTCATAAATCAAATACCTGAAATTAGTGCTTCTGTTTTCTAAAAACAATTTTAACTAATACTTTGAGGAACAAAATGACAAGTTTTGCCCGTTTAATTTCTATTAATTTTGCATTTCTTATCTTATACTTTAATTCTTTATTTTATTTTCGTGCGGCTAGCAAATTGAAACATTATGTGCTTGTATATTGAGACTGGCCATATTGCATGCTATGTATATTTATTTTCTCAATTTTTTTTCTTTTTATTGCATTTTTCCTTTTCTCTATACTAAGAATTTGATTTCTAAAAGGAAAATCATTTTCCTAATAAAATTTTCATTTTTGAATAATTTTTGTATATTTTGCAGCATTTTCATCTAAATTATATAATTTATATCAAAATTGCAACTATTATCATTTTTACATATTAAAAATGTAAATTTTGCATTTTTCTCATCAAATTCATGTTTCTTCATATTTACTATCAAAATAGCATTTTCTGCATATTTTAATTTGAAAAAAGGTTAAAAATGCAATTTTGCTAATAATTTTATGAATTTTAATGTAATTTCCTCAATTTCATCATTTTCACACTAAAATATGCATTATTTTTTATAAAATATGAATATTTCACATAAAAATCATCACTTTTACATGTTTTTCACATTTCGTTATCATTTTCTGCATTAAAATTGCTTCTTTTTCTAACTTTATACTCAATTTTTAGCAAATACTCAATTTTGTCAATTTTAAAATTTATGTGATTGCTATAAGTTTCAGTACATAATCAATAAAAGTTTAAAATCCTAAAATCATCAAATCTGCACTCAAAATCTGTATTTTCATTATAAAAATCACATTCTCGACTAGAGGCTCATTCTTAATGATGAAAAAAATACATTTTTAATCATTTTATTTATTTTTCTAGTAATTCTATTTAATAGTTGAAGTTGCTAGAAAATATTATCATTTTATTTTGAATTTTGTCATTATATGCCATTTTTATATGATATTTGCATTTTAGCTATTTTGCTATTTCATACCAAATTATAGTGTTTTGTTGATGAATGGAAGATATACCTATGCTAACCTCTATTTGTAGGTGTATTCTAGATCTAGGGTTAGATTTACTTTTTCATTTTTTTCTTTTTGATGTATTTTATTAGGAAAGCCATGTAAAAGTTGTAATTAATTAATTTACTTTTCATTTATTATGTGTTGTGTGTATGTATATAAACTGTCATTCTAAAACTAGAGTGATGTAGTAGCCATATGACAAATATTATGCAATGAGAAATAGTAAAAAACTATATGTGACCTTCTGAACCTATAGTCTCTAATGAGTACGATACTTTTTGAGTGACATGATGTTGTTCTTTATTTTTTCTTAGTGATTAGGTAGTGGCTCCAAAACAATTAAAAGTCTCATATCCTCCTAAAACTAAACATGACTCTGTATTGAAAATGGAATGGAATGTCCCTTGGTAAACAAAAATCCTTATAAACAAAAAAATATCATCCAAGTAAGCATTCCTCTAGTCGCTCATAGTGGTGATTCCACTAGGGACACTAATTCAAGAAGTTAAATTAAAAATGATTATTTCTTATTATATAATACTTGATCATGTGGAGCTCTTCAACATTGAATATTGCACAATATATCACACGTGCATTACTAGTCCTAATCAGCTGATGATGATGAAACGTGATCCACCATAATTTCATATGAGTCATGGAGTGACCAATTTAGATTCATCATTTTTAGCTTTAACTCATTCCACGGGTTATCAAAAGATGGTGGGCTTATTGACCAAAGTCCATTAACCCTAGTCTTAGGGGGCATTCTCGCTAAAGGAACCCTTAGCCTTTCACACTTCTCTAAGCCCATATAAATAAAACTATTAGAAATTTCCATTAGTGTCCCACTTGGCTTTTGCATGATTACCTTATCCTTATGATGTTTGCTTAACTTGACATTTATAAATGATATGATATTCTATAGTTTTTGTCACTATATGATATTATGTAGTTAATTTTTATGGACTGTGCATTCGTAGTACTATATGATTCTCATTAACCTTATGTAAGCATAAGGCATGGTGCAATTATACACCTTTATCTAAATAGTTTGTGAAAATTTTCAATCAATATATTTTGATGATAGAACCTATAAAATATCATCCATTTGTCTTTTTCAAAATTTAGCATAATAAGCAAGGAATTTTGACTAGATTATGGATACTTCCTTTGAAAAGAAATAAGTAATAAACCTTCAGATGAATTCTATATGGCCTCTAGTAAATGTATTAAATGTTGACCTAGTATGCATAAGGTCTGATCCCTTATGCTGGCCATATTTTCTATGCAAACAAGTGCATATGAATTATGAACATCATTTATGATATTGCAACATGACTCCTATACGAACATTATACATTTACCTTGGGCTCATTTTGAAAACATCCTTTGGTTTATCCTTTGTATCTTATCTTAGTAAGTTAAAATAGCCTAATATGAGTATGGAACTATAGTCCCTTAATGACTATAGGTTAAAACCCACCTATGAAAGGAATTAATTGACCATGTGGGCTGATAAGGTTAGAGATATGTTATTGCTTGTGTTTGGTTTATTTCCTATATAAGAGATGCTAACCAATTTTCTTAAATTTGCTTAATTATATATGCATGACATACATATGAAAAATATATCCTAACTCACATTCTTTTACAGCCATCTTGCACTATGATAATAGGAGTTTTACATGAGCACCCTATGCATATACACACTCACCCTATTCTTTTACAAGGTCATGTCATGCATTCATGTTCACTTTATTTCTTTTTCTTACTAATGTGTAGAATCATAGCTATATATAAGCCTTTCAAGAAAAGGTAGAAAAGAGACACCGCCTAAAACAGACTAGTGAGATGCATAAGGTATAGTAATAATTCTGATATGGATGAACTAGATAGTAGTTCAGTTTAGAAGTTTAAGAATAGACTGAGAGAGGGGTTTAAAAATTGCTTACTAATGACACTATGGTTAAGATCCTCCAAGCTTAAATTAAAGTTGCCAATAACCAAGTTTGTAATTCCCTAGATGGAAATAACATTGTCGACATATTGAATGAGGCTTCTAATCTATTAACCCCAAAGTAGATAAAGGAAAGAATGTTATGCATACCCCAGTTCTTATTAAAGATGTTGATGAACACTATCATGCTTTTAAAAATGCACTATTAGAGCCCCCTACAAAGATAACTAACATGACTAAGCCTAAATCTATAAGGGAAGTCAAACTTCTTGCTAATAGAATGACTTAGCTTGCATTTGCATTCAAAGACAAAGGGTCACATAGGTCCAACAGTTTTACAGACTTCGCACTATTCAAAGCTGAACTAATATTGGATGATTTCAAGCTGACATTACTAAGTTTGATGGTAATAGAGATTTAAGGGTCCATTTGAGGTTATATGCTACTTTCATTTCTATAATTTAGCTCACTAAATCACAAATTATTTAATTTTTCTTCACATTGTTAAAAGAAGGGTTGATGCCCTAGTTCTCTGATTTTAAAGATGAAAAGTGATTGGCCACTATTGACTCAAAAGTTATAAAGACAATACTCAACTAGACATAATCAAAAAGGATTTGGAAACCACAAAGCAAAGACCTGGTGGATCTTTCTCTGATTATGTCGCTAATTGGCATTCCAAGGCAATGAGAATAAGAAATCATCTAGCTGAAGATGAACAAATTGAATTGGTGATCAAAGGTTCACTCCCCCACCTTAGAAAGAAAATGTTTTTTTGTCCACTATGCTGATTTCAAAGTTCTCTATCAAGCTAAAATTATAATTAAAGATAAAGAGTATTAATAACCTTATAATACCTTTTAACGAACCTCATAAATAAATGCTCAAAACCAAAACACCTATGCCAGCATAGTTGAATTCAACCATATTCAACCCAATACCTATAACCTACTTTTTATCAATGTTGTTGATAAACCACCTAGAAAAATACTCAAAATTTAACCTACCTTTTTCCAAATTATTTTAAACACTTCAATAGAAGAACCTTTTACAACATCATAAACCAAGACAACTACCAAACCCATTACCACCCTAAATTGACCCTAACTAAAAGAGGCCATAGAGGGGGGGGGGGGGGTGAATAAGGAAAATTAAAATTAAAAGATAATTAAAGGTGAATCAAGAATTAAATAAGAGTTTAGATGAGGAGTAAGAGAAGAACTCAACAACATAAATTTTAAGGAGTTTGATTCACAAATGAATCTACGTCTCGACCTAACTTATCCCCAAGTTAGGATTCTTAACACCCACACCAATTTGATTAATCTAGATTAAGTTTACAAGAGTTTTGTGGCTCAACTCTAACCTTTACAACACAATAAGCTTTTAAAGGCTAAGCTCTAACCAACAATCAATCACAAGTGTTTTGAGGCTTTTAGTTAAACCTAAACCGCTTGCATTAACTCCTTACTTCCTTTTTTCAACCTAAAAAAGAAGATCAAGAGGAGAGCTAACCTAGCACACAACCAAAACTCAAATACAATTGAGAATTTTAAGAGTTAAGAAAATTGTTCAAAGAATTTAATTGCTCAACTAACTTGCGTAACTCCTTAAATGAAGTTCTAAGTCTTCAATTTATAGTTGGAGATTGAAAAATGGTTGTTGGAAGCCATTAAATTCATCCCTAACCTCTTTATTCTTCATTAAATGCAATTTTAGCTTTTTTAAGATTTTAGACGCTCATGGTCATGAGCATAGGCTTGGGATCATGAGCATAGACTTAGGGTCATGAGTGTTGAAAAATATAACCATTACTTGCAAAAGTGATTGCTAGCGATGCTCATAGTCTAGTCCTGGTCATGAGCATGTTGGGCATTTTTCTCATGGACACTCATGGTCAGGTCAGGATCGTGAGTGTAGACTATGAGCATAGGCTAGATCTTGAGCACAGGCTAAACTCACTATAACTTGTCTCTTTTACCTCCGAACACACTCCTTTGCACTAGGTTCACTTCCCATACCTTAGGAGACATATGTATGGGTATTTGAAAGCTTCAAATGTGATTATAGTGCCCTCAAACTTGATCTAAGGTGTAGTCAATTAACATTGCTTTCATTAAGCATAATTAGGTACCTATGCTTATAATCACACTTAAACAAAGAATATTAGTGGTCTAAAAATATTTATTAAACTTAAAATAAGGATAGATTAATACTTGATCATGCAAATATTCAACACTAACCTATACTATCACTTTCACTAAGTAGTAGAAGAGATAAAGGATCTAGAGGCGAAGCTCCTTACATTAAAAGAGAAGAAAGGAGAGTTGCCTAAAAAGAACAAAGACATAGCATTTGAGTACCATATAATTGCTTCTAGGGTCAAGGATATAAGGAAGACCTTGGCTAACAAAAAAGAAGCTATCCTTGGATGGAAGAAAAACGAGTATAAAACTTTAATGACTAAGAATAAGTGCTTGGAATCTAGGACACCCTTAGAGGTTTTGGCTTTGACTCTGTATGAGTTGTGTTATGAATTTTTATTATAATTTATGCATGTAATGGCTTTGGATGCCTTATGGTTGTATAACTTGATATTATGACTCCTTCTAATCTTGTTGGCTCTTATTTTGAGCTATTATTATGATAGCTTATATTAGATTATTTATTTTAGAACAATTTTTCATTTTAGCTTAATTATAAATCATCATTGGCCATTTCACACACTTGAACACCATAACCACCCATAAGATGTAAAAAAAACCATTTTTCAATAGAAATGTCGTCAAAATTTTACAAATTCATTGTTCATAACAAATATATCAACTTTTCTCAAAATGAACACAACTTGAAAAGAACAATTCTTTTTATTTAATTTAAAAAGTGGCTTCTATAGCCAATTTAGAACAAAAAACACAAAATAAAACTACCACCAATCAGGAATAGTGGTAATTTTCTAGTTAAAGGCCAATTATATAACTTTTTCTCTCATTTTCCATAAAGTGGGTGTCATACATCAAGTTTTTACTGTCCCCAAAAAGGTATGAAAATGAAAATAATTTATGAAATTCATGTAAGAACACAACTTGTTGCTGCTTAGGAGTGTGCAAACCTTTAATTTGAAGAATCAAAACACCTAAACTTAAACAAAACTCTCAGATTGTCAAGTTGAAGACTAAATCATTGAGTTGTGTTTTGATTTTATGAAATATGAACTTTTGGAAATATAAATTGTGTGTTTCAAATAATTATTTCTCAAAGTGTGCAACTTATTAATTTGGTGTTCATTTCAAAAGACAGAGACTCAATTCCATGAAAATGAAAACCAATGTTAAAAAAATGAACATAAAAAACACATTTGGATGTTTTAAAAACCTTAAAAAGCCTGATAGTGCATCCTGAAAGGGCACGACATACCCCCATAGTGCATTGCACACTCCCCTCATGCCCCATACATGTGAAAAGCCTAATTTTGTCTATAAGTAGCACTATTGTCCTTTATTTTTTGGGAGTACTTTTGAAACTATACTATTACTTTACTGAATTAAGGACTCAAGACACTCAAAAAATACTATTAGTTCTTCTACTCTTATTTAGTTATCAATTAGTCCCACTTTTTTTACACCAAATTAAGCCTTATCATTGTCAAAGCATGTTTCAGAGGTAACAACCCTCGCATTCTGCATGATTTTCACTTAAATTTGATAAGGATAGCTCAAAAGCTAACAAGGAAATAGTGTTTCTACTCTCAAAATGAGCTTAGTCAAATCCTCTAAGGACCAAATAATTAATTTTGCATGTTTATTTTTTGTATTTCTACATTTTCTTCTCTTATACTCCATTTTCTCTTTTATTTTTATTACTACCAGCAAATTATGAAATTGTTGTGACTTCTGTGATGAGACTAACATTTTGCATGCTATTTAAATAATTTTCTATTCTATTTGATCATATTATATTGTTATTTTTCATTTTCTAGATCTAGAATGTGAAAATCACAAAAGCATAATCTTTTATATTAAATCTATATTTCTTATAATTTTTATGATTATTTGCATTTTTCACTATTTCTAAATCATTTTTATTGTAAAAATCACATTTTCATGATAAAGTTTGCATTTTTAAGTTAATCTTGCATCCTATGTATAAAATATCATTTTCTACATTAAGTTTGCATTTTTACTTACAAAACATAAAATTCATCATCATTGCATAATTTCTAGATTTTGTTTTGCATTATCTACATATTTTCCTGATAAAAATCATATTTTTATATCAAAATCCTCATTTTTGCATCATTTATGTAGTTTATGTGAAAAATTATCACTTTTCACATAAAGTACGTATCTTGCATCCAAGTAATATTAAATCTGTCATTTTTGCAGTCTTAGCATTTTTGCATAATCTGCTATTAAAAACTGTGTTTTGATAAATCTACATTTTAACGTAAACCTCATCTTCTTTGCACAAATTTTGCATTCTAGCATAAAAATAACATTTTTAGCATTAATTCTACATCTTTGGCACAAAGTCTCCATCTCAATGTAAAGTTATCATTTTTGACATAAAAATAATGGTTTGACATCATATTTGCATTCTTATATGAAAAAATAAAGCTTTAAAATTTAATTCAAAATGATCATTATCATCTTAACATTATCACTTCTACATTCTAGTTGCATCTTTCATCACGTTTCATGTTTAAAACACATCCTTAATGCTCAAAATCATTTCTTTTGCATCCTTGCATCAAAATTTCATCTTTTTACATTTCGATATGAAAATAAGTATTTTCTTTCATTTTCATGTTCAATAATGTGAAAATTCACATTATGAATTAGAGCTCTAATCATGGTTTAATGATAGAACCATATATCTTTTGTTACTTTTCAATCATTTAGAAATATTTTTCTATCATTAGTAATTGCTTCATTTAATTTAACTTCATGCCTATTTGATGTCTAATTGGATGAGTGAATGCAATGCATATATCTATGTTAACCTCTGTTTTGCTGGTGTTTATAGACCTAGGACTATATTTATCTTTCTGCCCTTTTCTCTTTCAAATGTATTTACTAGGAAAGCTATATAAATAATTATAATTAACTTTATTTACTTTTTGTTATTATTTATTGTGCTGTGTGAATGTGCATATACAAACTGTTATTCTGAAACTATGGTGCTACATTAGCCATGTATTTAGTATTGCATAATGAGAAATAGCTAAAAAGTATATTCGATCTCCTAAACCTAGAATCACTGATAGGGATGATACTTATTGAGTGACCCGATGTTGTCTTTTACATTTTCTTGAGAAATCGAGTGGCAACTCCATAAAATTATATAATTACCATAGGTAAAAGCAAATGGACTAGTGTATGTAGCCTCCCTTTTAGAAGTTCTATATCCTTATAAGGTTTCAGATAAGATTTTGGGCCATTCTCTTGGATTATCCTCAAGCATTTTCTTAAGGATGCCAATTAATATTTTGTTTGATGCTTTCGATTGACCATTTACCAAAGCATAATAAAGAGTAGAATTCAAGAGCTTAATTATATAGTCTTTTGTAAATTCTTTCATTTCATCACCTGTGAACATAGTACCCTGGTTTGTGGTAATGGTTTGAGGAATTCTAAAATGGTGGATGATGTGCTCCTTAAGAAATGCAATGACATCCTTTTGCTTTACTTTTTTCATAGGAATAGCCTCTACCCACTTGATGAAATAATCAATGGCAACTATTATGAAGCTATGGCCTTTAAATAAAGCAAGGTAAATTTTTCCAATAAGATTAATTGCCCACCCTTTAAATGGTCATGGTTTTATCATAGGGTACAAGTCTTTAGTAAGTACTCTTTGAATCCTTTTATATTTCTGGCACTACTTGCAACTTTAGAATAAGTTATGTAATCCTTTAGGATATATGGCCAAAAGTACCTATGTTTATATATTAAAACATAAATATATCTACCTTTTTTTTAGCTTGCTTGATGTGCTCTATAGACACCTTCATGCACTTGCTTCAAAATCTCCATTGTTTGTAGGAATGAAGGGAGTAAGCCATCAAAGGTCTTTCTGAAAAATTCATTCTTTATTAAAATATAATTCAACACCTTCAGAGTAAGCCATCATGGGTCTTTCTAAATAATTTATTCTCTATTAAATCATAATTCAAAGCTTGAGCTTTAACTTTGAATGGCACTTTCTTTATAGGATTCTTAAGATAATATTTGATTTCAGCATACCAATCTCATGCTACATACATATTATAATTGAATGTCGCAATTTGCATTCCCTTTTAAAGGATGGATGGATGAGCTCTTTTCTACGCAAAAATCAATTTGTGAGTTAACTCTAACATTCTTAGTCTTAATGCAACTTGAGATAATTCATTGGCTTCCCAATTAAATTCCCTATGCATATGCATATAACATACATTATCAAAGGAATCAACCAAATGAATGGTTATAGTCAAATAAGGTGCTAAAGAAATACTTATACACTTATATTCTCCTATCAACTACCTAAAGACAAGCTAAGAGTCCCATGTGGTCAATACCTCTCTAGCACCAAGATCTTAGAGAATCTCAAGGCCTATAATTAAGGCCCTATATTTAGATTGGTTATTGGTGCACTCAAACTAACTTAGAGTTTTTTTAGTCCTAGTTGAAAGTGATGTAATCATAAAGTAAAACTGAGAGTGATGTAATAAAAACTCTTGCTCTAGTTGATTTATTTGTGAAAGAGCCATAAAAACTTACCCAAGGCTGAATATCAATTCCATATATATAGAGGTCTTCTTGTTCAATGATTCCTTAGGTAGGGTAATTGGCTAAAAAGTTAGCCAATGCTTTTCCTTTCACTGACTTTTGGGATAATATACCAATGAGAACTCAATTAGAATCAGTAGCCACTTACCAATTTTTCATGATGACACAAGTCTGCTTAACATGTATTTCATCAACTTAATTTATGAAATAACATACACCCTGTGTTTTAATGAATAATTTCTCAATTAAGTACAAGTATAAAGCAAGACACTATTTTTTAATAAAAGAATACTTAGTCTCATTAGGAGTTAAGATTCTACTTAAGTAATAAATAGTTTGCTCATGACCCATTACATTATTTTAAGCTAATAAACACCCAATGGACTAATTTGCTGCTGAGACATACAATTTCAAAGGTATTCCATCTCTTGGAGGGACTAAAATAGGTATAATCTTTTATTTTATTAAAGTCATTTTAGTGCCTTTCTTCCCATATGAATTTAATATTTTGTTTCAATTTTAATAGTTCAAAGAATTCTTTAGTTTTTCCAACAAGATTAAAGATAAACCTTCTTAAGTAGTTGACTTGATAAAAAAATCTATGTAGTTCTTACTTCATTTGGGGTGGCTTCACTTCAAGCACCACCTTTGCTTTGTTTTTATCAATCTCAACACCTCTTTGGTGAACTAGAAATCCCAAACAAATTTTAGCTTGTACACCAAAAGCACATTTAAGAGGATTAAGCTTTAAATGATAAATTAACATGCTTTCAAAACTTTTTCTTATATGAGAAACATGATCATAAGCTCTTTTATATTTTACCTTTATGTCATCAATATATATTTCCATGTGGTGACCGCTTATGTCATGAAAAATAGCATTCATAGCCCTTTGGTAGGTAGCACTGGCATTTTTCAAACCAAAGGGCATGACCAACCATTCAAAGGTTCTGATTGCCCTAAGACATGTGAAAGTGGTCTTTAATGCATCTTTATTGGAGATAATTATTTGGTTTTACCCTAAAAAACCATCCATGAATGATAAAAGCTCATTCATGGTAACAATATCAATTAATATATCAACTACAAGCATAATATAATTATCTTTTAGGGTGGCTAAATTTAAATCTCTAAAATTTATACACACCCTAAGTTTTTCATTCTTTTTCATTATAGGGACTCTATTTGAAAGCCACTTAGCATACCTGGTTGGCTAAATGAAGCCAACATTAAGCAACTTTCCAATTTCATCCTTAACTTTTAATTCCACCTCCTTTGACATTCTCCTAAGAGGTTGCTGGAAAGGATGAAACTCTAGCTTAAATAAGGAGGCAGTGTTTAACTATCTCTTTACTTAGCCCAGGAATTTCTATGTAATCCCATACAAAACAGTCTTTGAATTCTTTTAATAGTGCAAGTAATTCTTTTTTAACATCTTTTTCCAATAAGGAACTGACATAAGTGAATCTTGGCTCTTCATCTGTGCCTAAGTTGATTTCTTTTAAAGGATCTTGTACTTCATGCTGATAATTCTACAAACACTATGGTGCTTCTTGTATATCTTTAGTTCATTAACATCTTTCTCAAGTTCTTCTTCACTAATAATCTTTGTTCCAGTCACTTCTAATTTTTCACTGAATATTTTGTCTATAGTATGATGAACAAAAGCCTTCCATATAACAACTGTAGCCACTACTAATTCATTCTCTATGTATTTATTCATTGACTTCCTCAATAATGGGTTTCTCCATCAACCAATATATATATATATATATATATATATGGCACAATATATGTTTCTTTGTAGATTAAATTTGATTATTTATGGATTCTTTCTTTCTTTGCTTCCATGGAGAGGTAGGTTTATTTTGGGTCACCATTAGCTTTTCTCCTTATGAATTTCATTGGCCCAAGATCCACATCATAGAATCTGGCCTCTAAATTTTCTGAGCAAGTATTAAATGGTTTAGTGTTAGCCTAGACTACTTCAACTTCATTATTATTCCAGGAACTAATGTAAAGAAGATGACATACACCAATTGGGATATATCCAATTCCTCCTAAGTAATACGTTATAACTAGCACTTAATTCTATTATAAAAAAAAATGCAGTGCGAGCACATTTACTACCAATAGCAATTTCAATTGGTAATACTCCCACAACTCTAGTTACTTCCCCTGTAAAGACTAATATGGTTATATTAGTAGAAATTAAGTCATCTTCTCTCTTACTAAGAAATTTAGCAACTTTAGTGATATCATATTTATAGCTAATCCAATATCTGTGAGCAATCCAAAGAAAGTTTTGTTATTTAAAGTGAGCTTTGATATACAATGATTTTATATGCTTAGTCATCTCCATAGAAGGCTTCTCTAGAATGATAATTCAGCCTAGTGGCTTAGATTATAACACCACTCAAATGTTCTTCCATTTATTTACTAGAGTCTATCCCCCAAGTGTTATGAAGTTCAATCACATCTTCTTCTATTTCTTGCATCATGAACTCATGTTGTATAATTACAATGGATGCAATACATGTAAAGGGCAAACGTTTGCCCCTACTTTAAAAGCATCAATCTCTATATCTTCATCAATTTCCATGTCTTCTTCAAACTCCACATTTAGAACATTTGAGCTACAAATAGATTCTTTTGTATTGTAGTTTAGATCCTCTATAGCTTTTCTCTTGAATTTGGATATGTTTTAGGTTCCACCTATTGCATTTATTACTCTTTCTCTTTTCTTTTAGTAGCCTTTTGCCTCTAGAACCTTCTTTTTTTTTAGTACGAGCTAATTGTTAAGGGAAATTCCTATGCTCTATGCAATTCTAATGCTAATTTGGTTCTACAGGCAATGACACTATAAACCTCGACCACTTTTTACTGAATGTTGGTATAGCCATGTTTCCTTCTTAAGGTCTAAACTTGCAATTATTGTAAGTATTCCTAAACAAATTAGGTTTTTAAGGTGACTTTACTTCCTGAACTGGGCACTTTCCTTCTATCTTTGAAAACTTCTAGTTCAAAACATGTTTCCAATGGTTTTTAGGTCTGTTTGATTGTGTCTAATTATGGTAGTGTCCTTGGCCATCTGATTTCTTCTTTTGGCCTCATCTCCCTAGTTAGCTAAAGCCCTTGACCTCTTAGGAATGTTTGTGAATTGAGGTTTGGAGTACCTTACCAAATAGTTAAATTTCCTTGAAGGTTGGCTAAGTGTATCCTAGTTCTCTTCTTTCTCTTTAATCTTTTCTTTAGATCAAGTAAAGCTCTTATATTAGCATTAATAGCATTAACTATTATTGTTGGTAGAATTGGGTCCTCTTATATCAATATTACATCTTTCTTCTTAAGGAATTTTAGCACGTCTTTTTTAATGTGATCCTGTATCACATTTTTTCATACCTAGTAAGCATTAGAAGTATGATTGTAAGAGTTATGATAATTACAATAATCTCACCCTTTTAATTCTTCTTTTGTAGGTATTTTATCATCAAGAGGCAACTTAATGAATCTCTCTTTGAGAAGGAATTCAAAGATATTATTAGTCTTTGATATTTTATATGTGTATTGAACTTAAGGATTGGAGCCTTAGGGCCTCTTCCAAAGAGGACAAACATACTTTTGTATTCACCTCCTTGATCCGATGAACTCGGTACTCAAGTATTCACCTCCTCGATCCGATGTTAAAGTCTTAATACTTTTCCTAGTTTGGTTTTCTACTTGGTCTTTGAACTCCTTGAACTTTTCAAAGGATTCAATTTTGTTCTTTATAAGAAACAAATGCCCATACCTTGATAGATCATTTATAAATGTTATAAAGTAGTAAAAATCACCTTTAGCCATTACACTAAATGGTCCACAAACATCATAATGTATGATCTCCAACACATCTTTAGCTCTTGCCATTTGTCCAACAAATGGTGATATAGTCATCTTGCCTTGAAGACAAGCCTCAAAAGTTGGATCGAATGTGGATTCAAGATTATTTAAGATTCCCATCCTTTTTAACTTTATGATCCTATCCTCCACAATTTGACATAATCTCAAGTGTCATAGATATTTAGAGTTAGAGGCATTTTCAATTAGCATTGCATTCACATCACACACATTAGTTTGAGGCTCATTGCTACTAGACATATAATCAACATAATATAACCTTGTATTAAATAACCCATGCCAACCAATTCATTTCCAAAATGAATCTTACATACATCTATACAAAAGTGGAATTCATAACCTTTTTAGTTAAACTAGAAATAGAGACAATGTTTTTATAGGCATTAGGCATATACAATACATCATCCAATAAAAAAATATGATTATATAAATTAATTAAATTTGATCTTATAGCCTTAGCCACAACACTTGCTTTATTTCCTAGCTTTAAAGTCACTTCATTGGGCCTCAACCTCCTCTCATTTGCTAGATCCTGCAAGGATAAACAAATGCGAGAACTTGCATCGGTATCCGATACCCATGACTTAGATAAACTCATAGAAATTAGAGAAAGTCTCACCTTCTCTTTGTCTGCCCTTTCCTTTTATCTTGAGAGACTCAACTCAAGGAACTTAAGATAATTCCTCTTCCAATGTCCTTCACCTTAGCAATGGAAACACTTTCCCTTGCCTTGCTCTTCTCTCACAATGGCCTTGCCCTTATTCTTAGCTGTACCACTTGTGGGCTTGACAACACTTGTCTTGCCTTTCTTTTTCTTATTGCCTTTCTTTTTAGTCCCATTAGAAGTGGCAATAATTGCAACCTTTTCCCTTTGCTCCTTTGGAAAGCCTTTTGGGTTGTTATGAGCATGTTCAAAAGCTACACAAGAGTGCACTTTATCTTATTCATATGGAAGTTTGCAATGGTTTGCCTAAAAGATTTAGGAAAGGATTAAAGGATCAAGTCTAATTGGAAGTGGAAGTCCATTGGAAGTCTAGACTCCATAGCCCCTCCATTGATCTAATCATGGAGTTCATATAGGCTCCCACTTCCTTTCCCTCCCTCATTTTAGCACAAAAACACTGCTTAGATATCTCATATTTAGCAGTCCTACTTTGCTCACCAAACAACTCTTGTAGGTGAAGTAGGATTTCCTTTACACTAGTGTACTTCTCATATTACCGATGGATTTCGGTGCTCATGGAAGCCCACATGATGCAATGTACTTGCATATCATTATCCTTTAATTTATCAAGAGTGATTTGCTCCTCTTGAGAAGCATTTTGGGGAAATGGTCTGGGTGGGCTTTGTTCTAATACATAATGTATTTCTTGGAAGCTAAAACAACTTTTAGATTCCTTAGCCAATCAATTAAATTAGGGCCCGTAAGTCTATGCTAGTCGAGTATGATTGCGAGTGGGTTTGATGATCTCATATTATCAAGTTTCTATGAAAGGTAACAAAATTAATTAGTTATATGACATTGTTATTTTATAATTTGATTTGCTCTTTAATCACAATGGCCTCCCACTAACTTGGTGAATCCTACACTTCCAAAGTAGAAAATGGAAATCCCTTATTGGATGGATTTTTAGTGGGTGAGAGAATTCTTAATGGGCCACTAATGTTCCTCAAGTACACATTGCCATTCTTGGAATAATAGTCTCATTAAGCGGATAACTCTTGTCCATCATATCTCATATGAGGTTCCATTAATCTGGCTCCTAATGTTATGGGCCTCAAGTACACATTGTCATTCTTGGCCTTTGGCATTAGTTAGGTCCACACCATTGGATAAGTGAAATGTATGGATTGGAACACTATAAACGTCAGGTACTCCTATTTTCCATTCTTGGCCTATAGTGTATCCATACACCCACAACATCTCATGCTTAACAACACTACATGAATCTCTTGGGCCCCATTTAGACCCCTAAATGTCCATAGCTAATATACACAAGCCCAAAACCATGTAAGTTATTGCTCCAATGGAGAGCCTAGACCTAAATTTAATTTGGAAGATTTTTGGGTCTCTCTCACTTTGCACATTAGCCAAATTCAATTGTATATATCGTATACATACATGGCATGCCGTTTATTCATATATACATATCACATATGCATATAGCATGTTACAACATATACATCATATATATACATAGAACATGCAAAATGAATGCACAAATAAGGAGTGATCGTGGGCCTTTCTTAAGCCTATTATAACTCTTACAATATGTTATAAATGGGCCCAACCTAAGAAAAGCCTTCAATTCATGAACTCCTTTGTCACCATCTCCATGGGCCTTAATCCATGCCACTAAAGGTTGAATGGGCCACCATCTTGAACACTTTAAGTCCAAATTACAAATCTTGTAATTTACATTCAATCTTTGGCATACCAAACCAAATATTACATCCTAAATCTATGTAATCAATATTTAATTACATAAAAATAATAAAAAAATTAATTAGTATTACAAAATATAGGATGTAAACTAAGCCCATGATCATTCCTTGCATGTATGAAAAGCAAACATATAACAAAATACAACTATTGCATGTTATAATTAATTTGTAAGGCATAAGTTGAAAAAATGTTGTCCACAATAATACATAGGCATGTCTGCCATTACATGGTTGTGTCTGCCTTATCCAGAGATGGTAGATTAATACATGGCCTAGAACATGGGCGTGTCCCAGGGTGTGTCTAGCTGTTGTTTCACAAACATAGCATTTTTTTTTTTTGCATTTTAAGCATCTTTAGTCATAACTCTTGCAGTTAACAATAAGCATAATTATAACTCTTGTAATTATTATAACATTTAGCATGTAAAATATCTGATTTTGGCTCTAATATCACTTGAAGGAATCGATCACACACATTGGAATATGAGCGGGAGTAGGGTGTGAGCACGAAACTGGTTAGGATAAATTTTAAAATTTTTTCCTAGTGTGTAACCCTTGCATAAAGGAAAGCATTCCAAAACCACCAAGATCACGACACATTGAATTTACATAATTAATTAGTTGCATGCTTAATAGACAACATAAATCAAATATTCATAAAACAACCAAAACACAAAGCATGGCAAGAGACCTACATTTAGAGTTTAGTAATACTTACAAACTCCAAATGTCAATAGGAAACTCAATAGGCTTTAGGAAATGGTTGATGAAAATCTATAAGCTCTTAGCTCCCCAAGTGTGAAGCCTTTAGCTTGAAACACACAAGTGGCACCAGAATGACTCTAAGCTAATGGAGAATCTCTACCCATAAGCTCCTCCTTGTTGGTGACCCGAAAGCTTTCTAGAGCTCCTCTCTTAGCTTGGATGATGTAGGATTTCTTACCTCTTTTGGATGTACCCTTCACTTGCACAACTCTCATATAAAGGATGATAATAATGGACTTATGAAGAAACACAACTCTTGTATTTCTTACTCACACACTAGTAACACTTAGAAGAAAGATAAAGAAGAAGACTCAACTTTTTATTTTCTCTCATAGTGTTTTCTCTCCAATGTAAGTGGAAAGTCAAGTATCAAGTGTGTAGAGAAACTCTACTAACTTAGTGTATATATGTAAGAGACAAATTTTCATGTGTAGAGATTCTCTACTAACTCAAGCCTGAGTGTAGAATAAGGAATCTCATGCATTTCCTTACGTTTTCACTTTAAGTGTAAAATAAGTTACCTCATGGATGTAGAGATTGACCACTAACTTAAGGTGAATGCTTATGACACATCTCCATGTTTTCAACCCTGCAATCACATTGTATGTAAAGCTATGCTTAGGTGGCCACCATGCAGGCATGATCATTACATGGTCATGCTTATGTGCCAGCTCCATTAGTTAATGGGCTTTAGGCTTATTTAACTCTTAAATGAGCCCATCTCTGCAACGTCCATTAATTAGTCTTATGAGCTTTATTTTACACTTAAAGAAGCCCCATATTAATAATACACCTAATTTTCCAAGCCCATGCATCATCTATTAAGCTACATATAGAAGGCCCATCTCATGGTGCATATCTAAAGTAGTATTATTGGCAAATATTAATTTGGTCATTAAACTTAATATCACATATTAAATTAAGTCCAAATTAATATTTAATAGTCCTAACATTTAAAGTAGATTTCAAGATATGCTAGATCCCTGCACAATCAAAAATCCAATTCAATTAATTTAATTAATTAATTAAACACTTTAATTAACAATCAAATTAATAAATATCATTATCGAGTGTTATTCTTATGTATGTGACTTACTAGGTTCAAGTCCAAATGGAAATGGAAATAAAAAATATTAACTCTTAATATTATTAGAAACTCTTTCCAAGCTAAATATAAAAATCCCAATTAATCACATTTAGTTTCCATAAGTCGTGAGTGACCTCCCAATATAGATGTCACGACTGCCCAATTGGAAATGAATGCTATCCGTAAATTTATAAGAACCATAGAACATAATTACTATGTACTTAATGTCCTTTCATTTGAAGATCCTGACATTGGCTAGAGTCATGGTCAGTTAAACTCTAATTGCCTCAATCATATGACCTCATCTTCAGTTCAATTCTCAATAAAACATGACTTCTACTAAAAACACTTTCTAGTACCGAAACACTTTTTTGGGTAAGTCAAGCTTGACTTGGCCAGGTACTTATTCATCAAGGACAACTTAGATAGCATAGGATCTTATCTTGATTCACTCTAGGTAATGAATTCCATCTTGGCTTATCACTCATCCTTACATTGAAACGACTAGAGCCACCACACACCATATACCTATATGTGGCTAGCACAAATATGTAAGCAGTAACAAACTCTAATTAATTATATATGGATGACCATGTCACCTCAGGTCAAAAGACCATATGCACTATTATATCCAAGATAGTCATTGTTGACTAAAGTGAATTTCCATGCAATTGCTTATCTTACATCATTGTTTGATCCACCCATTATATGAGTATCTACATGTCTATTTTGATATCTTATATCAACTAAAATGACACTCACTACCTCCCACTATTGATATCACATACCGATCAAGAAAAATAGATAGAGGTGATAGTCTACAGATTAATATAACCCATTTATTAATCCAATGACTATGAACATTTTATAGCATATGTATTAAATGAATTTGTTACTCATATTATCAATACTTGATAATAAACTCATTTAACATTATGCTAAAAGGTAAACACTTAAATAAAATAAACACTTTATCTAAATGAATATTATAATGCCATAGGGATAAAAGTACAATGTCATTTATGTTATAAGAAATGGCACTAGGGCACATCTATACTAATTAGTTACACCTTAACATTGGAGTGAGTGTTAATTACAACATCAAAGAGGGTGATTGTTGCATTTGCATTTCATGTTCTTAATTGCATATCATGTGTTTAATTGAGTATCACTATCACGTGTTTGCCTCATTTTACCTAAATCACAAAATTGCATTTTTGTGTGTATCACTATCACGTGTTTGCCTCATTTTACCTAAATCTCAAATTGCATTTTTGTGTGAATCCCAAGCTATGTTCTTGCATGAATCTTGAATTGCATTATTATAGTTCTTGCATGAATCTTGAATTTGCATTCATTATGTGTGCATCCTAAAATTGCATCATGCACCTTGCATATACACCATGCATTTTACATAGCACCTCAAAAGGTCATACCAACACAAACCATAATGACCAAATGTCCAAAGACTACATGACACTCCATTAAGTACCCTACCTTAAAAACTTTAATTTTTGCATACTTACATTTGATCTACGCCTATTGACATAAGCAATAAAGTGTTATGTAGCAGTTGCACTAAAGTACTATGCAACACACATGAAGTATGGCATACTTATCATACTTTTTAATTACAATAGATCCTACGAACGGTTTGATGATGACAATGATTAATAAAATCAATGTAAGAACACTTGTTGTTATTGCTTAAGAGTGTGTAAACCCTAAACATGAAGAACTGAACTACCTAACCCTAAACCAGACTCTCTAGATATTGAATTTTTATTAATTCAATTAATTAAGATCTAACCTAGTGAACTAAAACCTTCGAATAACAAGTCACATGCTCTAATTAATTATCGTAAGGGCATATAACTCGATAGACTAAGGCTTATTTCACAAGAAGAGAAATTGTTAAAAATAATGATTAATTCATCAAATAAAAAGTTTGAAAACACCTTTTCAAACCTCAAAAATCCTAAAAACACCTTTTCAAACCTCAAAAATCCTAAAAACACATTTTCAAACCTTAAAAACCCCTCATAAGTCAAAAATGATAGATAAAAGCCCAAGCAAGTGCACATGTATTATTCACACACAAAAATGTTAAACCATGTGTCCATGCATGTGAATCACGTGCTCATGCACACACCCCACATGCTCATGTGTGAGACATAAGTAATGAACACGTTAAACTTAATTTTCACTTATGCACACATCCTATGTGTACACTGCTCATGTATATGCTCTGAGCATGCAAGTCATGCAATGATGTGTGTGAATCACACGTATAATGTGTATAAGTCATGCATACATCCTCTCTCACACGTGTCTATAAATAGCACTATTCACATCATTCAAGGGACCTTTTTTCATAACCTTAATGAAATTTTATCGATTTGAAGATTTGGGACACTCACTTTAAACACATATATATAGCCTATTTTCTTATTGTTTTAGTGATTTTAGACTCAATTTCATTACCAAACCTTACCCCATCATTATTAAAGCACACTTCAAAGGTAATAATACTTGCATTACTTGCAAATTTTACACAATTTTAATAATAATAGCTCATAAACCAAATACATGAACCTAGTTATTAATACTTAAATTTCAGCAATCCCCTAAAAATTCAATGATGAAGGTTTCTATCAATGAGTCAATGGAAAGCTTCTTTGGAAGTCATCTTGAGCGTGCTGAGACAAGGTGAGAAACTTGAAAAAACACCCAAAAATACATACCTAAACCTTAAAAAACCCAAAAATGGACCTAAAAAGTCAAAATAGATGAAAATAGGGGTTAAAAGCCCATGGGTCAGCTTGACCTATGAGTGTGGGTCGGACCCATGGATATGGGTCGAGCCCTAGGTCTGTAAAAGTTTGAATTTTTGCCTATTTTTGGATTTTTTAGGACATTTTCAAAAAAACACTTTAGGGAGAGAGAATGCTACTATCCTAGGATAAATTTATGATTATTTTCTCTCTCTAAAACCTCTACACTCAAGAAAAACACTTGTGGAAACCCATATCAAAACACTAAAAAACTCATTTTTACTTTTTAAGGATCATTTAGCACCTCTTTTATCAAACCAAGCATCATATTTGTAAAAAAAAAAGCACATTTAGGGTAATCACCTGGTCCTTATGAGGATCCCCCAATCAATTTATAAAAGCAAAGAGTTGCAAAATCATGTTGTACAGTGATAGACAGTCAGATCTAGTTCATGAATAACCAAATCAGCTATTCATACCCCAAGTCCAGCTATTAAACCCCTTATATCGGCTATTAAAGGTTCCAAAATCAATTAAAAAGACCTCAAATCCAGCCATTCAGGAGGTTATTCCAACTATTTATCCTAATTCATCCCAAATGACTCTAATGATGGTTTCTAGAGTCCTAAAGGGTTCGTACTTGCCTGAGCATGATTCTACCCTTCTATATGATCCTATGACGATGGAATTAAAGTATTTTCACTTATTTTTCAATTTTTAAATGATTTTTCAATTAATTTCCTTTTATTTCCTAAAACTCTACTTTAAATGCTTTAAAATGTGATCCTTGTTCTTGTTTTTATTTGATCTTTGTGTGACTTTTATTGAATGTTTTATTGATTTTCTTTGACATTTGTGTTTAATTTTGGTGTGAATACATGTTTAAACCTCTTATTTTATGTGTAATATACATATATGTTGCTTGATTTTTCTATAATATGCTTTGGTTGTTAATTTGCTACTGCTATGATGTGACTTGCATAATTTGTGTCCTAATTTAGGGTTTTTATCATTTTTGGGTCATTTTGGTTGTGTTTTTCATTATAGATCATTGTTTGTGCATTTTGTGTTAATTTATGAGCTTTAATATGCATATGTTGTGCTCTTGATGTTTAGGCTTAGTTTATGTGTTTTGCTTTTAATGTTTGAGTCCTGTGAGTTTCAAATTGCATATTTTATGCTTTGATTAAGTCTATTTTAAGACAATTTATATGTTCATGTTTAATTGAGTGTTAATTTTACATGTAAATGTCACCTATCTCTATTTATTATCTTTAGCTTAAATAGAGTCTTGTTTATTAGTGTCCATTTGTCTATTTCATATTTAGTGTTATTTTCTTGCCTTTACTAACCTTTTCTTTACTCTTATATATACTATACCATAATTCTCTACTCCTCCCTCGATTTCTTTTGCATTATTTCATTTTCATGCATTCGTGTGCCTTTATGCATATTATTTGCTTAATGCATATCTTTATTATATATATGTTCATTCTTAGATCCTTTAGATGCATACTTGCATGCTTCCTAACTTGCATCACTTGTATACTTACATGCTTCCCAAATTTGCATCACTTTGCATGCTTCCTGGCTTGCATCATGCATCATACTTTGCATGCACCCCAAATTAATTTAATGCTTGTGTGAGCATGCATTGCAGTAGCATCATCCATTGCATTGTATATATCTCTTGTTATCTATCTCAAAATATCAATCTCAAGCTACTAACTTTACTAACTCTACTAACTTTTACTAACATATATTATTATTGTTGTTTATTTTCTAACATTTTCCTTATTATTTGCCTATTTTGGATATTAATTTATATTGTATATTCTTGTGTTATAGCAATTTCCATCATGATCTTAATCTCTACACTCAACTCTCATTTCCCTTTATTTTTATATTTTATTTATGTTCTTGTCTTTTTTGTATTTTATTATTTACAATCTCTACTCCTACCCCATCTTCTTTATTTATGTGTTTTAATTTGTAATTTTATTATTCCATGTCCTTTTTAATATTTTTTATGCTTTATCTTGTTAATTACATCACATTGCCTTTTTTTATGTTTAATTTATGTTTTTATCATCCATTGCATTGTATATATCTCTTGTTATCTATCTTAAAATCTCAATCTCAAGCTACTAACTCTACTAACTTTTACTAACATTTACTATTGTTCTTGTTTATTTTCTAACCTTTTTTTATTAATTTCCTATTTTGGATATTAATTTATGTTGTATATTCTGGTGTTATATCAATTTCCATCATGATCTCAATCTCTACACTCAACTCTCATTTCCCTTTATTTTTACGTTTTATTTATGTTCTTGTCTTTTTTTTTATTGACAATCTCTACTCCTACCCCATCTTCTTTATTTATGGGTTTTAATTTATAATTTTATTATTACATGTTACTTTTAATATTTTTTATGCTTTATCTTGTTAATTACATCGAATTGCCTTTTTGTTTTATGTTTAATTTATGTTTTTATCATCCATTGCATTGTACATATCTCTTGTTATCTATCTCAAAATCTCAGTCTCAAGCTACTAACTCTACTAACTTTTAATAACATTCATTATTATTTTTGTTTATTTTCTAACATTTTTCTTATTATTTGCAAATTTTGGATATTAATTTATATTGTATATTCTTGTGTTATATCAATTTCCATCATGATCTCAATCTCTACACTCAACTCTCATTTCCCTTTAATTTTATGTTTTATTTATGTTCTTATCATTTTTATATTTTACTATTTACAATCTCTACTCCTACCTTGTCTTCTTTATTTATATGTTTTAATTTGTAATTTTATTATTACATGTCCTTTTTAATATTGTTTATGCTTTATCTTGTTAATTACATCAAATTTCCTTTTTGTTTTATTTGGTTTTATAAACCAGAAATATACCAAAAATAAACCAAATTGTTTTTGTTCTTTTATTGAGTAATTAATCTTCTATTTTCTTATGGTTAATACAATAGCAATTTTTGCACTTATTTTTTCAACAAATGTACTGTTGTCTTTCTCCTTATTTAAATATAGAATTTTGCATTCTCTTTAATAAAAATTTATCATTTCCATGGTAAGTTTATTTTTAATTAACATGTTTTTATACTTTATTTATGTTTTGGTTGTCCTTTATTGATCACAAAAGTCATCCAAGTGCAACGATATGAATCACAATTTCTTTTATTTTACTACTTTTTCAAATAAATGATTTAGTTATGTGTTCAATAATTTACGATATGGGCAATGACCATCTAAGGTACAAAATTCACATTTTGAGGCCTAACTTGATGGAAACTCATATTGTGAATTAATTGTTCACATGATTAATCAAATGTTATTTTTAAATGTTTTTCTAAGCTATTTTTAATTTAAAATCCATATTTTAAATATCCTTTCTTTCTTTTAATTTTTAAGTTATTTTTTCATTTTCTAAGTTATTTGTAAACATTTTCATTTTCAAGATATTTTTTTGATTATTTTCTTCAGATTTTAAAATTATGTTTCATTTAATTTTCAAATTAAATGTTTTATTGCCCAAAACTTTGAATATGGAGCAATCATGGAGAGTATATTCATGAAATGTATTAGGCATTCTCAACTCCCTTTTCTTTTTAATTTATTACTTTTTATTGCTTCATTTATTTTTCATATTTTCTTATTTATCATTCATATGTTTATTCATAAATTTGCCATAATTGTCATGCCATGGGTTAATTGTTTGTCTTTTTGTTGGTTTATTTGCTTTTTTATAATATGTTCATAAATAATATCTTCTCATGTGTCATGTTTTATGTTGGATGCCATTGCCTTAACATGTAGGTTTACCATGTTTACACGTTTTATTATTTTCCATGTTTTTAATTTTATGCCATGTTAGTATGATATTATATCATGAAAATATGCCATGTTATACTATGTATGCTATATTATGTATATTAATTTATCATATTCCATGATCATGCATCATTTTATTACTATGCCATAACATGCATCATTTTATCATTATCTTGTGCTATATATTATATTTGCATTTGCATGTAGACGTTGATGTATAATAGTACATAATTATTGGAAGCACTATACATAATGTAAGGCCAACAATACTCAACATTCGAGAGGCATAGAGGTGCCTCGAACAAAAGAACCTAATCCTACTAACATTAAATTTTGAACCCAATGCTTTATCTAATGAGAGAATATGGTTCCAAGAAAGGGATCCAAGTTTGCCTAAGTCCTTAAAACAGACAATTTCTCAGGTGATACCGAGTGGCAACTCCCTTTTTCTCTTACTTGAGTGGAGGGTTGTAAGTGCATTTATGGCATCCTTAAGCTCTTTCAGTACTCCCCTCACAACCCTTTATTTTTCTATAATAAGAAAAAACTAATATCCAAAGAGTGTCGAGTTGGTCCCACTGGCATCAACAATGGCAACTCCATAGGGATTAAGATCTTGAACCCAAAGTTTGTACTTTACTTCCAATTATATATACTATTATAGACCAACTTGCATCACGACACTTCTCACACATGCATAAGCATAATAACTCCGATGATGTTAAATTATGGTTCACCATGACTCTACTTGGCTCATTAGCTAATTAGTTTGACATTGTCACCTTTAGCCTTAACATGGTTTAAGAGATACTATTGGGCTCATCTGACCAGAGTTTATAACCCAAGTCCTAAAAGGGGGTAGTTCTCTCTTAATTTTACAAAAGATGTTAGGCCCCTTTAACCTTGGCCTGTAACTCAAGTCTATAATGAAGAGCATCTCACTAAAGGAACCTCTTAGCTTTTTAACCTGACTCACCTATGTAGTGGCCCTAGAAACTTCCATTAGGATTATACCATATCTTATATGTGTTTGCTTAATTTGTGTTTATATGTTGTATTTGGTTTAAATTGAGTCTTTAATGACACGTATATCTTATACTATGCTGACTAGAATCAAGTTAACCCTATTTAGATTCTATATACCCATTTGAACTTGAAAGGTCCAAGTTAACCTAATCAATCTATCATGACACATTTGTTACATACTACTTGTTTCTTATGACCTAAAATAGTTTATACCATTTAAGACATATGTCTTAAACATTATGACTCTTATGGTTATGGTAGCTTGACTAATTTGCTAAAAAACCTCAAGGTTTGAATAAGTATATCTTGTCTAAAAAGTGTAAACGTAAGATATCTTAATAACTTAACCTTAATTGTAGGGATACTAAATTCATAAGGTTATTATGATATCCCATGTTTTTGTTAACTTAAATCTAATCATCAAAGTATAATATATACATATTACTAATGGTCTTTTAATAACTTAACCCATGTAGTCGTACGGAGCAATAATTTTGACCCCTATATATCCAAATAAACTAGTTTGGGACTTATTATGACACAATCCAATATTCATAATAAGTTAATATGTGGTTTATATCTATGATTTATTTGGATATATAAGGATTAAAATTCTTAGTCTATTATGTCCTGATAACCAAATTTGGTTATCTCAATATCACAACTTTACTCCAAATGATTACTGGGACTAATATATTCAAGTACCATGAAACTCTGCCAAAATCAAGTCATGCATATAAACATAAATCATCCTTATATGTTAATTTTCCTTTTTCAAGGGTCACGAGCTAGTTCATCCCTCAATGATGTTCTAGTAAGCCCCACTTAAGAAAAAAATTGAATGACTGCCTGTGTGGGAGAGATAAGGTTAGAAGGGACTCTATTTACTCTTATGCTATATTTATAACTATTTATATTCCATTCACATTTGCATTCATGCATTCATTCATTAATGCATACATGCATTATCACAATGCATGGATACAAGCTAATACATTTATAGTCATTATAGGTAATCCCCAAACTGTCACAACACCGTAGTTTAGTTGGAGGAGAGAAAAGGGCATATTAGTTAAGTTTGTTATTGAGAGTTCATCATAGCCAGTTAGAATGGAAGAAGTTGACAAGTTGGTTAATGAAAGAGTGAATGAGTACATTCAGAACAATTTAAGTTAGTTGTTACAAGCTTCTAAGGAAATTGAGAGACCTTCCTATAGGGCAGTGCCACCTCCACCACATTAAGGAGAAACTAGTGAAAAGGAAGTTATTATAATTGATGCTCCACCTTTGATTGAGGATCATATTAAGGCTTATAAGACTTGGCAAACATAATCCAAAGGAAAGCACCAATTGTGACTAATCTAGTTAGTGAGGAAAGGAAAGTAATGATGGAAGAGTATGCTCAGATTACCAAACAACTTTAAAGGTTGCAAACTTAAATGAAGTAGGCTTCCACAGGTTTTAATATTGATGAGTTATGTGCATTTGGAAATCTTAATCTCCCACCCAAGTTTAAGATGCCTGAAGTGACTAAATTTTCTAGCATTGGTGATCCAAAGTTACATCTTTAACACTACAAAGCCATGATGTCTATTATTTTAAGAATAATAGGTGATCAAATATGGGGTTTATTCTCATTTTCTTTGTAAGGTTTAGCTCTTACATGGTACCTTCAACTTAATAATACTGTGAAAGAGAATTGGAAGGAAGTTGCTAACTAGTTTCTTAAGTAGTATTCTTATAATACTTAGATGGAAGTCTCTTTATTGGATCTGCAGAGTTTAACTAAAAGGTTAAATGAATCCTTTGCTAATTACATCATAAGGTTTAGGGAGAAAGCTACTTGTATGAGAAATAGACCATATGAGATTGATCAAGTCAGAATTGCATGGGAATATTGTCAAGACTTTATTAGACAGGAAATTAAGGTTATGAGTATGAGATCATTTATAGATTTATATTATATTGGGTTCAAGCTGAGAGGATTGCTAGATTTGGAAAACCTGCACAAGTTCAGAAAAAGGGAACTCAATCTTCATATGCTCCAAAAGTAGTTGTTGCCATATCTTCTTCTATATTAGCAAATATAAGACCTCCAAGCCAATTTTCTAAGTTTCTAGTGCCATTTTCTAAGGTGTTTGAAAGACTGTGCAAAAGTGGAATGATAAGGCCATTGGGACTAAGGTCATTACCAAATGTTCTCTGACCAAATCATACCTCAGAGGAATTCTGTAAGTATCATCAACAAGTGGGACATGATACAAAAAATTGCTTTAGGTTCAGAGATGCAATTCAAGACCTTATTGACTAAGGTAAGATTCCAAATCCTAAGCATGCTAAGCCTATATAAGAAGTTAATAAAATGATGATGATAGAAGATGAATATATCAATGAAGAATTTATGATGAAGCATTTTGAACTAGTTAATAGTAGAAAAAGGGCTAGGGAGGAAGAAGAATAATAAAATCTTAATCAACCAAATCTTGAATTTGATTATGTTGCTGATACGATCCTCAAAAGGGTTAATTTATGAAGTCTATATATCAATATAGTCAAGTACAAAGCTTGGATGAATTTTTAGGTTATTTTCTATTTTGGAGTCAATAAGGAAGATTCAAGAAGATTCTACAAGATGTGAGAAGATTCAAGGATATTTCAAGTCAAAGTCAACTAGTCAAAGTCAAATTCAAAGTCAATAAGTCAAAGTCAATGGTCAACTTCCAACTTGACATGTGACATGGCATGCTTCAAAGCTTAGTTGTCATTAGTTGTCAATACGACTTTTTAATGCTTAGTTGTCATGAGTTTTCAATTTGACTTTTTAAAGCTTAGTTGTCATTAGTTGTTGTATTTTTAAAGGGATCCTATTTAATTAAGGATTTTCCTTTATAGGTGTCTTTAGGAATAAGTAAGAAAACCTATTCCTTCAAGGATTAGGATGTTTACATGCCTATATAAAGGCCATAGCATTGTAGAATGAAATTGAACAAGTTTTATTAATTAATTCTGAATTCTTGAGAGGTTAAAGTCCTTTTCTTTTTTTCTTAAAAGAACTTTTATGAATTTATCAACTGAAGGCTTGGTATATTCAAACCTAGTTTAATTTAGACTTAAAATTGAATTTGTTAATCTTAGGTTAACATTAAACAACCTTTAATTCTTTATAATTAAGGTTCTTAAGTACAAGTTATTTAAGGGTCTTGTTGGGGATTAGAGTTTCTTTTTGCTTGATTTATGAATGATCCTTGGCAAGGTTATTAACATTGAATACGGGTTTGGTATAAGTTAACCATATTCGTGTGATTTGGTATCAGAGCTTTAACTCATTAATCAAGTATGTATCTTTACTTTTCTTTGTTGTTTGCATTTAATCCAAAACAAAATCATTATTTCTTATTTCATTCATTCTTATGTCTTGTTTGATATCAATTCTTTTTTCCTTTATGATCATTGTGATCAAATTCATTTTTTTTATCTTGCATCAATTTCATTTTTTTCTTTATATTCCAACTTAATCTTAGTCTTTAAAAAAATTTTAAAAAAATTCGTTTATACTCTTATTGTTTTGCATCCTATGAGTCTTGTTTGTCACAAATACATATCAAGTTGAAGTTTGTTCTTAATGTGGTTGTTTAGCATTTATTACCAAAAAACAAAAAAAGGTGTATTGATCAAAGTTAAATTCATTCGGCCTATAACCATTCCAATTGGCTATTTTTATTCTAAATTCCATACCTTGCCTTATTTCAATTTTGAATATTCTACTCTTCTTCTTAAGTTGCATTTGGGGTAGTTTAAACACTTATTCCAAAATTTTTTATTTTTGTTTTGTTTGGATATTATCCTTGTTTATTGCATTTTTTTTTTGTTCTTATAGTCAAATTTAACTTTATTTTTTTGCTCTGTTTGTTTTGTATTGAGCTTAATTTGATAATTAGTAACTTAAGTTCCATAAGAACTATAAGAAAGGAACTTGAGAGGTAAAAGGCAAGTGGTGAGATCATAAGAGGGTAAAAGCCTAATTGAGTGAAACACGAGCCTTGAGTGATTCTTTGAGTGTAAACATGTAAGGGAGTGTTACTTATGAGGTTTTTTTTCTTTTATTTCTTTATTTATAACATGTCAAGATCAAAAGAGGTTGAGAAAGATCCTGAATGGAAGCTCTTTATGAAGGCAATGCAAGAACAAATGAGTCAATTATTAAACAACCATCAAAAGGTTCGAGAGCAAATAGGGAGGTTAGAGCAAAGCCAAGCTACAACCAATGCTAATAACACTTACAATATGACTCAAATCACATCTAGATAAGTTCATGAAGGGAGATGGCGTGATGATGATGAGTTTGTTAATAAGAGCATTCAAGAGCATAATAAGCAAGATAACAATCTTGGGAGCATAAAGATAAAGATACCTAATTTCCATGGTAGAAGTGATCCTGAAGCATATCTAGCATGGGAAAAGAAGGTAGATTTTATGTTTAATTGCCATAACTACTATGAGGAAAAGAAAGTCAAGCTTGCAACCAGTGCATTCATGGGCTATGCACTGCCTTGGTGGAATCAATTAGTGGTCTCAAGGAGGTATTATGAAGAAGAACCTGTCTCTACATGGCAAGAGATGAAGACTATCATTCAAAAAAGATTTATGCCAAATCATTATTATAGGGATTTGCATAATCACTTTCAAAGCATTAAAATAAGGTTCGAGGGATGTTAAAGCAATTAAAGTGGATGGGAGACAAGTTGAGGAGAATAATAAAGGGGAAGAGTGTCGATTCAAAACTTTTTCTCTAAAGATAAATTTTGAAGACATAAGCATCAATCAACAAATTAAAGAGATCCATTCTTCATGTGGGAAAACTTTAGAAAGGGAACCCTATAAAGATGAGAGAAAAGAAAAAAAGGGAGTTGGGTGTTAAAACTAAGTTGAGTGAGTTAAGTGTTGAAAATGGTTTAAGTGAGTAAGGTGAGAAATTTGAAGAGCAATTATGCATTGAACTAGATGATCAGGTTATTAAAGAGGATGACAACATTCATGTTTTAGTGAATGAAGAAAGTGTGAATAATGATTTTGAAGAGAAAATAATTGATGAAGAAATTATGGAGGTGTTAGAGAAAAATAATGCTAAAAGCTTTGATGAAATATTGCAAGAAGATAAAGATAATGGCAAGTGTGTACAACCTAGCAAAGAAATTGATGAGAAAGTGCAGATCTTTGAAAGAGATTTGAAGGAAAATTTTCATGTCATGAAGGATAAGGAGATGATTATTCATCACGATTACACTAATAATTTTAATGTTTCTTTTCCTAGTGACTTAAAATTTATTTTGCAGAACTTGAAGCCATATGAAGATCCATTTGATAATGTTGTTGCAATGCATTACAAGGTTAATAATACCATTGAAGATTTCATTCCCAACATAAGGTTTGAGAAAGAGCTATAATATTTTACTTCTTTCAAGGGAATCCATGGAGTTTTTGTTTGTAGCAAGAAGAGCTTAAGATATTCATTCATGTTTCAAATTTAGAAGGAAGCAACAAGTATTCAATTCTTACATGTTCATGAATACAAGTTCTTTGTCCCAAGTGTTCAATCAAGTTCAAATTACTGTATGAATTATTACTTTAAAGGAGAGGGTTTCAATCAAGGAGTTTGTATTTGACCTTAAAAGATATATGAATTTATCAACTTTAGAAGATGTGCATGATACGAGGATGAATCATCTTTAAGAGGGAGGGAATGATACAATCCTCAAAAGGGTTAATTTATGAAGTCTACATATTAATATAGTCAAGTACAAAGCTTGGACAAACTTTTGGATTATTTTCTATTTTGGAGTCAATAAGGAAGATTCAAGAAGATTCTACAAGATGTGAGAAGATTCAAGGATATTCCAAGTCAAAGTCAAATTCAAAGTCAACAAGTCAAAGTCAACGATCAACATCCAACTAGACATATGACATGGCATGCTTCAAAGCTTAGTTGTTATCAGTTATTTATCTAGTTGTCATGAGTTGTCAATATGACTTTTCAATGCTTAAATGTCATGAGTTGTCAATTTGACTTTTCAAAACTTAGTTGTCATTAGTTGTTATATTTTTAAAGGGATCCTATTTAATAAAGGATTTTCCTTTATAGGTGTCTTTAAGAATAAGTAAGAAAACATATTCCTTCAAGGATTAGGATGTTTACATGCCTATATAAAGGCCATAGCATTGTAGAAAAAAATTGAACAAGTTTTATCAATTAATTCTAAATTCTTAAGAGGTTAAAGTCCTTTTCTTTTTTTCTTAAAAGAACTTTTATGAATTATCAACTGAAGGCTTGGTATATTCAAACATAGTTTAACTTAGACTTAAAATTGACTTCATTAATCTTAGGTTAACATTAAATAACCTTTAATTCTTTATAATTAAGGTTCTTAAGTACATGTTATTTAAAGGTCTTGTTGGGGATTAAAGTTTCTTTTTGCTAGATTTATGAATGTTCCTTGGCAAGGTTATCAACATTAAATACGGGTTTGGTACAAGTTAACAACGTTCACATGAGTTGCTACTTAAAATAAGTTCCGTTTAAAGAAGTGTTGCCATTAAAATGGACTTCTCTAGAACAACCAAGCTATTAACAAATTTGGGATACTTTGGGTGAACCGATAGGAAATTTTGACTATTTGGTAAAGTATTCTAAGCCAACATCTACAGATATTCCATTTGATTCAATCATTCCAAGTGGATGGGGTGATGAATTTAATGATAATGAAAAGATCAACTGTTGTGCTAATTATGTGGATGATCATATTTTTTTGGGTTGGAGAACATTCAAGCAATTTATCTTTAAAATTCTGGGAATTAATGAAAGGAGAAAATTCTACTAATAATAATCTACGCTTAGACTTAGCTGACTTATGGGAACTGTCAAATGATAATGAGGTTGATGTAAGTCATGTCACTAAAAGTGGGAAGGATTATCCAAATCCTCCTATGCTACAAAAGGATAGGTCACCAATGCTAGATAAAGGAAAATATAAAGTGTATGAAGAGGAAAGAGAAGATACTATTTTGAAATAATTAAAGCAAATAAAAGCTAATGCTAGTGTGTGGCATTTACTTATTGCATCAAAGAAACACAAGGATGCTATGTATGAAACTCTTGAGAATCTACTACTTTCTACAAAATCCACTCCTTAGGAGTTGGTTATGTTGGTGGGTTTCAAGGATAATAGGGAGATTTTCTTTTCTGATAAATACTTGACATATTTAGGAAGGAAACACAAAAAGGCTTTATATATTCAAGCTAAAGTTGAGGGTTTTTTGGTCCCGTGTGTTATGGCAAATGATGGATCAATAATTAATATCTATCCATTCAAGGTTCTTAAGAAGTTGAACATGACAAAAGAAGATCTCACAAAGTCTGATATGGTGATTAAAGCCTATGATGAGTCCAAAAAAGCTGTGGAAGGTACTTTTAAAGCGATTGTGAAAACGGGGCCAATTGAAACTGTGGTTGAATTTATTGTGCTTGATATCCTAATCACTTATAGGTTACTTTTAGGATGACCTTAGTTCCATCCTTTAGGAGGAGTTCCTTCAACTCTTAACCAAAAGATAAAATTTCCTTACAAAGGAGGTGTGATTATTATCGAGGCTAAATATGAAGATGGTTTTTATGTGGTTTATTATGATATGGGTCCACTTGGATTTTAAGTTATTTCTATTTCATATGATTATAAAGATCTAAAAGGTTTAAAGAAGGCCAAATTACGGTTCCAAATGTTATAGCTACTATGGACACTGGATTAAGCTTTCACCACTTACTAATATTAGTGTCAAGGACTTTATTTTGAATCATGTTAAACCTATAGTATGTTTAGAAAAGGATGTTTTCAATGCTGACTATGTAATTTCTGATGATGCTTTCTTCTCTAAGTTTAAGGCAATAACCTCTAATTTTTCTTACTTGTTCGATGTTTAATCTAATGGCACTTTGCATACACTTAATCATATCATGAGCATTTCATACTTAAATTCTATTTATATTGAACCATTTAATATAAGTGATATTAACTCACCCAAAGAACTCTAATTAGGAAAAAATCTTTCTTTTAAAGAAAAAAGTGAGATTGAGAGAATAATAAAAAATAGGAAAATAGTCTTTGATTGGAGCTATAATGATATGCTAGTAATAAATCATGAAGTGTTAGAGCATTTAGTTCCAACTGATCCAAGAATAAAGACAATAAAGTAGAAATTTAGGCAACTAAGACCTGAATGGGCTTAAAAGATAAAAGAAGAAGTCAATAAATAGATGGAGGCTGGATTCTTGGAAGAGGTTGATTATCCATAATGGTTAGCCAATATTGTCCCTGTCCTAAAAAACGATGGAAGAGTTAGAATATGTGTTGACTATCGAGATTTGAACAAGTTAACTCCAAAGGATGATTTCCTATTGCCTTATATTGATGTTTTGATAGATTTTACTGCTGGTAAAAAGTATTACACCTGTGCAGATGGAATGGTAGGATTTAATCAAATAATGATGGCCATTTTAAATAAGGTTAAAATTGCTTTTATCACAGAATGGGGTACTTTTTGTTACAAAGCAATGTCATTTAGGTTAAATAATGCTTATGCAATATATCAAAGAGCTATGACAATAGTTTTTAGGGATATGATTTATGAAGAGATGAAAGTGTATATGGATGATATAGTGGTTAGATCAAAAACTTTTAAAGAACAATGCAGAGATCTAAAGAAGTTTATAGAGAGGTTGACAAAGTTTAATGTGAGACTTAATCCAAAGAAATATTTTTTTCAGTATCTTCATATAAGTTATTATTATACGTGGTCAATTCGAAAGGCATAGAAATTGATCCATATAAGATTAAGGAAATTCAAGAAATACCAACCCCTAAAATAGAAAAAAATAAGATCTTTTCTAAGTCATCTTCTGTACATCAACAGATTTATCTCTAAGATCTTTTCGATATGTGAACTGATATTTAAATTATTGAGGAAGCATCAACCCATAGTTTGGAATGAACAATGTCAGATTGCCTTTTATAGGGTGAAGCAGTACTTGTTGAATCCTTCGATTCTCAAACCACCATAGCCAGGCAATACACTTGTCTTATATCTGTGTGTTGAAGAATCTGCATTAAGGGAAATGTTAACTCAAGCAGATGGCAGAGGAGTATAATTTGTAGTCCATTACTTAGGCAAGAAGTTGCTCCCATATGAAGAGAAAATTTGTCTAGCTATGGTATAGGCAACAAGAAAACTTTAGCACTATTTTTAGTCTTATAGAATATAAGTTATCTCAAAGATGGATCTGATGAAATATTTATATGCTACTCCTTCATTGGTTGGTAAATTGGGTAGATGCTTGATTTTGCTCTTTGAATTTGACATTGAATATTTGACAAAGAAAGTGATCAAGGGAAGAGCAGTTGTTGAATTTCTAGCTCAACAACCAATTGAAGATGATCAAGAAATTAATATTTCTTTTTTGGATGAAGAAATAGGCTTGATTGAAGTTCAAGGTTGGAAAATGTATTTTTATGGTGAAATGAATAAAAAAGGAGTAAGAATTGGAGTGATTTTAGTTTCATCGATTGGGGATTTGATTCTGATAGCAAAAAGAATGGATTTCTCAATAACTAATAACATTTCAAAATATAAAGCCTACATCTATGGTTTAGAAGATCTTACTGTATTGAGAATTAGAAGAGTTCAGGCGTTAGGTGACTTAAAACTGGTTGTCTCACATGTCAACAAAGAATGGGAAGTCATAGAAGAAAAATTGAAGCCTTATTTTGATTATATTGAGATCTTAAGAAGTACTTTGATGATGTGGTGTTTGTTCACTTGACAAGAAAGAATAATCAAGTTATTGATGCTTTATCGACTTTAGCATTTATTTGGGATCATCTAAAAGGTTTAGTAGTAAGACAAGTAATCTTAATGAAGCAAAAGTTCCATATTTTGAGAATGCTTAAGTTTTAATTGTGCAAGAAGAAAAATAGTCATAGTATTCAGACATTTTGAGATTAACATAATGTAAAGAATTTCTAGAAAATTCAAATAAGAAAGATCGAATGTTGTTAAGATCTCTTGTAAAAAGATTTTCAATTTTAATGGGATTTTATGCAAGAGGGATAAAGCTTTGTATATCATATATATGTTAGAAAAATAAGTAAAATAGATTATGCGAGATGTACATTTAGGGGCATATGGACCTCACATGAATGGTAAAGAGTTGGCAAGAAAAATCATGAGCTAGGGATACTATTAGCTAAAAATGAAGCATGATTATATTCAATTTGTTAAAAGTTTTCATGAGTGACAATTACATGGAAATGCTTCTCATATTCCACCTTCAATGCTCCACACTTTTGCTTCTCTGTGGCCATTTTGAGCATAGGGAATTGATATAATGGGAAAAATAACTCCACCAGCTTCTCATGGGCATGAGTTTATAGTTATGGTAGTTGATTATTTCTTAAAATGGGTTAAAGTTAAGTCCTTTAAAAAGTTAGGGCAAAGTAGATGGCTAGATTCACTAAAAAGAATTTGACTTGCAAATATGGTGTGCCTCATCATATTATAATCGATAATGGTGTGTAGTTTCAAGCAAAAATAAAAGATTTGTTACAGTAGTATGTGGTTAAACATCACAAGTCATCACCATATTGACCTCAATCGAATGGTGCAGTTGAAGTAGCTAATAAGAGCATAAAACAATTTCTCAGCTAGACTATCAAAACTTATAGAGATTGGTCATATAAATTTTCATATGCTTTATGGGGTTATAAAACTACAACTAGGATAGCTACAAGTGCAACACCTTATTCATTAGTGTATGGAATGGAAGCAGTATTACCTGTAGAGATTGAGTTACAATCATTAAGGGTATTGTTAGAAACAAGAATTCCAAAAGCAGAATGGGCCAAATCCATATATAAAGAGTTGAATTTGTTGGATGATAAAAGACTTAGAGTAATACTCATCATGCAACTTTATTAGAGAAGAATTGCTCATGCTTTTAATAAGAACATCAAAATTAGCAAGATTCATGAAGGTGATTTGGTTTTGAAACAAGCGAGATCAATTCCATTTAATCTTAGAGGGAAATCCAAGCCAAATTGGGAGGGTCTTTATCTTGTGAAGAAGATACTTTTGAAAGGTGCAATTAGATTGTCAAATCTTGAGGGAAATGAATTCTCAAAGCTTATGAATTTAGACAGACTAAAGAAGTACTATGTCTAATCTTCAAGCAAAGTATTAAATAGAAAAATGAATAAAAAAAATCCTCACTAAGATAAAAACCTAAAAGGGCAACTTAAGCAAAAGTTAGAGGTTCCCACTAAGTTGAAAACCCAAAAAGGGCAGCTTAGGCAAAAATTAAGGAAAATTAAAAAAGTGAAAATAATTCCCGCTAAGATGAAAACCCAAAAAGGACATCTTAGTTAAAAGTATGGGATATTTGAGAGTTACGTTAGCTAAAAAACTCGAAAGAGCTAGTTAGCATCATTAGAAATTCTTATTGCCAATTAGATTGATCTTTAAGCAATTCTATATAATTTATCCCTTTTATGGTTAAGAATGAGTACATTTAAGTTGATAATGCTTAGGTGTATGCATTCTTGTTGTTAGCTTATGCATTTGAATATGTGTGTGAAATCATGATGTTTGTTTCACAAATAATAAACACAATTCAGTAATCTATTTTGTTTCTTTTACCTCTTTTCTTTTTAAAAGCCAAATTTCATTTGTAAAGCATAGTTGATACAATAAAAGCTTGCATCCTAAATAAGAGCTTTCTAAAGCTTCAAACTAAACCTAGCCCCAGAGCTATCTTCACCACTTCCACTTGCTTCATTGTGACATTTTAGCCAATTCTTATACTCCCTAGTGATTGAGAAGTCTTGATTCTTATGAATATGGTATAGCATGATCCTTTTAGGCCATGATTAAGTGATTGTTTCAATGAAAGACTTCATGAGAGCACCAACGTTAGGGAAATAAGGCATATGAGTAGGATGTTGCTTTAATCCTCATTATCTTGAAATCCTTGAAGGATGAAAGAAATAACATTCCCTCAGTCCTACAAGAGCTACATAAGTGTGAAAACTCCTTGAGCATACTTCAAAAAAATTTTAATAAGGGCAAACCCATTGTACATCCTTTTCAGCTAAACTTTGCATCCAAGCCACTTATTCTTCTTTCTTATTAAACCTCACCAAAATTCTCCTTCCTAAGAAGTGATTAAGACCATAATTGGTTAAAAGATTAGGGGGCATCACTATCTTCAACTTCTCTATAAGCCAAATCTATAAAACACAAGCACAAAATTGCATCAAAGTAACATAAACACAAAACTAGTTATCCATAGTGATATCAGCTATTGGTGTCTAAAAATTGGCTATTCATGCCCTTTAGACTGTCTAAACAACAAGCAAAACTGGCTATTCAGGCTTCAAAACCAACCATTCATCTCTGATGCATAAAAATCGACCTTTACTTGCCAAACCAACACACTTCCACCAAACCTTATCCAAACAATTCAAAGTCTCTACTAGAACCACCAGAGCAACCAATTTTAATATTAAATTCATTTTAACATTAGCTTAACTCAAAATAGACAATACCCTTCCATCCATAAGCCCTAATGTGCTTTTGTCACATTCAAAAAGATAATAGCCAAGGATAATACTCCCAATGATTGGAATCGGATTGCAAGATCCAAGATTAGATTGAAGTTGATGGATTAAGTAATAAAAAGAGATGAAAGAACTTGAAATAATGCATCAATTATCCCCACTCTTGCTCATGCCGAAGAGATGATTCATGGCATGTATAACCACTAGGACTAGATCCGAAATAGCCATCTCTTATTAAGGATATATCTTGACACCCAAAATTGCTGAGAATTCTTTTAAAGTAGGGCATAGCTCCATTTCCCTAAACCTAAACACATGGAGAGTAGGATCCCAAAAGGAGAGAGCACCATAAAGGAAACCAAAGTCAAGCTTTAATAAGAACTCGAGATGATGGAGGTTGTATCTCTTGAGGTGTAACCAATCTTCATTTGTGAGGGTATTAATAAAGCTTTGAACAAGTGATTTGGTGTTTTTGATGCTCATTATGGCTAAGAAAATAACAAAGCTTATTAAGACTAGAAGTGTAGATAATGTTAGGGGGCAAAGAGATAGGTGCCTTCCACTTCACAATAAGGATGAATTTATAGCCAAAATAAAATCCTAGGGTGGTTACTTTCTACCTTTTGGGTAAAGCTTCATTATCCTTTAGTTAATATCCAATATGGGGGACCAAAAGATAAGGTTCAACCTTATTAGTTGAATAGAGATTGTGTGGGAACCATAAGATGACTAGGATTTTATTCACATCCTTATCTCTACCAAAGACCAAATTACAACATTTTGCAAAACTTTTTCTTTAACCCCTTATTCAGCCTAAATTCTTGTTCATTACCTTTACCTCACACTTTGAATTATGTTTAGGGTTTTGTTATTAAATTTTTAAGTCTAATTTATCATCTAAAAGATAAATAGAAAGCAAATTTAACATATTTTTCTAAATATGTTTTACATGTTCAACATATTCTTAATAACATTCTCAAACACAGTAAGTATGAGTAATGTAAGCAAGATAACATGCCCATAAGTGGTTATCAACATCTTAGAATCTCAATGAAGCCATAAAAACTATAAAAGCTATAAAAGTCTAGGATATATATACATAAGTGGAATATGGACATAATGGATAAAAGTCTATCTAGTGCTATGACTCCTACATAACTGCTTCCTCAAATCTCAAATTTCTTTCTCATATTTAGTCATCCATTATTTCATCCTTTTATTCTTGGAAAGGAGCTCCTACAATTGAGAGACAGTAGGATTATAGTTTGGATAAACATTCATATGCATGCATACATTAACATTCATACATGTACATATTAACTTGCATACATACATGCATATCCATACATATCCATAATCATACATTCATAATGCATACATGTTCATGTTCATACATATGTACATTAACATTATACATTCATGCATATCCATTTGTACATATATATTTTTACTTACCAGTGCTTTCATGTTAACCTTGGAAACAAATTCTTTATGCTATATAATCCTTTCATCAATTTCTCTACTGATGACCTTTTAACCTACATTGATGTAAATATGATGATGATGATAATGATGATTATGATTAACACAATTTCAAGATGAAGTTTTAGGTATCTTATAAGAGTGGTCTCAGCATATGTAAATGCAATAGGCTGACAGTCTAGAGTGGGAAGTTCCTCAAGAATCTTGACCTCATGAGCAAAATCAAGAATTAGGAACTCTAGGTTCATCTCACGAGTGAAATCCCTAGGAATAATATCAATACTATAGTGATAGAATATAGTTTTACCCTGAGCACCAAACTCAATATAACTTCTCTTACAAGCCTATTAACTTCAGTTAGAAACAAAAAAAAGTTAAAATAAAACAATAAAAGAATAAAGCAATACTTCAAAGGTAGTGGAATGAATCTTAAAAGGTATAGCATTCAGTCCAACTAGGTACACACTGTCAGGTATAATGTTGTAGTAGATATTTTTGAATGAAGCAGACATAAGCATGCTCTTTAAAAGGCTCCAAAACATCTCACATGGAAAGCCTACCAAACAAAGCTCCAAATCTCTACCACAAACTATTTTAGCAAAATTCATAGTAAATGGTGGAAGGTGAGGTGCACATCGACTAGTAGGACTGAGCCACTAGCACCACACTCGCTCTCTGAAGAACTAACTACTACAAAAAGGACCCTCAAGTAAAACTCATTTCATTCTCAAAGCACTAACAAATTTGAGTGTGCTAATATCAACTTCAATTGGATCACGACACAGTTGTCAAATAAAGGTAAAGTTGAATAAATAAGATAGGAATAGTAACTAATTTTTCCTTTATTTATAAGAACTTACATCATGAAAGCTTAAATTGTTCAAGTGGTTTCTATATCAGGACAAATCCTTAGAAGTCCCTCTATAGGCACTCAAGTACCAAGCTCCTCAAGGAATGCTCAAAACATCATCATGCTCCATTTGTGGTGGAGGAAAAATAATATACTTATATGCCTAAATCTATGCAAAATAAAGTGGAAAGTCACATATGTCAATAAGGAATTAGAAAAGAATAGAAAACCAAAAAGAATAGAAAGCTTACCTCTAGAGCTCTCAAAGACCACTGAGATGAGTATGACCTCTACAAACCTTAAATATAAAGGTGTGTAAGAGCAGCACAACCCTAGTTATAGCAGTCAACTGCATCCAAGTCACGTAGAGCAAGTAGAAAGCATAAATCTATGATGCTCTCAGTGTTGCAAAACACACATAAGCCAAAAAGAAAGAGAAAAAAACAATGAGCAAGCTGGTCTACTTCAACATTAATAGTAGGAGTCCAGTCCTGACAAGCATCATAAATCCTTAAATATCAAAGCACTACTCCACCCTGATAACCAAGTGAGGCAAAAGGATGACCTAATAACTGTGAAATGTATCTCTTACTCTCATCATCAAGGTGAGGAAAATATAAACAATAGTCAAAAGGTACTTATACTCCAGTGGATGGAAAACCAGTGATCAGGTGGAAATTGACTAGATAGATGGTGATCTCCCCAAAGTTAAAATGAAAGATGTGTATGGTATTTTGCCACCTCTTAATTAATGCTCGAAGATCAATAAGATTCCTAGTCTGATGACACTCAGAAGGGAGGAACAAAAGAAAGTCATCAAATCTTGTCATTAAGATCCTAGTTTGAGCAACATTTGGAAGTTCTTTGCACCATGCATGTGTTAATGTAAGGTTTCTATCACCTTTTATTGGTCTAGCTTTGTCTAACTGTAAAACTAAAACACCTGAAAGTAAAACCTTAGCCACCCATACCCCCCAAAAAGACCTAAAATTCATTAAAAAAAAAAGATGAACAGCCAATTTTAGGTAATGAACAGCTAGATCTAAAATCGGATGTTCATTAGGAAAAACTGGTTATCTATGCTTTAAACCAACCTAAAAGGACAACCAAAAACTGGCTATTCAGAGGGTAAAACTGGCTGTTCATGTGGTAAAACTAGCTATTCATCATGGTTGGCTGAAAAATTCATCCAAACATATAAAAATCCAACCTAAACACATCTTAAATGTAAAACCTAACCTAAAATCATGTTCATAGGTGCACAAGTACTCAAACTTTCAAAGAAATTGTAAGAATAACTAACCAAATCTAAGAAAATATGCTTAAAAAGACCATAGAGTAATAGAGGAGCTTCTCCCTGAAGCAATTTGATTGTTGGAACTTGTAATCCTTCTCATTTCTTTGATAGAGGATGCATTGAATTTTGTCCAAATGTAACTGGAGTTCTCTGTTGTGCCATCTGAAGTCACAAAATTTTCAAAGGATATTCAGAGAGTTTTTAGATATGGTTTTATGAATAAAATGGATAAGGAATGGATGTGTGGCTATAAATAGCAAGGTGGAGGGTGAAATTATAAAAATACCCTTAGAAGTACAAAAGCTCCCTACAAAGTAAAATTTCATAAGTAAGTATCCCTATCCTTTAATTGTACATTTGCAGCATATTTTCATGCATTTAACTCAAAATACAACTCCATAATGGATTTTCTTTTAAAATTAAAATGGCAATCATATTTCAAATAATAGTTTATTTTTAACTGTCTTTTTTAAGAAAAATATTTCTTTATCAAAAATTCAAAGCCCCAGTGTTTGTTTTCAAAAATAAAATGTCAAATCATTAAATATAAACTTTAATAGGTTAATATTTGGGTTTTGACTAACCTATTTCAATTTCAAGCAGAAGTCTGCGGACTTATTTCGATTTTTAAACTCATTTCTATGTGCAAGTCGTGCGACTCATTTCTATATGGGAGTCATTAGGACTTATTTCTTTTTGGAAATCTTTAGGACTCATTTCTATGTGGTAATCATTGGGACTCATTTCTTTATAGGAATCTTTAGGATTCATTTCTTTTGTGGGAGTTATTAGGACTCATTTCTTTTTAGGAATCATTGGGACTTATTTCTTTATAGGAGTCATTAGGACCCATTTCTTTGTCGAAGTCATTGGAACTCAATTCTATATAGGATTTATTGGGACTCATTTCTGTGTGGGAGTCATTAGGACTTATCTCTTTTATAGGAGTTGTTGGGACTCATTTCTTTATAGGAGTCATTGGGACTCATTTCTTTATGGGAGTCATTAGGACTCACATTCTTTGTGAACATCCCATAAGAGTCTGAGGACTCATAAGTCTATAGACATACAGTAATTTTAAATTTAGACAAATTTCAGTACTAACCTATGTTTTCAAGTTTGAGTTCATGGGTAATAATGGAAAATGACGAGTAGAAATGAACTCATGTATGATCTTTAAACTTTGAAGTTTGTTTTTATACTTTGTCAAAATTTATGTTTAATGTCATAACATATCACAATTCTTCTATCAAATGCTTTAATAAGAACACACAAATTCCTCTAGAGCAGGGGGCAAACTATTGGGGTCATTTTTCAAAATCCTAATAGCCAATGATGAAAAAGCTAAAATGTATCATTAGATAATTAAATTAATGAAGAGAATTGATATTCAAACCATTTTAAAACCTACTGAACCACTAAAACCTTACCCAATCACCAATTATATCATTTCAAGACTAAACAAAACCCCAATCAAATCCTAAACCTACCATTTTGGTATTGAGAAAGAGGTTTAAGAAGAATAATAAGAGAGATGTTCACCCGAGTCACATCTTCTAAACTAATAAGTACAATTTTATGTCAAGGCTATTTACAGTCTGTATTCTATAGTTTTTAGTCTAGTTTTGATTCCTAAAGTCTTAGTTTAACCTTTAGAAGCCCCAAGAATAAAAGTCAAACTTTGGTTAATAAGAATTTTCTGTGGTCAAACAGAATTCCTAGAGTTGAATTTCCATATGAAATTGTCTTCTAAAATTCCAATGTGTCAGTGGATCACATTTAGCAACAAGTCAAATTTTGACCTGCAGTGGTCAAAGTTGGTCCCACAACTATCTCGCTCTCCTTATCCTTATCGAAAAAGGGACACTTATCAAAAAAAGGTGCTCTCTAAGTTTAGAATATTCCAAATTTGGAATATAGTAGGACAAGTGTCAACTTCCTAAAGGGAGTATATACTATTACTTAATAACCTTGAATATTAAAAGATATTTACAATAAATGCTAATAACCTTAAATGCCTATAAATAGAAGCTTTAAGGAAAGCTTTATGAGAATTTTGGAGGTGAAAGGAGTCACTTCCTAATAGAGAAAATTCCAACACAAAAATCCAAAATATTACCAAATAGTTCTCTCTAAAAAGCCTCTAAAAATTAAAGAAAATTGGAAAAATAAGGGGAAACTATGCCAAAATTCCTCTGAACCTAATTTCTCTTTATTTTCTTTTGAAATTGCTATAAAAAATATCAAAATAAATCACCCAAATACCAAAACTAGCTCCAAAAAATCAATTTCACACAAATCAAAACAAAATTCACTCCTAAACTCATTAAAAGCACACTTTACCCTTTGAGTTTCAATCTCAATTCTTTTCAATCAATTGGTGTTTCTTGGTGACTTATTGCCTAAATTCTAGCACTAAACACTTTCTAAAACATAACTCTCATTGATTCTCATCTCATTTTTGGGGTTTAGGGTTTTGAATTTGTGTTTTGAAAGCAAAGAGTTACAAAATTGTGCTATACAGTGATGAACAATCGAATTTGGCTCATGAATAGCCAAACTGGCTATTCACACCCTAAATTTGGCTATTGAGCCTCTTAGACTAGTTATTGGAGGTCCTAAAACTGGCTAAATAGACCTTAAAACTGACTATTGAGGGGGCTATTCCAACTATTCATCCCACTTTGTCCCAAATGACTCCACTTATGGTTTTTAGGGTCTTAAAGGGTTCATACTTGCTTGTGTATGATTCTAAACCCTCCTTAAGAACCTAGGATCATGGAATTAAAATATTTTAACTTATTTTTTAAATTTTAAATGATTTTTCAATTATTTTCCTTTGATTTCCTAAAACTCTACTTTGAATGCTTTTAAGTGTGATCCTTGTTCTTGTTTTGGTTTGATGATTGTGATTATGTTTGTTGATGTTTGTGTGACTTTTATTCAATATTTTATTGATTTTATTTCATATTTTTGTTTAATTTTGGTGTGAATACATGTTTAAATCCCTTATTTTCTATGTAATATGCATATATGTTGCTTAATTATGCTCTAATATGCTTTGGTTGTTGATTTGCTACTATTGTGATTTGACTAGAATAATTTATGTCATAATTTAGGGTTTTTATCATTTATGGGTCATTTTGGTTGTGTTTTTTTATTATAGATCACTATTTATACATTTTGTTCATTTTGTGTTGATTTATGAGCTTTAATATACATATCTTGTGTTCTTAATGTTTAGGCTTAGTTTATGTGTTTTGCTTTCAATGTTTGAGTCTTATGAGTTTCAATTTGCATATTTTATGCTTTGATTGAGTCTATTTTGAGACAATTTATATGTTCAAGTTTAATTGAGTCTCAATTTTACTTTTAAATGTCACTTATCTCTATTTGGTGTCTCTATCTTAAATAGAATCTTGTTTATTAATGTCCACTTGTATTTTTTTATTTAATGTTGATTTCTTGCCTCTACTAACCTTTTCTCTACTCTTATATATCCTAAACTACAATTCTCTACTTCTCCCTTAATTTCTTTTACATTATTACTTTTTTATGCATTCATGTACCTTTTTGCATATCATGTGCTTCATGCATATCATGTGCTTAATGCATATCACTATCATACTTATGTTCATTTTTAGATCCTTTAAATGTGTACTTGCATGCTTCTCGGCTTACATCATTTACATGCTTCCTAAATTTGAATCACTTTGTATGCTTCCCAGTTTGCATCATGCATCATATTTTGCATGCACCCCGAATTTATTTCATGCTTGTGTGAGTATGCATTGCATTAGCATCATCCATTGCATTATATATATCTCTTGGTATCTATCTTAATCTTAAGCTACTAACTTTTGCTAACATTTATTATTATTTTTGTTTATTTTCTAACCTTTTTCTTATTATTTACCTATTTTGGATATTAATTTATGTTTCATATTCTTGTGTTATGTCAATTTCCACCATGATCTCAATATCTACACTTAACTCTCATTTCCCTTTATTTTATGTTTTGTTTATGTTCTTGTCATTTTTGTATTTTACTATTTACAATCTTTAATCCTACCCCATCTTCTTTATTTATGTGTTTTAATTTGTAATTTTATTATTACATGTCCTTTTTAATATTGTTTATGCTTTATCTTGTTAATTACATCAATTTTCCTTTTTGTTTTATTTGGTTTTATAAACTAGAAATATACCAAAAATAAACCAAAATATTTTTTTCCTTTTATTGAGTAATTAATCTTCTATTTTCTTATGGTTAATAAAATAGTAATTTTTGCACTTATTTCTCAACAAATAGACCCTTTTCTTTCTCCTTTTTTAAATATAGAATTTTTCATTCTCTTTAATAAAAATTTATCATTTCCATGGCAAGTTTATTTTTAATTAACATTTTTTTATGCTTTATTTGTGTTTTGGTTGAGTCCTTTATTGATCATAAAAATCATCCAAGTGCAAGGATATGGATCATAATTTCTTTTATTTTATTACATTTTTAAATAAATGATTTGGTTATGTGTTCAATAATTTATGATATGGGGAATGACCATCCAAGGTACAAAATTCACATTTTTAGGCCTAACTTAATGGAAACTCATATTGTGAATTAATTTTTCACATGATTAATCAAATCTTATTTTTAAATGTTTTTCTAAACAATTTTTAATTTAAAATACTTTTTTTCAAATATCCTTTCTTTCTTTTAATTTTCAAGTTATTTTTTCATTTTCTAAGGTATTCATAAACATTTTCATTTTCAGGATATTTTTCTAATTATTTTCTTCGGATTTTAAAGTTATTTTTCATGTATTTTTTAAATAAAATGTTTTATTGCCCCGAAACTCGAAATATAAAGCAATCATGGAGAGGATATTTGTAAAATGTGTTAGCCATTCTCAACTCCCTTCTCTTTTTAATTTATTGCTTTATTTATTTTTCATATTTTCTTGTACAGCATGTATATGTTTATTCATAAATTTACCATAATTACCATGTCATGGGTTAATTGTTTGTCTTTTTGTTGCTTTATTTGCATATTTATAATATATTCATAAATAATATCTTTTCATGTGTCATGTTTTATGTTGGATGCCATTGCCTTAAGATGTAGGTTTACCATGTTTACATGTTTTATTATTTTCCATGTTTTTAATTTTATGCCATGTTAGTGTGATATTATATCATGAAGATATGCCATGTTATACTATATATGTATGCTATGTTATGTTTTTAGCATATTCTACGATCATGCATCATTTAATTACTATACCATAATCATGCTTTATTTTATCATTCTCTTGTGCTTGTGTGTATATATTATGTTTGCATTTGCATGTAGATGTTAATGTATAATAGTACATAATTCTTGGAAGCACTATACGTAAAGTAAGGTCGGCACTGTACATAAAGTAAAGCTTACAATGCTCAACATCTTGGCAGTATGAAGATGCCTCAAATAAAAGATCCTAATCCTATTGACATCAAAATCCAAACCTAATGCTTTATTCAGTGGGCAAATGCAATTCCAAGCAAAGGATCCGAGTTTGCTTAAGTCCCTAAAATGAATAATTTCTTAGGTGATACCGAGTGGTGACTCCATTTTTCTCGTGCTTGGGTAGATGGTTATATGTGCCTTTATGCCATCCGTAAGCTCTTTCAGTCCTCCCCTCACTACCCTCTATTTTCCCGTAATAAGGAAAAAAGGTTTTGTGATCCAAAGAGTGCTAAGTCGGTCTCGCTAGCATCAATAGAAGGAAAGATAACCATAATAGAAATTAAGCAAGTCTTTCAGCATATAAGGATGGAAGTTAAAGCTCCTAGCTACACCGACATTATAGCTCCCATTGAGTTTAGAATAGAGGATGTCTTGTTTGATCATGAGTCACTTTCATATAATGTTTATATTACTTATCTGTTTGAATCTTTTAATGTATCAAACTCTAAGTATGATACAATGAAATTTGATTTTGCTTACTTATGTGATGTGTTTCATGATAATAATGAGCATTTTATTAAACATTACATGAGAATCTTTGACATTCATCCTATTAACACTGAGCCATTTAATGTAAGCATAGACATAGATCCTCTTATATTGCATATTTTAAAAGATGTTACCTTTAAGGAAAGGAGAGAATCAGAAAAAATATTAATAAAATATTTAAAAGTATTCACTTGGACATATGACATGTTAGGCATCGATAGAGATAGCATTTCATCCCCACTAAAGAAGGGTGCAAGCTGATGAAACAAAAACTGCAAAGATTGATACAATCCTCAAAAGGGTTAATTTGTGAACTCTATACATCAATATAGTCAAATACGAAGCTTGGTTGAATTTTTGATTTAAAGACTAAAAACAGGTTGGAATATGAAGAAAAGAACAAAATTGACTCAAGTTAATAAAGAACAAAAATGAATTTGATCATAATTATCACAAAGAAAACAAATTAATATCAAACAAGACATAAAAATGAATGAAAAATGGTTTTTTTTTTTTGGATTAAATGCAAACAACAAAGAAAAGTAAAGATAAGTACTTGATTAATGAGCCAAAAATCTAACACCAAATGATACAAATGTGGTTAACTTGTACCAAACCCGTATTCAATCTTGATAACCTTGCCAAGGATCATTCATAAATCAAGCAAAAAGAAACTCTAATCCCCAACAAGACCCTTAAATAACCTGTACTTAAGAACCTTAAGTATAAAGAATTAAAGGTTGTTTAATATAAACTTAAGATTAACAAAGTCAATTTTAAGTCTAAATTAAACTAGGTTTGAATGTACCAAGCCTTCACTTGATAAATTCACCAAAGATCTTTTAAGAACAAAAAAAAAAGGACTTTAACCTCTCAAGAATTCAAAATTAATTGATAAACTTCTCTAAATTTGTTCTACAATGCTATGGCCTTTATATAGGCATATAAACATCCTAATCCTTGAAGGAATAGGTTTTCTTATATAGGCATATAAACATCCTAATCCTTAAAGGAATAGGTTTTCTTACTTATTCTTAAAGACTTCTATAAAGAAAAATCCTTAACTAAATAGGATCCCTTAAAAAATATGATAATTAATGACAACTAAGTTTTGAAAAGTCAAATTAACAACTCATGATAACTAAGCATTGAAAAGTTAAATTTACAACTTAACAAACAACTAATGGCAACTAAGCTTTGAAGTATGTCATGTCACATGTTAAGTAGGATGTTAATAATTGACTTTAACTTATTGACTTTGAATTTGACTTTGACTTATTGACTTTGAATTGGAATATCCTTGAATCTTCTCACATCTTCTTGAATCTTCCTTATTGACTCCAAAATAGAACATAACCTAAAAATTCATCCAAGTTTTGTACTTGACTATATTGATGTGTAAAGTTCACAAATTAACCTTTTTGAGGATCGTATTAAAGATTAAGGGTAGAATGGGCATAGTTGGTAAAGGAAGACATAGAAAAGCATATCAAAGTGAAGTTCCTAAAGGTGTTAGACTATCCATAATGGCTAGCTAATGTGGTTCCAATGCCAAAGAAGGATGGGAAAGTAAGAATTCATGTAGACTACAAAGACCTCAACAAGGCGTACCCGAAAGACAACTTCCTTTTACCTCATATAGACTTATTAATTGATAATGCTATTGCATGTGTTATGTACTCCTACATGAATGGGTTTTCAAGTTTCAACTAGAACCTTATGGAAATCATCAACAAAGCTAAGACTGCCTTCATAACCGAGTGGGGAATGTACTGTTATAGGGTATTGCCTTTTGGTTTAAAGAATGCAGGTGTGACTTGCTAAAGATTAGCAATAGTAATGTTCCATGATATGATACATAAAGAGGTAGAGGTCTATATTGATGACATGATGGTAAAATCAAAGACTCAAGAAGAGCATCTAGCTACATTGGAAAAGTTCTTAGGAAGAGTAGAAAAGTATTATTTGAGACTCAACCCAAAAAAGTGTGTATTCATTGTAATTTTAAGGAAGATGTTAGGATACATGGTTAGTCAGAAAGGAATTAAGGTCAATCCAGACAAAGTAAAAGTAATTTATAAGATACCAACACCAAAGACTAAAAAGGACATTTGTGGATTCTCGGGAAAGCTATAGTTCATTAGCAAGTTTATAGCCAAATTGATAGAGGTATATGAACCAATATTCAAGCTGCTTAGGAAGAATCAACATGTGGTTTGGAACAAATAGTGCCAAATTACTTTTGACAATATCTAGGACTATTTCATGAATCTGCCAATTTTGAGACCTCTAAAAATAGGGAAACACTTAATTATGTACTTAGCAATTGAAAGGAATGCAATTGATGCTATGCTAGCTAAAAAAGGAGAAGCATGAGCTAAACATATGATTTACTACGAAAGTAAGAAAATGCTACCTTATAAAGATAAGTACAGTCAAGTTTAACATATCTATTTTGCAATGGTTTGGGCTATGAAGAAGCTAAGGTACTACTTTTAGTCTTATAATTCAAGCAATTTCAAAGTTAGATCCAATGAAATATCTATTTGAAGCACCCTCATTCATAGAGAAATTAGCCAAGTGGTTGCTATTACTAATAGAGTTTGATGTTGAGTATTTGACTAATAAGATAGTTAAGGGAGAGCAGTGGCCGAGTTTCTAGTATTGGACCCAACTTTAGATGATTAGGAGATAAAGCTTGAGTTCCTAGATGACCTTGCCACAACAATCGAGATCCAAGGATGGCGTATGTATTTTGATAGAGCAATGAACTAGTTTGGAGTAGGAATAGGGGTGATTCTATTGACATAAGAAAATAAGGTAATTCCCATAACAAAGAATTTAACATTCCAAGCTACAAATAATGAAGCAGAATATGAAGTGTGCATAATGGGAATGGAAGCACTAATAGCCTTTAAAGGTCATAAAAGTAGAAATACTAGGTGATTTGATGTTATTAATCAATTAAACTACTGATGAATAGGATCTAAAAGAGTTACACTTAAAACCATATCTATAAAACTTGGAGCAATTGAGACAATCCTTTTGAAAATACAGACTCATTCATTTACGAAGAAATCATAATCAAATGCCAAATGCCTTGGCATCATTAGCATCAGTTTAAGATGGACCAATAGCCATGCTTATGAAGCCTTTGATACTATCAAAGTCAATTAACTGTGCTATAAGGGTCTGAGGGTAATGGAAGCAAGAGTAAATCATAAGCCTTGGTATTATGACATTCAGCGATTTCTTGATAAATAGGAATACCATAAAATGCAATTGAAAGGGATAAGACAATTATTAGAAAGTTGGTAGCAAAGTTCACTCTCCACTAAGATATTTTATATAGAAGAACATTAGATAGGATTTAATTATGCTGTTTAGACAAAAATGAAGCAAAAAAGGTAATGGTAGACATCCACAAGGGAGTTTGTGGTGCACACATTAACAACACAATGCTAGCTAAGAAGATAATAAGAAGGGTTCTTTTAGATGATGATGATTTAGGATTGTGTTAAGTTTTCTAAAAGGTGTTATAAGTATTAGATTCATAGAGATGTTAGCCATCTGCCCCATTCAAAGTTACATACCATGTCAACTTCTTGTCCATTCTCATTTTGGGGACTTGGCATCATAAGGGAAATTCACCCTACAACCTCAAATGGGAACATATACATTATGGAAGTAATTGATTACTTTATAAAATGGGTTGAAGCATAATCCTTTACTAAACGAGGGTCAAAGCAAGTAACCAAGTTTCTATAAAATAATTTATTCTATCAATATGGGTTCCTCCCCATCTAATTTTAGATATTGGGATATAGTTCTAAGGAGAAGTGTGAATGTTGCTTGAAAAGTATAAGGTGAATCATTAAAAATCATCACCATATAAACCATAAGCTAATAGGGTTATGGAAGTAACAAATAAGGATATCAAGAAGATTCTCTATAAAATGATCGAAACTCATTGTGATTGGTCTAATAAGCTATCATTCGCTCTTTAGGGATATTGTATAATAATGAGAACATCCATAGGGGCAACTCCTTTCTCGTTAGTGTAAGAGGCAGAAGTTATGCTTCCTATTAATATAGAAATGAAGTCTTTCATAATAGTATTTGAAGATGACTTACCCGAGGTGCAATGGGTGGAATAGATACTAACTCAGTCGAATCTAGTGGATAATGAAAAGTTAAAGGCACTCTATCATACTCAGTTGTATTAGAGAAGAATCATATAAGATTTTGATAAAAGAGTAAGGCAACATGACCTCAAAATTGGAGATTGTGTATTAAAACAAGCTAAGCACCAGATCCAAGAGGAAAATTCTAATCCAATTGGGAAAGACCTTACCTAGTTAAGACTATTCTCTTAAAAGGAGTAGTCAAGTTGTTAGATGTTAACGAAAATGAATTTTCAATGGGTTAATGTCCATCATCTCAAGCGATACTACTCATAAAAAAAAAGAATGATGATGAATTAATGAAAAATGAGAGGTAAAATTCTTAGTTAGAAAACTCAAAATAGCTAATTAAGGACAGGGGTACCTTCATTTTGAAATACTCAACATGTAACCATGCCAATGATAATTGCCACTTAGTGTGAATGAGAAAGATTGTTAAATTGTAAGTGTTAAAAAGTAAATGTTTGAATCAATATCTGCCAAATACAAAGGTAAATTTACACCTTAGAGTTAATATCCTTTTCTGATGTAGTAACTCTCTCTTTATGTTTTTACTTTTTCTTTGATTTTTTCTAATAACTGATTTGTAATTTCCATTATAATTCATCTCATTTTTGTATTAACACACCAAAAATAAGTAGAAATCATAAAAAAAAATGAAAGGATAAGAAAGTGTCAGAGACATCATAAAAAATGGCGCATCAAGTCAAAATACATTCTGAATGTCTAAAAATCATCATCAAGACAAGTCAGTGTAAAATATCAAGGGAAAGGGAAAATCAAGACTCATCCTCATCATCATCTAAGGTCCTTTACTTTTGGGTCCATCATTAAAGTCGTGGATCCTCAACTCCTCGACCTTAGCCTGAGGCCTCTGAATCTCACTTTAATAATAGGCCTCCTACTGATGCATCACCTTCTCCAACTGGCAAATCATCCCTACACATTCATACTACATCATAATATACATGCATTAGCATATGCACAACTCATAGCACACACCTTGCATATTATGTACTTGAATAGGGAAAGATGCGAGAAAATTCACCTTGGTCTTCACGGAGTTATGGACATGATGACTAAGCAAGCTCAAGGCACACTAGTACGAGCACTCAATCATCTCCCATCAAATATGTGCACAAGGCCATTAGCAAATAAAAAATCCAAAATAACATCAAAGAGAAAAAGTGCAATGCAAACTTACATGAGTATTGTTCTTAGGGATGAAGACAACTGGCTCTGTAACTGTGGGGACCATATAAGACACCACACCACTATGAAGATAGTACCCCTTAAGCAAAGGAATTAAGGGTATCGTAGCAACTCTAAGAACCATATGAGCAGCCTCAGAGGGAACCCTAGCAACACCTACACCATTGGAGACCTCAGTGTAGATGGCAGGGTTTAGCGCACGTCCAAGATTTTAGCAACCGTGGCATTGTTTGAGCTCAGGGCTCTAAAGAACACACTAACCACTGTCACAAAGACATGGCGTGGAGATGAGGAGTGATCACCCAGGGTAATAACTGGGACAAATCGAAAAGGTGGTACTCGATTCCCTAAAAGAAAACTATCACCACAACCAGGAGATTCTGGATACGGAATACCAACTTCTTTCAATCTTGTGTTCATTTAGAATTACTTTATGAATTACTATCTTATCCTCTATTTACATGCAATTTCATAAAACCCTAAAACAATCAACTCCAAGGCAAACTAGTCATGAAATATACAAGTAAATAATGCATTCAATAAATCACATAATCCCTAAGTTAGTCTAATTTACATGGATTTTAAATAAATGAGCTAAATCTACATGTTTTAAATTATAAGTGAACTTAAAGACCTAATTCCTTTTGATTTTAATTAAATGAACCTAAGTCTACTAATTTTAATAAAAATGGACCTAATTCTACAAATTATGGAATATTTAAATTAGTGGGCCTAATTCTATATATTTTAATTCTAAGGTGGTCTTAAATCTACAAATTATGAAGAAAATGGCTTAAATTAAATGGGCTAAGTCTAAATTAATTAAATTAAATTAGGTGGGTCTATGTCTAATTAACTAAATGGGTCCAAGGGTATTTCTAACCTAAAATCTAATTAATTATGGACCTAAAAATATATTTTAATTAATTAAACCTAATTAATTATTAAATGAGATGGGTTAAAAGAATTACCTAAACTTAAATAAATAAATCAAAGCCTAAAATGGGCTTAAGGCCCAAAATACATATAAATAATAAATAAACCCAAAAACAAGTAAAAACATAAAAGAAACAATTAAATAAGATCAAACAAATAATTAAATTAATCCTTACTAAAAATCTAATTTTTATTAATAAGCAACCTAAATTAATCTATTTCCTCCATTGATTTTAAGTAATTACCTAATTGAAACATAATTTTACTAATCAATTTAATCAAAATAAACATGCAACCACACATATAATTTTATTACTCCCACTATTGGAGCTATTACATTAATTCATAAATTAGTTAATAAAATAAAAATAAAGCAATAAATAAATACAATAAAAATAAAAATACCCTAGAAACTAAGTCTCTATAAGGCTTTATCCATAGTCTTCCATGGACTTCTCATGAATTCATCCCTCCCACATGATCACCATGTGTTTTCCTCCATAATCACCACAAAAATAAAATAAAATAATAATTAATGAATAAATTATGATAATAACTTGAAAGAACAATAATATAAAATAATAATATAAACAAATAAATAAACAAATAAATAAATAAATAAAGAAGAAGAAGATGATGATATGATTATGAGTGATTTAGGGTACTCCTCATATTTATAAGTCACCGTTCTCGATAAGCCTTCGAATCTTCTTCTTCAAAAATTCTCCACGAATCTTAAATCAATTGTTAAATTAAAAGGAATTTTTTATATAAAAAAAAAAACTCAAAAGAAAATCACGTTTTCTTCTTCCTCCCCCTTTTCCTTTTTTCTTCCTTCTCTCTTTTACCTCTTTACCATCCCCTTTTCTTTTCCTCCTATTCTCTCTTTATATAGTGGAACTAGGAAGCCTAACCACAATCCTAATATGATTCTAATTCCTAAAGTATAAGATTAACACTTAAAATTATATTTAGGAATTTTAAACCAGTTAGGATTGAGTTAATTAGGAATTTTAAACCAATTAGAACTAAATTAAAAATAGAAAAACAAAGACAGAAGAATTCAATCCCGACAAGGATTGTGTAATTCTGATTGGAATTGGTGTAATTTCGATTGGAATTATGGAATTCCGACATGCATTTTTTTAACATTTAATTACAAAAAGGCCATTGGAAGAATTTAAATTTTGCAATTAGGTCCTAAAAAAACCTTGCAATTTAGTCCTTGAAAACATTAAATCCTTCCTTTAAAAGCTGCATTTAAACCCTTAGAATTTTAAAGATTAAGTATCGAAGATATTTTCATCATTGAAGTCCTTTGTTGCATCCATAACACATCATCCCAAAATTAGGTGACTACACTCAACAATACCTCCAATCTGAGTCCTCTTTGAACAAGACTATTAGCACATAAAAGAACATATCAGAATAAAAGCACAGTCAATATAAAACAATATAAAAGAATTAAGACTCATTAGACCAGTAGAAGAGGAGGAACCACTGATAAAGGGGGCATGCCTGTAACCACCCATCACACCATTAATTAGACGAGGTATAATAGTCTCCATAAAAGAAATGCCCTCTGGCTCCAACTGGAACAGACCCACCTTCCCAGCCACTACGACCTTTAAATTGGTACCCACTAGATCCTTCCCTCAAAACATGTCAACTATAGGGGAATAAGGCATGTAGTGAGTAGTAAGTCCCCTAGTCTAGTCTATCATGTGCTCACCTAGATACTAAGCACAGTCGACAGGGGTCACCAATAACATTCTCCTATTAGAAATCTCAATAACTCTCTACATCACCACAAAAATCTTGGTATGGAACTCTCCTCACTATCGAAGGTTAATATGTAATAAGAACAAATTGTCATAAAGGAACAAGAAACCCCAAAGAGTAGAAAAAGAAAAGAAAGAATTAAAACTAGAGAATAAAAACAAACCCTATCAAATGTCAACCTTATAAGAGCAGTGCGGACTTCCTCCAAGGACTGCAAGTGACTTCTCCAACTTTAGGACATCCAAAGAGGGAAGCAAAGGAACTCCTCATGCATTTGAGTGACCATGGTAGGAGGAGTAAGGATACGAAACTCCAAGGCCCAAATCTATAAAAATAAAAAAAATAATAACAAAAGTATCTCATAAGTGACATGCTTAGGAAAAGAGAGAAAGAAATAGCAAAAGCATTAAAGTAACTCATATCAACCACTAGAAGGATACCATAAATTTGGGATCTGCCTTTACATATGTCATCTAGACCATATAGAAGATAGCCATAAGTAGGAGAACCCTAGTTATACTCCCATAAGCTATCAAGGTCCTGCAAAAAGGGAAATAGCCATGAATCATCGATGTTGTTTGCATTCGGGGACACTATCATGCTCATCAGGTAGAACATAAAGCACTTAGTTAGTCTCTGAGTATCCTCTAGCCCACCCATCAAAGCTACCTTACAAGCACATATAAGGTGAGCGTATGAAATATCAAATGATAAATACCGGCCAGTAAAGCTACCTCGACCGACTCTAAACTCAAGACCATACCCAAAGAGCTCGACACACAGTATTGTAAGGTCATCAAGAATATTGAATAACACCAGTCAGGCAATAAAGGAGAACCTCATAAGCATAGCAAAGTTAAGGGGTGTAATCATCATCTCCCTAAACCAAAAGTGGAAGGTGTGTGTGCAGTCTGACCACCTCTAAATCAAGGCAGTCATAGTCGCTTGATGGCTCTTCAACATGTATAGACCTATCGATAAACCTTTAATTAGTCCATCAAAGCCAAAGTCATATACCCAATCATACACCTCCCTAAGTAAACTCTGATAGAACTCCTTCGCTCCGGTAAAGCTACCAGGCAATACTAAAGGTGTCACTATGCCCTAATAGGAAAGGAAGTCAGTACAATATAATTCCTAACTAAACATTTCATTTTCAATGTAATAATATACACTGGCTATCTATTCATTTTTTACTCGTAAGTATCGTAAGGCAAAGCTCAATACACTAAATAAAGGGAAGTTAGTGAAAATAAAAGTTCTGACTAAAAATTTCATCTATAGTAAAATAAACCATAATCATTTGTTTCTTTTCATTTGCTTACAAGAAAATTTTAAGAACTAATTCAGGAACTAATATGCAACCTAAGGGGAAAAATTTAAAAAGGTTCTAAAATCAATACCTAACAAGAGCAAACAAAGAAAATTCTCAAGCATTTAAGGCCCAGAACATAAGCAACAAAAGTTCCTCCTAATAAAAAGGAGTATCATATATAATAATTCTTACAAAAATAAAAAGGATAGTAAAATTCACATGCTAATATATTTTGTCCTATTTCAGAGAAAATCTCAAAAATGAAAGCAAAAGAAAGAAAAAAGAAGCAAAAAGTGCTCAGGATCAATACCTACAAAATCTCCTTGCATGGGTATAATATGAAGAAAATAAGTGAAATCCTAAAAACCTAGAGAAAATTAAAGAAAATATAGAGAAAAAAAGGAGAAAATGAAAAAAAAAAAGGCTTTTATAGGTCTTGATTATGTGGATCCTGTCACAACCCACGCGCATGGATCCAAGACCAACACTTGTGGGTTATAGGACCCTCACTTGTGGGTTACTCTTACACAGCTCATTAGGGCTTACTGAAGCCTCAAAACACAAACTATAGACATCCTGAAGCTTTAAAAAGGCTCTAGAGGTATTCCAAAGACCTAAAAGTCAATCTGTAGCCCACATAATAAATTAGAGGCTCCTAAAATATGTCCAAAAAAAGGTAAAAGCTCCAAGGAAATACTCTGTATCACGCCATTTTAAGTTTCTCGCATGCATTCATCTATCCATACATTTATATTTGTGTTTTCATCTAAAAGAACTTTTCATGCTCCTAAAAGTGAACCCATATTAAGGAAAGGGCATATAGCAAAGACTAGTAAACTAATTTTAACAGTTGTTGTTATACTATAATGAAGCTTTTAGATTTCTCAACTTTATTCTTTGATCTAGAGCAAGTGTTTCTGAAATTTAATTAACTTAATGATTGATAACCTTATGAAGGAAAGAAAATTCATTAAAAAGGAGAATTTTAAGGAATCATATTGCTCTAGTAGTTCATGATTACCAATAACAAACCTAAAAACCAGCGCAAATGCAAAATCATACTTAATATAGTCCAATGCTCAAAGCTAGTAAGAGTATCTAAAGGATCCCTTAGCAAAATTTACACTAAGTAATGCAAGAAAGGTGGGGCATAACCAAAAAGGGAAATTAATGTAGAAAGGCACCTTCTCTAATGCTCCTAAAAAGAGTAAGAGTCTTTTAAAACTCTTTAACAACATTCACACTGAGTAATATTGGAAAGGTGAGGAATGCTTGAAAAGAGAAAAGGCCCTATAAAATAAATAGTATGATTGCGCATTCACGCCTAATCGAGGAATGTTATAGTAACTAAAGTTATCTTGTTCGTCATGATTCTTAATGATCGTGTTTTAAGAAATCCTCTTCTAATCATTTGGGATGCTTGCTTTTCACTTGGTAATAGAAACATCCCTTATAAAGGATTATTATTCAAGCCTCGAGGAAATAGCAAAAACTACATTAATATGAGGTTATGGTGACCAAAATCATCCAAAGCTCCTGACACACACCTTTTCTCGGTGTGGGTAAACCTTTAAAATCACAAATAAAATCTACATGCTCTATGATTTCAAATCCATATTACAACTTTTCAATCTTAGAAGCACCAAAATTTTAGAACTTTTCAATCTTAGAAGCACCAAAATTTTGGAAAGTTACATAATACTTAAAGCCTATTCAGAGCTATAAAGTATATTTTGCTTATAGCCTATTTAAGGCTATGTAACACCCATAAAATTTTTTATATGCATCATCAATTTTTTGAAATCCATCACTTGATTCTTGTTCAAGGCTATACAATGTATTTTGTTTAAAGCCTAACCAAGGCTATACAGCACCCATATAGGTTTTTACATGCATCATTGATTTTTTGAAACCCAACACTTGAAGCCTGTTTAGGGCTATACAATGTGTTTTGCTTAAAGCCTAGCCATGGCTATACAATCCTATAAAGTTTTTTACATGCATCATGGTTTTTAAAACTATGCATTTGAAGACTATCCAGGGTTATACAGTGCATTTTTACTTAAAGTATGTCATGGGCTATATAGCATTGCATCATTTTATTTGAAATCTATTCAGGGGTACACAACACCTATTTTCCCTTAAAGCCTATTCAAGGCTATACAATGCATTTTTGCTTGAAACCTATTCAGGGCTATACATCGCAATTTGCTTCCTATACATTGGCAAGTATAAACTATTAGGTTACGAGATTCAAAACGCAATGGAAATTTTTTAAAAAATAAATCACAAACTTGAACCAGGTTTCATATAATTCGATTAGCTAATTGATTAAGGCTTTCAAAAACCTTACCACAAAAGCAAAGAGAGGCAAGACTGCTGTAAGGGAGAGAAGGGGTTCACTCTAATGACACCTACCTCGAGCTTTTGATTTTTTAGGCCGGATTAATATGTCTCCAAATGAATATGTCCTCTACAAGTATCCACATGAACAACCTTTTCAACCAAAATGAATGTGTGCTAGCACCTTTTTCTTAATTGTCTCATAACTTAAGAACGATGTGTTTAGTTTTCTAATATGAGAGAAAATGAATTTTTGGTGGCTCAAAAAGAAGTAAGTGAAACCTTAGAGAATATGCAATATTTATAGACTCTCAAATAGGGTACTTACCAAAATGAATTTTGGTAATTTCTCATTTACCAAAACATTTTAGGTATATTTCCTATTCCAATTCTAATTTGATTCAAATACCTAATCAAAATAATTTCCTATTTATTCAAGATAACCATTACCTTAAATAAATAAATATGTATGTATGTATATATATATATATATATATATATATATATATATATATATATATATACACATACACGCACATAGCTTTATTGGGGTTCGTAAACCCATATTAATTTTGGGCCTATTCTAAGTGTATGACCCTGTAGATTCACATGATGTTGGCAGTGGGCTTGAAATCCATATTTAGGCCTATTAGTTATAAGTGACCTCTAGCAAGACATTATGACTACCCAAGTCATGTGAAGGTCGATAATCCAACATAACCTAATTTACAGTAAACATTATAGTCCTTTTGTCACATGATATCTTGATTGAATATAAGGCATAATTTTTGTCATCCATATACAATTCAATCATATTATTTTTTAATTCCAAGTAGATTGAGAATAATAACTCTTTATTAATTCACTTTAGCATGTCCATGCATTTTCCTGAGTCTATCTTATCAAGGGGGCCATAGATATCTTACTCAGATTAAATGAGGGACAAATTTTTTCTCAATCACTCATATTCCTCATATAACTCATTTCATATCCAACAACAATCTATTTTATCATCCTAGTAAAGACGATGTTAGATTGTGTCAAAACACAAAATAGTTATGTAGAAATCCATAGTGATTTCAATGTTAGAGGACTAAATCAATATTGCTATGATGAGAATTACTTATAACAATTATCTATGTAGTATTCTCATAATGGGTCAATCCAGTACATTATTTCTTAAATAAGTACCTATTAGTTGACTTGCTATCTCATATTCATGATTAGTAAAACATAATCATTAATCAACACCATACTAGCCTTAATACATTATTATGACTAGGGATAATTTGAATATAACTCATATTTAATCTAAGTGTTTTATTAACAAGTCACATAATTGATGACCTTAGGAATAATTGACTACTCAAGTAATTATCATAACATAAAATGATAATGAAAATTCCTCTTTATTAATAAAATGATAAAGTCAAAATATGGCCATATATGATTGACCTAGTACATATCACTAACACGAATTTGCCTAATGAATGCAAATTGGGGGGGCAACTGTTGATACCTAAATTTCAACAATCCCCCTAAATATCCAATGATGAAGGTTCATGTCGATGAGACAAGGGAAAACTTCTCTAGCAATCATCCCAAGCACACTCAGACAGCGTGAGAAACTCAAAAAGACACCTAAAAACACATATTCAAACCATAAAACACCTAAATATGCATTGAAAAAGTCAAAATAAATGAAAACGGTGGTCGAAAGCCAATGGGTTGGCTTGATCCATGCTTGCGGGTCAACCAACCCACGAGTGTGAGTCGATGACCCACACCCATGGGTCGAGCCCATGGCCCACAGGCGTGGGTCACATGACCCACACCCATGGGTCACACAACCCATACCCATGGGTCGGATCCTCGGTCTATAAAAGTCTAAATTTTTGCCTATTTTAGGACTTTTAGGGGACATTTTCAAAAAACACACTTTAGGGAGAGAGAATGCTACTATTCTATGATGAATTTATGACTATTTTCTCACTCTAAAACCTCTACACTTAGGAGAACACTTGTGGAAACCCAAATCCAAACAATAAAAAACTCATTTTTACTTTTTTTTAGGATTATTTAGCACCTCTTTTCCCAAACAAAACATCATCTTTATCAAAGCGTGCATCTAAGGTAATCACTCAGTCCTTTTAAGGATCCCCAATCTATTTTAAAGAAAAATTTACATTTTATATCATTTCTTTTCTTCTCCTACTTTTTTCTTTCATTTTTCATCATTTTTGCACCTTATTTTATCTTTATTTTATTTTAATTATTTATTATCTTGCGATTGAGTTATGATTTTGTCTTAATTTGGAAGTTTAATATAAGATATGTTGAATAAGTGAGTAGTTCATATCAATCTGGGAGTGTTTGCATCATTCTTGCATTCATTATTGATTTTTATCATTTTTGCATTATTCTCTCTTTTTTATGAAAAATGGGTATTTTGGTGCTAAAGTTTGTATTTTTATTATTTTTGTCATTTTTATTTTCCTTTTTGATAAATTTGCTATTTTTATCATAAAGTTAATATTTTTATTGTAAAAATAGCATTTTTATCATTTATATTACTTTATTACATTTTTATCATTTTTATTGCATTTTTATTATTTTTATTTCCTTTTTTTTTATAAATTTGCTATTTTTATCATAAAATTCACATTTTATGTAAAAATGGCATTTTTATCATTTTTATTATTTTATTTGTATTGTTATTATTTTTATTATTTTATTCCCTTTTATGGTAAATTTGCTATTTTTATTATAAAGTTCACATTTTTATAGTAAAAATAGTATTTTTATCATTTTCATTATTTTATTTGCATTGTTATTATTTCTATTTCCTTTTTTGTTAAATTTGTTATTTTTATCATAAAGTTTACATTTTTTACGATAAAAATGGCATTTTTATTATTTTATTCCCTTTCTGGTAAATTTACTATTTTTATCATAAAATTCACATTTTTATGGTGAAAATGACATTTTTATTATTTTATTTGCATTGTTATTATTTTTATTTCCTTTTTTGGAAAATCTGCTATTTTTATCATAAAGTTCACATTTTTATCATTTTATTTGCATTGTTATTATTTTTATTTCCTTTTTTGGCAAATTTGCTATTTTTGTCATGAAGTTCACATTTTTATGGTAAAATGGCAATTTTATCATTTTTATTATATTAATTGCATTTTATTAGTTTTCTTTTTTTTCTTTTTTTCTTTTTTTTTTTTTTTTGATAAATTTGCCATAGCTATCATAAGGTTAGCATTTTTATGGTAAAAATTGTATTTTTATCATATTTATTATTTTGATTGCATTATTATTATTTTTGTCATTTTTATTTCTTTTTTTTTATAAATTTTTTATTTTTATCATAAAACCCATATTTTTATGGTAACAATCACATTTTTATCATCTTTATTATTTTATTTTCATTTTCATTATTCTTGTCATTTTTATTTCTTTTATTGTTTTCCTTTAATAAGGTTCTTCTCAATTAGGTCACTTGGAAATTATGATGTGATTCTTTTTTTTATGTATGGTTTTCATCAGCATAGATTCCTGAAAAATGGCGCTTCTAAAACTTTTTATGTTTGTTCTTCAATTTGGCCATCTTAAAAAAGTATTTATCATGATTTTCAAAATTCTTCTCAATGGCTACCAGTTTTGAACTTTAAGCTTTCCTTTCGGACTTTAAATTTCCTTAGTTACTCAATTGCTAATAGAATTAGGATCATATTTTCTATGTGCAAGCATCTTGAAACTAATATTAAGGATTTTTTTTTTATGGTCTTTGGCATCTTCCAAGTGATTTTTCTCTTACTTTTCCTAATGTGACTTCATATTTGCATAATGTTATTTTCTCGGCCTATAATTATGATTTATTTATGTGGAAGTTCTCTTTAAATGGGGCTTTTTCTTATAAATTTGTTATTGATTTTTTCAAAGTTCCTAGTCCTAAAGTTGCATGGGGCTGAGAGTTTTGGCATCATTACCTTCCACCAAGTTGCTCTCTCTTATATTGGCTTACCTTCCATCAAAGATTCCCCATTAATGATAATTTACAATGAAAAGGCATGGTTTTAGTATCTCGTTTTTTTACTTTGTTTTAATGCTTTTGAGACAATTGATCATATTCTTGTCTCATGTCCTTATGTAATGGCTTTATGGCAAGCATTTTAGTATTTTTTTCAATTCCATTTTCCTATTGCTAGTTCTACTCTTGAATTATTTAAGGTTGCCTCTTTCATGTCCTTCTTCAGCTAGCTTCAAGCCCTTTGGAAGGTTGGCCTTGTTACCATTTTTTGGTTACTTTGAAAAGTTCGTAATACGGCAACCATCAAATATTGCTTCACTTATATTTCTATTTCTTTTCGGTCCTTATGTTAGCATATTAAAGAATTAAAAATCTTTAAAGTGGGCATTATGTGAAATTCACAGTCTAATTTCATTATTCTTCAGTGCTTGAATATTGTAGGATCTCTAAAGTTGGTTTTGGTTCCTTGTCTAGTGAATTGGATTCCCCCTCTTCATGGTTGGTTCAAGGTGAACAAAGATGGTGCTACTAAGGGGTGTCCTAGCCTTGTGAGTGTTGGAGGTATTTTTTACATCTCTAATGGTTTTATATTGGTGCATTTGCTATTCTTTTAGGCAACTGTTTTGCCTTTGACAACGAATTGCATGACGTCATGGTTGCTATACGCTTTACTATTCATTTTAACTATAATTCTTTATGGATAGAAAGTGATTATGTCATTATTATAAAGCTTATATGGTCAAAGAGTTGTGAAGTCCCTTGGCATCTCCGTAGAGAATGGCATCAGTGCTTGAACCTCCTGTCACATCTTCGAGTTCAGTTTGTCGTATTTTCTACAAGGGGAACATGGTTGTAGACAGGCTGTCCAACATAGCTGTTTCACTTTCTACTGAAATTTGGTGGCCAATGTTTCCTTCTGAATGTCATCAATTAATGCAACATGATGTTATGGGCTTTGTTAACTATAGATTTAGTTAGCAACATTTTTTCATTGTGCTTTTTATTTACAATGTTCCTACATTGTGTTGTTCTCCTTAGCCTTTTTCTAGTTGTATTTTTAACTTTTTTTTTTCTTATTAATAAATTTCTTAGTTTTAGTGTGTGATGTAGATGCTAATTAGGTGCTAACCTAGCTAGGTTGTCCTGGTGCATCATCTGATGCCAAAACTAATAGTCCTTTATATATAAACAAAAAAAAATTCTTTTATTGTTAATTTTGCACTTTCTATCATAAGATTTCCATTTTTATGGTGAAATTTGCATTCTTATCATTTTTATTACTATATTTTATTTGCCTCTTCATTATTTATTTTGCATTTCATACATTAGTGCTTTCGATTCTTAAAAAATGAGTTTAGTTGATACTATGAGTATGAAAATAACAAGTTTTGCACATTTAATTGTTGTTAACTTTGCATTTCTTATCTTCTATTCCAATTCTCTCTTTTATTTTCATACTACTAACAAATTAGAAAATTTTGTACTTATGTGTTGAGACTGACCACATTGCATTCTCGATTTTTTTTCTTTTTATTGCATTTTTCATTTTCTTTATATCACAAATACGATTTTCTAAAAAACAAATTATTTTTTCAAATAAAATTTGCATTTTTGAAATTTTTGTGTATATTCTGCATCATTTTCATCAAAATTATATAAAATTGCATTTAATATCATTTTTACAAATTACAAATACAAATACAAATTTCTTCATCATTTCTATCAAAAACAATATTTTTTGCATATTCTTATTTGAATAATGGTTAAAAATGCGAACCTACTAATGATTTTGTGAATTTTGATGTAATTTCCTTAATTTCATCATTTTCATATTTAAATCTACATTTTTATCAAAATAAGAATATTTCATGTAAAAATATCATTTTCATGATCAAAATACCAATTTTTTTTCATATTTTGTTATCATTTTCAGCATTAAAATTGCTTCTTTTGCTAACTTTATACTCAATTTATAGCGAATATGAGAAATTTATCATTTTCTAAATTTTTGTGATCACTAAAAATTTAAGTACCTAGTCAATAAAATATCAAAATCTGAAAATCACCAAATCTACATTCAAAAACTATAATTTCATCATAAAAATCACACTCTCAACTAGAGTCTTATTCTTTTAGTCCAATGATTTCGAAATAATACATTTTCAATCATTTTACTTATTTTTCTAGTATTTCTATTTAATATTTTAGGTTACTAGAAAATATTATCATTTTTTGTGAATTTTATCATTCTATGTCATTTTTATATGATATTTGCACTTTAAGCTATTCTACTATTTCTTGCCAAATTTATGTGTTTTATGGATGAATGGAAGATATATTTGTGCTAACCCCCTATTTTGCAAGTGTATTCTAAATCTAGGTTTAGATTTACTTTTTTCCTTTTTTTCTATTTGATGTATTTTACTAGGAAAGCCATATAACAATTGTAATTAATATCTTTACTTTTCATTTATTATGTGTTATGTGTATGTGCATAAACTATAACTCTATAATTAGGGTAATGCAACCATATGATGAATATTAAGTAATGAGAAATAGCCAAAGAGTATATGTGACCTTTGTTGGGTTTCGTGATTCAAAAACGCAACAGAAATTAAAATTTTTAACCACAAACCCTAACTCAGATCCAAGTAATTTAATTAATTGATTTAAATTAAGGTTTCAAATCTTACCACAAACGCAGAAGAGGCAAGACTGTTGGAAGGCAGAGAGGAGGTTCACTCCGGTGACACTTTAGCTCAAGCTTTTGATTTTAGTAGTTTGGATTAAGGCGTCTCCAAAAGAATCCATCCTCCACAAGCATCCACACGAACAGCCCTTGATTAAAATGAAAACTTTGTGTGCTAGCACTTCTCTTGATTTCTCATAAATCAAGAACAAAAACACTATGTGTTTTAGTTTTTCTAAGGGGAGAAAAATGAATTTTGGTGGCTAATAATTGAGTTAGTGAAACCCTAGAGAATATTTATAGACCTCTAATTAGGGTTTCACGTACCAAAATAACTTTTTGGTAATTTCTTAATTATTATTATTCTGATTTTATTTTAAATTAAATCAGATATAATATTCCATTTATTTAAGATAACATTTACTTTAAATAAATAAATAAACTATTTATTTATTTCCATAGAGCATATTTGGGTTTCTCAAACCCATATCCATTTTTAGTCCTGTTCTAAGTATGTGACCCTGTAGGTTCACATAACATTGGCAGTGGGCCTTAAATCTCTATTTAGGTCTACAAGTCATAAGTGGCCTCTAGCAAGACATTATGACTACCCAAGTCATGTGAAGTCAATAATCCGACATAACCTAATTTATAATAAATATTATAATCCTTTTATCACATGATATCTTGATTGAATATAAGGCATATTTTATGTCATCCTTATATAATTCAATCATATTATTTCTTGACTCTAAGTAGATTGAGAATGATAACTCTTTATCAATTCACTTTAGCATGGCCATGCATTTTCCTCAGTCTATCTTATCAAGGGGCCCATAGATATCTTACTCATATTAAATCAGGGGCAAATTCCTTCTCAATCACTCACATTCCTCACATAACTCATTTTATATCTAACAACAATCTATTTAATCATGCTGTTAAAGACAATGTTAGATTGTGTCAAAATATATAATAATTATGTAGAAATCCATGATGATTTCAAGGTTAAAGGACTAAATCAATATTATTATTATGAGAATTACTTATGAAAATTATCTATGTAGTATTCTTATGATGGGTCAATCCAATACATTATTTCCTAAATAAGTACCTATAAGTTGACTGAATATCTCATATTCATGATTAGTAAAACATAATCATCAATCAACATCATACTAGCCATAACATTTTGTTATGACTAGGGATAATTTGAATAGAACTCATATTTAATCTAAGGGTTTTCCTATCAAGTCACATACTTGATGACCTTAGTAAGAATTGACTATTCAAGTAATTATCATGACACAAAATGATAATGAAAAATGTCTCTTTATTAAATAAAATTATAAAGTCAAAACATGGTCATACATGATTGACCTAGTGCATATCACTAACAACCTTTTAGACCTAGAATCTCTGTTAAGATAATACTCATTGAATGACTTGATGTTGTCTCTTATTTTTTCAAGTGATCATATATTGACTCCAAAATAAATCAAAATTCTTGTTTCCTCTTAAGACTAAACATGACCCCATCTTAAAAATAGAATGGATTATCCCTCGGTAAACAAAATGCCCCATAAATAAAAAATATCCAAGCAAGCATTCGTCTGATTGCTCATAATACCATTTTTAAGACCTTTATGAGCTGGTAACTTAAGTTTCTAGTTATGAGATGTACTTATAAAGAAAGATTAGATAAAGGCTTCCACTAGGGAACTTACTAGAGCAATAACTTTAAGGTTTCACATCTTAAAGAAGATCCAACCTCTGATTCTGATGGTGAACTTTTATATGTGGTTGAGCACATATGTTCCAAGCCTAACAAATGTCAGACATTGAGAAATTCAAATCCTAATAAAGAAAAGAATAAGCCTCTAAAAGGGAACTAAATTACTAAAGAGTATTCCTTTGATCTTATTAATGCCAATGAAATCTTTAACTATTTACTAAAAAATGACTAATTTAAGTTATCTAGTGGCTATATAAATCCATTAATGGAAGATCAGACTAAGAAGGAGTACTAAAAGTGGCATAATTCCTAGAAGCATTCTATAAAAAACTACATGGTGTTCAGGAATATTATTTAAAAGGGCATTGAAGAAGGAAAATTGTTATTCCCATTTAAAAGGATGAATGTGACCATTAAAGCAATTAGCCCTATTTTAGTATACTCTAAAGATATGAAGGTGTTAGGAAAGGGTGTACAATAGCCACTTTTACTATATCAGCCTAAAAAACATCTTCCCAATCTAATGCAGAGGTAAGCTGACAAGAAAGAAAGGTCAAAATAGTTAAGGAGGAGGAGATAATTTGCCCTTCATCTATACCAAATTTTAACATAAAAGAGAAGCAACTTAGGATCAGTCTCAAAGTAATGAGCCCCAACTAGAACTTCGGCCTAATGCAAAAACCTTCAAGCCAAAAGAAAATGATGATTGGTAAAGGCATAACCCCATATTAAAGGTATTTCAAAGACTCTAGTATCTTGATAATTAAGATAGAGTTTAGATGACCAAAACTCCAAGGAGGATGCAAAGAAGATGATAAGCTACTACAGAATAAGTAAAGGAGCTGGCCTATCCAAGGCTGAATAAGGGTAATCCAAATCCTAGAGCTGAAGTTAATTCATATAACTAATAAGATTAGGCTTTAAAGTAATATCAAAGAAGATGTATATGGGAATACATATTGATTAGAGGCCTTTTTCGAATTTCCAGCTCCATTATGAAGATATATGATAAGGCCAAAAGCAGTGGTTTTGGTCAGTTAATAAGGGAAAGATTAAAGAATCATAAACCAAACTATCAATGTGATGACTTTACCAAATAAATTCATACCAAAATAAAATTCAAATTCCACATGTGATGGTGTTGTGATAGACCCAAATGATGTAGACACTAACTAAGGACTAAGAGCATCTTTAACTATACTTCAACTATATAAGTTAATTATTAGGCATATTTTTCCCCTTGTATATTAAGGTCGACATTAATAATGTTGAGATAAAAAGGTTATTGGTTGATAATTCAGCTATTGTAAATATCATGCCCTTGGCTATACTCAAAAAAGTTAGTTTTAATGTTAAAGATTTAGAGAAGATCGATGTATTCATAACTAATTTTATTGGACATGATCAACCTATTGAGGGATTTATCATGGTTAACATTAAGGTAGATAAAAGAGAATAACCTAAAGGCTTCTTCTTCTTTGATGTTAAAATTAATTATTCCATGGTACTAGGCTGGGATTGAATCCACTTCAATTGTTGTATTCCTTCTTCTCTAAATCAATCGTTATATATATAGTGTGATGAAAGGGATGTAGAAATTTTTCATGTAGATCCCAACTCCTTCGGTAAGGAAGCATTCCATACTAAAGCAAAGATTAACCTATAAATAACTACTACTTCCAAATACATGCATAAAAGTAAAGGGTTATTATTGTAAACTTGGCCTATTTTTTCAATGGAATAGTAGGGCCAATCTGTGATAATTCAAGAAATGATTAAGAACTAACAAATCTTTTGTTATAGGGACAAAGAATTCCTTTCTTTAAGATCGACCAAGTGTATATATAATAATGATTATTAGGATCTATTTAGTCGATTGAAGATTAGTGATACAATCATATCGGTTGAGAAGTTTAGGGATGGGGCTATTGAAAATTAAGATCCTCTTAAGAAAATAAATCTTGGAACCAAACAAGATAAAAGGCTTATATATATTAGTTCCAAATAAATTTAGAGTTCAAACAGAAATTAGTGAATTTGCTCCGAGAGGACAAAGATTGCTTCACTTGGAGCTATAAGAAAATGTCTGAGTTAAAGAGGAAAGTAATTTAGCATAAACTCCCAATCAAGTAAGGATATTGGTCTTACATTCAACCCCCATATCGAATGTCTTATGAAATTGAGAAGTTAGTCCAAAATGAGATCAGAAGGCTGACTGAAGTTAGGTTTAGTACACTAAATGATTATCCAATATTGCGCCAGTTATAAAGAAAAATGGCAAGATTCTCCTGTCCATTAACTTCAAAAATCTAAATTTAATGACTATTAAGGATAAGTATCATATGCCTATGGTCAATATATTGATTGATGTTGCTACTAATAATCTTTTTCTTAGCCTCATGGATGGACATTTAGGCTATAATCAGATTTGTATCAAATAGGTATATGTTAATAAAATAGCTTTCAAATGTCTTGGGGCTTTAGGTAGTTATGAATGGGTTGCCATGCCATTTAGTCTCAAGAATGCTAGGGCAACATATCAAAGGGCGACATACAAAATCTTTGACACATTATAAGTGATTGTGTATAAGTCTATATTAATGATATGATAGTAAAGTCCAAAGCCAAAGAAGAACATTTGAGTCATCTATAATAGTCTTTCAACAGAATAAGGGCAAGCAAGCTTAAAATAAATCCTTTGAAGTGTAATTTTAGGGTTTCATTAGCAAACCTTTTAGGATTGTTAATGCACAAGAGGGGTTGAATTAAATGGTAATAAAACAAAGGCAATAATTCAAGTTACACCACCAAAGTCCAAAAAGGAACTTCAAAGATTGATCGGATAGATAAACAACTTGCAGAAGGTTATATTTAATACAATATGCCAATTAAGGATTTGGCACCCCGACTAAAACTTCAAGAAAAGGTTGAGTTTATTTAGACTGAAGAACATTAATATGACTTTGATAAGATAAAGGTTTATTTGACCCATCTTCCGGTCATGGCAATTCCAAGGCTAACTTTGCCCTTAATTTTATATATTTTGGCCTCAAAAGAGTCAATTGGAAGTTTACTAGCCCAAGATCAGGATGGGTTCAAAAAGGGTAATTTATTACCCTAGCAAGGCATTAATAGATACAAAGATGAGGTACTCTCCAATTGAAAAAGTTATGCCTTTGTTTGTACTTCTCAAGTTGTAAGCTAACGTATTACATGCTTCCATCGACCTCATTACTTAAATTTAGCTTTTCATTGACAGTATCCTAACAACAATCCCTCTTTAATTGAGATTAGGATTATTCCATAGTGAATTTATGGTCAGAATAGTCATCCTCTAGGTTAAATCTTTTATGAATTCCTCCAGTCATTGTTTAAGGGATTGCTCTATTTGCATTATGTCATCACATTCATAGGCTTCTTCTATAAGAATAGCGATTTATCTTCCTTGAGCCATGCTTTGATACTAATTGATGTTCAAATATATATTAGAGTGCAAGCCTACCAATCCCCATTTAATTATGAAAGAAAATAAAGACAAACCTAACTAGGATAGGTTAATGAAATCCCAACTAATGTAGAAAAGTCAAACCCTTTGTAGGAAATAAAATTAAAATAATGCTAAAATAAGAATAAAACCCAAATCCTAACTAAAATAGGAGACTAAATACTAGTAATGAATCAAAAAAAGATCATGGCCTTTATCCTATTATTTTAGGAAATCTAATGTCATTCGATCCACATCATGCATCCACCATAAAAATCCACTAGCAAATATACAAAAACAAAGAAAAGAAAACCTAAAAGTAAGAGGAAACATAAAATCAACAACAACTATAGTAAATAAAATATAAATACAAAAGAAATATATAAAATAACAATACTAAAAAACCAAACACAAAAGGCACATGCAATCACCACCATACAAAAAAGGTCAAAAAAAGAAAGAGAAGTAGGGAAAGAAAAAACACAAATAGGAACTAGAAGTATTGATAAAATAATGTAGATAAAAAAGAAGATAGCAAATACTCACTCTTAAATAACATGATTGATCCTCTAAAAGCAAAGTCTATAAGACGCAAAAAGCAAATCTAAAGTGCAATATAAGTGCTGAAAGAAAGAGATAAGCTGGGGTTTTTACACAAACAAAGAGAGAAAGTAAAAAATATGAAAAATGGAAGTAAAACAATATAGATAGGAAGGAGTAATTAGAGAACCAATCCATTCCTTCGAGCCCACTAACTATTAATGGCCATAATTGACATTAAAAAGACAACATACTATGTCTTTAGCTACAATTCAAAATTTAACAACTAACCATAAGTCACAGAAAGCGCACCTAACTAAAACACTAGTCAATTTCCTATTAGACATAAATGTCTAACTTTTTTCATGAGAACTATAGTGATAAAGAAATAAATATTGGCAATTAGGACCAATTAAGCTCCTCTAAATATCATAATATGTCGTCAAATATGAACCATCGTACAACTAAATTAGTCCTCCTTTCTGGTCAACTTGGTTACCCTTTTCGATCAACTTGGTCTCAATGACCTTTTGGTCAAAAACCAAAGAATATTGCCTAAGACCTACATCACCTACACTAAAATAGTTTGACAACTACAGACAAAATGACAACATCAACTTGCAAAAGCTGCTGACAAACCCATTGGGCATCCATCCTAAGGAAAAGTCATATAACTACCTTAATGACTAAATAAAACTCAAACTCATCCTTTGTATAAATACAATAGGAAAGGAGGAGAGATGGTAAGTTCACTACTCCATTGCCTTAACTCTCACTCTCTACACTATGAATTTCCAACTAATTTGAGCATTAGAGAGGGTATGCTAGCACATTGTCAGCACCTCTTCGAACACCCTTTTTCACACTTATAAGACGACTCATATAGTAGTTTGCACCACCTTATTATTAAATAAGAATGTGGAATATCTATTCTATTTCAATTTGAACTTAAAATATATAAAAAAAAATTAATATTTCATGGTTCCAAATCTTATAAGGTATTAAATTATTTATTTATTTTAGATTTTATTGATTTTTAATTTTATTTTTGATAGAAAATTATGTTATTATTTTTTATTTTGTACTATAAATTTATTATACATTTTTATTTATACTTTTTAAATGAATGTATGTATATTTTTAAATTCCTATTTTCAACCCTAGTATATCCCTCCATTTAAAAAGAATTAAAATTTTATACTGAACCATTTTAAAAATTAGAACAATACTAATTGTGGACACTATCAGTTTGATCAGCCAACAACGAAAGCCACATGATGAGAAAATTTGAGTTTTGAATGCAAGGGGAGCCCGAGACTTCTCTAAAATCAACTCTGAAAGCCCAAACACTAAGCCCAGCCCATAAAAAACCATATCCAAGTCCAAAATAGAAGCCAAAGCCCAAGCCCATCACCTCTTAACCCAAAGGCCCTGACTTGGCCCAGGTGAAGAGGCGATCACGTCAACAAAGAGGCGTCGCCTCTTCACCAGTGTCAATAAGGCGACACCTTATCACACCCACTATATACAGTATTAAATGCCATTAATGACAATGGTTAGAAGTCCACTTGTAAGGATTTGGTCATTTTTTAATGAAAAGGAAAGAAGAAAAAGGAGGAAAGAGCCTAGGAAATGAAAAAAAGGCAATAGGAGAGGGTGAGAATGGGTTTTTGGGAAATTAAAAAAAGAAAAAAGGGTGAGAGGCTTTAAAAAGGAATATGAAAGCATGAGAGAGGAGGTTGGCTAGTTGTTAGAAAGAAGAGTCTAGAAAAAAATAGAAAAATGAGGGAAAGAAAGAAAAAAAGAAAGGACGAAAGGAGGAAGAAGAAGGGAGGAGACTTGGAAGCTTAAAGCACTTAATTCTTTAGAAAAAGAGGGAGCCTTCCTTACATTCAAGGCCACTCCTCCATTAACCAAGCTTTGAGGGCTTAGTTAGGAGCATCAACCACGTCCAAGTCAATGAGTTTCTCTATTTTTAAGTTTTGAGTTTTCATCTTTATTAAAAGCTTTGATTTGTTATTATTTTATGTGTTTTTTTAGTTATATTACTTATTTTAAGCTTATAGAGGAGAATGATTTCATGAGATATTGAATATTGATTATTAATATTGGTATATTTGCGTTTATTTCTTATTTATTTGCATGATCGTCATGTTTTTTAGAATGTAAGAAATGCAGAGTGTTCCTGCCTCTGTTAAAGAGGCGACATCTCTTCATAGAGGCGTCACCTCTTCATGAAGAGGTGATGGAGGCATCGCCTCCTAGTCAGGAGGCGTCACCTCTTTGACAGAGTCCTATCTGATTATGCTGTGATTTTCCATATGTATTATGCATGTTTGGCATGATTTTCGTGTTTAATTAGTGATATTTCTTGAGGTTATGCATGATTCCCATATTGATCAATATTGTTTCTATTTTTTTTTTTTTTTGTTATTTAATAGATCATTCTATGTGTTTTGTGTTTATGCTGTGATTTATGTTCATTGATGATTTGTAAATATTATTGTTGCTATTGTATGGAATTAACTTGTATGTGTTGCAGGAACCATTTGGTGATTTTTAATCACTAGATGTTTGCTTTATTTATTTTTTAGAGTATTAATTTGTATAATTAATTAATTTATTTTTTGTTTACATATGGTTTATTTTTAGTATTTTTATATTTATTTGCACCAAAAAGTTGTAATCCTTAATACCTTTCCCCTTTGATTGAATGCCGGAGATATAAGCCTGAAATAGGACTAATGTGTAAATTCAGAATAAAATATAAAATTGGAAACCAATCGCGATTTGCATGTCAATAAGTAAATAAATTAATAATCAAAGGTAATAAAATATAAAACACACACGGAGGTCAATTGCAAGATTGGGTGGATATTCCAAAAGTCTATATCCAGTTTCCGAACCCGATATCTGATTACGGCTTTTAGGAATCTCTATGAAATTTAGTTGTTGTACAGTGTCTCGACTTTCATCCAGATTGCGACTTCATCTCTATTTTAGACCCCAAAGCTCACTATATATTTCCTAATGAGCTCCAAACTCATACAGGATCGTGGTCGCCAACACTTGAGCACTTTAAACGAATTAAAATTTTATACTAAACCATTTTGAAAATTAGAACAATACCAATATAAAAAAATTTAGATTTAATATGGTATTAAACATTTTATTTTTAAAGTTGGTAAATTTTGGTATAGTTTCAAAAGTCTCCATGTTCTTCCGAAGAGAGCACATCCCTACATGAAAACGAAATAAAGAGCAAATGAAAAAAAAAAAAAAAAAAAAAAACAATTTCCACGAGTCATGGAATTTGGAAAAAAAAAAAAGCACCGTCCGCGGAATATTAAAAGCACGTTTCTAGTGGAAGTATAGTAGGGAGACTTGGACTAAAAACAGAGTCTCATTAGCCACCGGATATTTTGGCTCTTACGTGGCAAAAAGCACCTTACAAAAGAATCTTTGGAAACACAGCAAAGTCTAATTCAAACTTGGAATAGAATATTGGGACTTGCCCAGAAATATATTTAATTTCCAACCAAGCTTTTTTTTTTTTGAAAAAAAAAGCCGGTTCAGATTCAACTAATCTTTACCGAATTAGAAAAAATGATGTCGTTTTGGATATTATGACCTTAGCTTGCTGAAATTGGCGAAATCCTGGCGTCTACAAAAACTAACAGACGCAGAATGGGAGCACAGAAGGCATAAATAAAACCCGAACGCCAACTCTAGCCACCGCCAGGACTACGGCTACCGCCACTATTATCGAAACTTGAGTTAAAGATGGAGTCAATGGCCTTGTCGTGTTCTAAAACGGCGTCGTCTGTATCATCTTATTCTCATTCTTCTTCCTCTCGATTTTGTTGCAGAGTATGTGTGCCATCCAATGGGTCTCGCTGTCGACTGCTGGCTCAAAGCAGCGTTGTAAGCGTTTAGTGATTGCTTTTCAGTTATTTAGTGAGTTAGCTTATAATGAAAATTAGAGAATAATTGATTATGTTTGATGGGTATAGAGATGTGATGTTAATATTGAGAATTGGAAGCCTCCTACTCATATTGTGAAGGAGGGGAGTTTGCCTAAGTTCTTGGAATCTGCAAGGGGGGAATCTGTTAACAGAGCTACTACAAAGCTTAAATTGTTTTCTGGTTCTGCAAATCCTGCTCTTTCTCAGGTATCTCCAAACACACCTTTTTATTCGTATCCCAAATTTTAGTTTTATGCACATGCTTCCATAATGCACCCAAAAAAATAAAAATAAAAAAATAAAACACTTTAATGGCTCACGTGTGTATTTTAAGTTTAAGGTACTGGCAGTTGGTTAGAGTAGTATATTTGAGTAATTTAGACTTTTTTCGGTTAAGATGCTGACGATTCCAGTTGGCTGATCAAGACTTTGCTAGTCTATTGGGCGACCATTTTTTATATGTTTGTGACTTCAGTTTTGTTCATTACATGTTGGTTTTAGTTCAGGGAGGCTGCCATGTTCCTCTTCTTTTGTGTATATGCATTTTATACAAGTATTATGAAATGTTCTTTACGTCTTTTTCTTTTCCTTTGTCTTCTGGGAGCTGGCTGACATCTTGCTGTTTGCCATTTATTTTTAGGAAATTGCTCACTATTTGGGCCTGGAACTGGGAAAGGTCGACATTAAACGTTTTGCGGATGGTGAAATTTATGTTCAATTGCAAGAAAGTGTTAGAGGATGTGATGTATATCTACTGCAGCCCACCTGCCCTCCAGCCAATGAGCATCTCATGGAGCTTTTTATCATGATAGATGCTTGTAGGAGAGCATCAGCCAAGAATATCACTGCTGTCATTCCCTACTTTGGATATGCCAGAGCTGATAGAAAGGCAGGTTTTATGGTTTCTGGTTATGGACTATATTTGTTATGATTACGGTTACAGTTATTTTCGGTTTGCATTCAAAACCGTATAATGGTTTTTGATATAACAGAAATACTTCTGATTGCAGACCGAAGGTCGTGAATCCATTGCAGCCAAACTTGTTGCTAACCTTATCACTGAAGCAGGTGCAAACCGCGTTCTTGCTTGCGATATTCATTCTGGGCAGTCTTTAGGTTATTTTGACATTCCTGTTGACCATGTATACTGTGAGGTAATTGCTCCATACTCTTTACTTTGATTGTCATTGATGGTGTGGGACTAATAATATATTTCTGTTCCTTCTTATGGTGCTCTAGCCTGTGATTCTTGATTATCTTGCAAGCAAGGCAATTCATTCCAATGATTTGGTAGTGGTCTCACCTGATGTTGGTGGAGTTGCAAGAGCACGAGCTTTTGCCAAAAAGTTGTCTGATGCCCCTTTAGCTATTGTGGATAAAAGGCGTCAAGGACACAATCTTGCAGAGGTAACTGCTGGACAAAATCTCCAGTCTAAAGGCGTTATCTTTTTAATCTATATCATGACTATCCGAATCTTACTAATAAGAAGGGCTTGTTTTGATCTTTTCTTTCTTTCTTGTTTTATTGTCCTTGAATTTTTATTTTTTTTGGGTCTTTTCCTGATGCATCCTATCCCACATTCACTTTCCTCTCTTGCAGATTCTTTGATTCTCCAAAGTTCATCTATTATGAAGAATGTTTTGTCTTGTGAATCTTTGCCTTGGAATTTTTGTTAATTTTAGATGGATGTTAGGACAAGGTCTTGATTTCTATGTCAAGGAAGCACAGTCACAAAGGAGCTTTTCTTGACAATTAATGCATAAAAATCTTGGATTTTGCAGAATCTTACTCTCCACTATGTTGCGGTCTTTTAATTCTCTATGTTAGCACACCCATTCTTGCTAAAAAAAAGTATGCTTCTATTCAGCATATCTTTGGCTGTGAAAGATGGAATGAGTAATTCCAAATAATTTGGAGCCAGATGACAGACGCAGCCAATTCAGATTTTCTTGTTTTACGTTCTTATATATATAATTGAGTTTACTTCTGATATGTGTTGGTTGAAAGTTATAGAGAAGCTACTCAATGCATATGCAGTCGGTTACCTTCCTGTTGTCAAACTTCTGCTTGGGATTCAGACACTCCCTTATATTTGGATTTAATGATGTTTGGTCTATGTGTACATTACTATTAATCTACAATCTCATTCTTTAATTAGTAATTGTTTCTTTTTGGCATATGAGTAATTACTAAATCATTTTTCAAATTGAAAGGCACTTAGCTATTGTACTTTGATACCTTCATTATTAATTATGAATCATTACTGCTATTTTTGCAATTGCAGGCACATATAAGCATGTGATGAATGCTAATTTGATCAAAATAGATATTATAGTCCTTTGGCAGGTTTTCTTGTGTATAGGAATGTTGCATTCCTTTATTTTATACTTTCCCCTTCTTACTTCTTGTATGTTGTTTGACAGCCTCAACTTTTTTTGATGTTGCAGGTGATGAACCTTATTGGTGATGTTAAAGGAAAGGTTGCAGTCATGGTAGATGACATGATTGACACTGCTGGTATTCAATCCTTGCTATGGAAAAAAAAAAAGCTGAAATGCTTCTTTCTTCTTTTTTTTTTTTTCTTTTTTTCTTTAAAATATATTTTGAGATATAAAGTATTTTGATGGTTGAATTGTGTCGACAACTTGTGAATTTATTACTTACCAATTTCTCTTTTGCTCAGTCAATTATTTTGTTTTAGCTCATTTGTCCCCTCATGTCAGAATTTTCAATATCATCAAATTGTTGGTTCTCTTGACCTAATTTTGGGTTGGCTGAGAAAAAATTTGAGCCACCTGTGTTGTTTCCATTTAAACTTAAAAGTCACCTGCAATTTTTCATTTATTGCATGCTATTGATTTTGAAGTAATTTTGTTAATTTCTTCAGTTTTCATTTGGCTCCCCTCCTAGTTCTATTTTCATGTTTTCTTACTCTCCAATTTAATCAGTATTTAAAGAAATGGATATTTCCCTTGATTGGTTATGCTGTAACCATACATAACTTTATATGGCCTTGGCCGAGTGGGAAAGGTGAGTGTGCCATTAACCAAATTATAGAATTTTTCTTTTGACGAAGTAACCATACACATGCATAATAACTAACATTCCACTGCATTTTTTATCCTATGATGGAAGGCTTCAGTTTAATTATGATATTTAACCATTAAATTGCTCATGTGTTGTAGGTACAATTGAAAAAGGAGCACAACTTTTACATCAAGAAGGGGCTAGGGAAGTTTATGCATGCTGCACTCATGCTGTTTTCAGGTTTTAATTTCGTTTATATAATATATATCAAGTCTCTCTCTCTTTCAAATCCTTTTTTTTTTTTTTCCATTTTTTAAATTTCCTCGGCTAGCACTGTTAGGATTGCCTTCATTCTGTCAAGGCAGCTTTTGTCATCCTCTAGTTATCCCCAAGAAATGTTTTTAAAAGTGGCAATTTTCAAGAAAACTGTTACTTTATCCAGTTAAAATTTTTTAATTTCTTCCCTCTTACTGCCAATTTTGTGGAAAATTGAAAGGATTTTTCATGATGCAGCTGTGCATGTGCTTGTTTTCTTGGGTCCTAACACATATTATGTCTGACAGTTGTCTATATTTCTTTATACAATGGTGTGGGAGTGGGTTTACAAATATAATATGTGATGATGTAATTTATGTTTCTGCTTTTTTGGTAGCCCTCCTGCCATTGAGAGGTTGTCAAGCGGCCTATTCCAAGAAGTGATTATTACAAACACAGTTCCAGTGGCGGAGAAGAACTACTTCCCTCAGTTGACGGTTCTTTCAGTAGCTAACCTGTTGGGTAAGATAATTGGGAATGTTCATGATGATTGCTCCGTGAGTAGCATTTTTCAGTGATGCCTAATATTTAGTGGCACTACTACACCCAACCAAGCCTTGGTCCCTGGTTTCCTCCACTCAGCTATGGTTAAGGTCAAATTTTCTTTGAGCCATTGGTATACAATCACGGTGGCTCCTTGTAATCTATTCATAGGTATCACAGCGAAGGTGGTCAAGGCATAGATTTTAGTTTCTAAATTATACACAGGACAGGAAAATCAATACATTTATCTCAGGAGTTGCTTCATCTTCCTTTCTCCCATTCAATGCTCTTTTTTCTTTATCTATTCCCTTCTTCCCTGTTAGTTGTTACCCCATAATTTCAATTCTTATCAGTAGGCTGAGGTAGACGAGAATTTCCGCTGCCGCATTTTGGGCCTGGAATTGGTTCTTAGATTGGCCTGCCTACTGATTTAACATGCATTCAGATGCAGAATGTGGGTTTTTTTCTTTTTTCGGCCTTGACAAACGTTAAAATTCTGTTTAGTAATGGTCAAATAGAAGTTTTTAGCCAATTTTGTCTCGCTGTTTATCCATCTGTCCCCTATATTAAAAAGCGAAATGGAGTTCCTTTGGAATGTATTGTAAATTAGGTTTACGTCTTACTTTTTAATTATTGATTATTCTACAGGTGTGTATAAACAAAGCAAATAAATTAGGACAATTTTATTCTAATTTAGTAAATTTAGGATAAAACTGTATGTTATTTGCTAGCCAATCATCTTTTGGCCTTTAGGCTTCTAGCCAGACTGAAGTAAAATATCATTTAAAAATAACAAGTTTTGTTATTTTCACTTATTAAGTAACTATAGATATTTAATCTTTTATTTCAAATGAATATATATTAAGGAAAGTGTAAAAAAATACCTCGTGTTAGACGTTTTCACTTAAAGGACGATGGTATTTTTTTATACCATTTAATGGTCTATAGTTTGATTTTAATTATATTTTAGTACGTTATTCATTAATATTATAAAAAATATATATGATATAATGTTAAAAATAACATAGATTTTTAATTAAAAAAAATTGTTTATCATAGTATAGCATTTGATTAATTAAAATAAATTCACAATTAATAAAAATAAGATCTATTTTTATTTTATTAAGAATATAAAAAATAATTTTTAAAATAAATTTATAATATTTTTAAAATTATCTAAATAGTTATATTGATATTTGATCACATATAAAATATTTTTAGTACTGAAAAGTATTGCTATATTAAGATTTTATTACAAAATAATAATGATATTAGTTGAGAAGATATTAAAGTATTAGAAAATAAAATTATAGTGTTGATATTTGATTTTGATCCATTCAAAGCCAAAAAAGTCTAACGATGAAAAGCTCAACAAGAAAAGTATTGGCCTAAAAAAAGAGAGTTCAAAACTTTTTTTTTTGTGAAAATGGGTCTTGCCCAAAAGAATAATAAAAATAAAAAATAAAAATAATAAAAAAAAAGAGATAGAAAAGGAAGAAGATTTTTTTAAAAATGTTCCTAGAAAGACATTAGAGAAAAGGAGGGAAGGTGGGGAAAGTTGGAGAAAAAAAAAGAGTGGGATTTTTTTTTTTTTTTTTAAAGAAAGTTGAGAGAATGGGGGAAGATGGGAGAGAGAAAAGGAAAAAAAAAGTGTTTTGTGGAAAGAAGAGAGGGAAAAGAAAGAGATAATTTGTAGATAATTGTTTTTTTTGGTTGCAAACTGTATTCTTTTTAGAATTAGCAATCAGTTAAAATGTCACGACCCGAATGTAGGGACATGTAACCGGCATTAGGAAATGAAAAAGTTTTAAAGCTACCCGAAACTCGTAATAAGTCTTAAAAAAATACAAAATATTTCACTTTAAAATCTTATAATAAAATAATTTAATCATTATGCACATTATCAAGTTGATTGTTCTCAATTTAAACAAACAATGTCATCGTCATGTATAAATAAATATCATCAGTTATACAAAATAGTATCTCAGTAAATTACTCACAAATACATAATATTCAAATTAAAGTATGCAGTTATACAATTTCTCTACTGCGATACACGGATACTAATACAAACACAACTATATAAACTTATATAAGATAACCGGTGAAGAAGCTACTCAACATAGAGAAATAAGCTTAACAGAAGACTCCTCAAACTCTTGAAAAAAAATAATAAATTGAGAGAAGTCAGATCTCACTGAGTAAGCTAATAAAAGAAATGAATGCTTTTTGAAAATCTCCTTTAAAATAAGTTTTATGAAAATATAATATATTTATAATTTTATTCAAATAATTTAATATACATATAAGAAACCCATTTTTCAAAAGGAGGAATAATTTTCAATGCTTTTAAAAAATTATAGTACAAAAACTAGGTAGAACCCTAGTTCTCAATTCTATCAGCCACTTGGCTTACTTATATCCAAGACTGCCAGATTCCGAGAACAAAACATCACTAGGATGCACAACCGCAATCACATCTCTTAATCCAATATCACTGGCGATGTCCGAGAGCAAAGCATCACCAAACCATCGGCCTCGATGATTTAATAAATATTAATCCAACTATACTAGCAGTGCCAAGAATAAAGCATCACCAGACCTTCGATCCTAGTATTTAATTAAATATCATATTACTGACGGTGTTCGAGAGCAAAACATCACCAGACCTTCGGCCCCCAGTAATATAATTAATATTAATAAAATATTTTACCAATACACACACAGTCCTAATGAAATCCATCAAATAGCCCGTTCTAACATAGTTTATTTAAAATAAATGAAAATAGAACAAGGAAAATTACAATAAAATAAATCAACTATAAATTAAATCATACAACATTATTTAAAGAATATCGACTAGAATCTCACAAATATAAATTCATCAGCAATTATGTATTTAATTCGAAAACCCGACATGTAAATCAAATATTAGCTTATAAGATGAAGGCGCCCCTCTGATATGTTGTGTCCAACCTCGACTAGTAGACGCAACCGGAAAGATGGCTAAAATATAGAAAATAAAACAACTATCAGAAACAGAAACCCTAATTTCTAGAATTTCTAAGAAAGACTCAACTCAGAATTCAAAACTTAGGATTGACCCGATGTCACGTTTTACGAGAAATTTACCAAAAATTCGATAAAGTCTCATCTGTAAAATGGACATTTCTCTACCAAAGTAGAGTTAACCCTGCAAGCAAACACACTTCTGAACTTCACACAAGCTCAACACCTCGGGTTGGGACCCGAACTACACAATTCCCAACTGAAATTCACAATACACAAAATAATAATATATTAAAATCACTAAAAATCCATAAATTGAATAATAAATCACAATATAATTTATTTAAACATCAAAACACTAAATGTAAATATTTTTCACAACAAATAATAAAAATTTCAAATAATTAATATAATTATATAAAAATCCAATTTTTCCAAATATTCAATATAAAATAATCACTTTCACATTTAATTATATAAATAGCTTAATTACATAATAAAAATAATTTAAAATCTATTAATTCCCAAAATAGTAAATAATATATTATTTGAATATAATTTTTGAAAATTAGTATTAATTAGCTAAAAATAATAAATAATTTATAAAAATTAATTTAATACCCTATAAAATTCTAAAATCGTTTAAAAAATAATATTTAACTATATTTTCGACAAAATCATACAATTAACCTATAATTCCAAAAATCACATAATATTAATAATTCCTCAAAAATTATATAAATTCACTAAAAATTATTTTATTAATACTAAAATTACTAACACTAATTAACTCAAATTTCCAACCAAAATAATTAATTAACATGATTAACAAAAATTCAATTTTTATTATTAAAATATTCAAAAATATTCATAAATCAAATTAATTCAAAAAAATACACAAAAATTATTTTTCAGAAGCTTGAACTGAGTGCAACAACTTTACTAAAGAGAAAAATCATGGATCAAATCCAAAAATTAAATAAAAATACAAAACCCTAATTAGACATAAACAAAAATTAGCTCAAAACTCAAAACCAAGGAAGACTGAACTTCAATGGAGGTTAGAAATGGACTCACTGAAGCTCAAGGAGTCCAGCAAGCCCAAGATCACAAGCAATGGCCACCAAAATCAACGCCGACGACGTGAAGCTCTTCTCGGTTGCTATTGCAACTCGTGATTTCCAGCGGCTTCAGGCGGTCCTCTGGCGACAGAGAGGCGAAGGGAAGAATAGGAAAGTTGACGGCGATGACAGGTGGTGGCTATGGCGTCCGGTGATGCTACTGGTTGGTTTTGCACAATAAGGGGAAGAAAATGGCATAAAGAGGAGAAAAGAAATGGAGGGGAACGAGTGAGTTGGTTGACCCAGTTTTGATACTTTGCCCTATATATATATATAATATATATATATATATATATATATATATATATTACTTAACTTTAAATCACACAATAAATATATATACACATATATATATACACATGCATAACCCACACACATATACACATAACAATAATAAAATAACTCTAATTTAAAATAATGTTAATAATAATAATAATAATAATGTCATTTAAAAATATTAACAATTAAAAGAAAATAATATACATACATATAATATAACAATATAAAAATAAAATAATTAATATCACTAAAATCTCAAGATATATATATATAATATATTCATTTTTAAAAATATCAGATTATTATATAAAATTAAAACAATGACATCAAATATCATTACTGTCAACTTGAGCTCCTCTTAACAGGTAAATGATATGAGGATAATTATTTTTCCTATATTCTCTTATTTTTATTTTTTAAACAAAACCTTATCTTTGTTTACCTTTTCATTATTTTCTTTGGCAACAGTGGTTGCCCTCCTTTGTTATATTGAATTTGTTTCCATTGACGTTGTTTTTAAACTGTATTTAGTTTGCTTTGTTTTTAATTTTTTTTCTTTTTTTTTTCCGGGGGGAGGTATGTAAATTAAATAATTATCTATCCTTTAATTAATTCAGTAAAGTTAGGTTATTTAATGTTGTTAAATATTTTAGTTAAATTTAGGTTCTAGTTTTAGTTTTAATTTTAGTTTCAAGAAGTTATGTTAATAAATTTAGTAAATAGTATTTTAGAATTATTAATTATAGGTAATTTGATTGGTGAAATTTGTAGTACAATCTATTCCATTTTAATTTAGTAATTTATATTTCTTTTATATTAGGCCTGGCAACGGTTCATGAACTGACAGTTCATAGTTCCAAGATTAGTGAAATAGGACTGAATTAGGAATAGGACCGGCCGGTTTCAATTTTGATTCAGGTTCAAACCGGCCAGTTTTGATTTCAAACCGGTTTGATTTGGTATAATTTTTTTATGGCATAAAAGTGAAATAAAAATTTATTATGATATTTTAATAAGTTATTTTTTAGTTAAAAATAAAATATAAAAAATTATACTTTACTTTGACTAGTTAACTTAAAATAAATTTACTAGTTATTTTAAATAAAAAAAATCAAAAAGATAGAAATAAAATTATTTTATGTTAATTTTTATATAATATTGGTTGAAATAAAAAATTTTACAATATATATATATATATATATATATATATATATATATATATATATATATATATATATATATATATATATATATATATATATATAAATAACAAAATTAAAATATATATACTTAGCTTGAAAGTATTTATATTATATTTTTTTAAAAAATTAAATTAAAAATTACAATTGACTATGACTTGAAATTAAAAAATTCAAAGAAAAATGTTGAAAAGAGCCTTGGGGGGGTGAATAGGACTATCAAATTAAAAAAGAAATTAAAAAAAAATTTCAAGAATTGAATGGAAGTTGAGAAGAAAGAATGAAGAACACAAAAATTTAAGGAATTCGGATTCAACAACAATCCTACATCTCCATCTAACTTATCCTTAAATTAAAATTTTTAATCACCCACAATCTTATTTATGAGATTGAAATTATACAAGAGTTTTATGGTTTACCTTTACAACCTTACAACTTGAGTTTTCAAGACTCACTAAAAAAATCAAAACCCAAGTGTTTCAATGGACAACACTTAAATCAATTCTTTAGAAATAAATTTTACTTCCCTTATAATCTAACCCAAAATTTAAGATGAAGAGAAATTATATTTCTAACACACAACCAACTCTCATAAGAGTTATACAAATAAAGAATTGTTTAAGAGAATTTGAGAGCTCAATGAATGCTTAAGAAAGATTGAATGATAATAAGTTTCTTAACTTCTATTTAGCTCTACAGGTATTTATATAGACAAACACTCAAAAATATAGTTGTTGGAGGTGCAAATAATGTGTCCAATGTCTATATTTTGAATCATTGAAAGTGATGCTATCAGAAAACTATTCATGGATTGAAAACGTGATTGGCTATTCAAGACGTTTTAATTTGCCTACACTTTCTTCATAAAAGCTGTATATATTTGAATTATTTTTTCATATCATTTTAAATCACCTAATTTAGACTTCTGTAGCTCAAGGATATGTCCAAAATACTAAGAGCTATGCAATATGAAATGCAGACTACTGTCAGACAGCTATACCCAAGTTGAAGCCATGATTTTATATTTAAGGGTTTTGAATTTGCCTATACTTTCATCATGAAAGTTGTAGATATTTGACTTATATTTCCATATCATTTTGAATCACCTAAATTGGATTTCTGTAGCTCAATATATATCTAAAATACTAAGAGCTGTACAATCTGAAATGTCAGCAGCATATGTGGATTTTGACTTAATATTTGCATACCCAAATGATCTCGTATTTTGAAAGTAAGTCCAATTCAGAAAGCTCAAGATGTATACTTTAAATGTGAAGAAGATAACTTTCTCATTATAAAACTCTAAGGATATTAAAAGTCTCCTTGAATCTCAGAGGTCGAATCAGCCCAATATAAACATACTTCATTTTAAACTTCCAATAGAGTTCAAACTTATACACACTTAAACAAACAAATTAAATGCTCAAAATTAATTTTTTTAAGATCAAAATTAAGATTGATTATTTCTAAGGTCAACAATCTCCCCCTTTTCAATTTTGACAAACTTATTTTGAGTTTAATAAAAAATAATACAAAGTAAAGTGTATGATAATAATGATACCAAATGAAATAAAATATATTTATTTATTTCTCCCCGTACGAATATGGATATGATAAGAAATATAAATTTATAGATTATTCCTCTTGACAGAAAAATAAAAACAACATAAAATATAGCAAGAGGGATAAAACATGACATTCTTATGACAAATGTATTAAAAATATAAAATATAATAACATGATCATTTAAATAAATGTTAGGCAATGTGATGAAATAATTTCAAACATATATGCACATAGTGCTACTAAAATGCATCACTTCCTATAGAAATAAAGCAAAGATACATCAAATCTTTATAAAAATATTCATGCCTTATCAAGATCAAAACAATTCTTAAGAAGATATTCATGCCTTATCAAAGATAAAAACAATTCCTAAGAAAAAATTATACATGAATTGTGCATGTATAAACATAATAATAAAATATTATACACATGTATAGTAATGCATGCCTTATCAAAGATAAAAACAATTCCTAAAAAGAGATTATACATGAATTATGCATGTATAAACACAATAATAAAATATTATACACATGTATAATAACAAATAATAAACTCAAATATATTTCTCTTCCTTTGTCAAAAGCAAAAAGAAATGAGAGAGATATAAAGGGAAAATGAAAATAAAAATACTCAAAATCTTTATAAAATCTATGTCATACATAAAGTAAGCAAAATAAGGCCTTTTGTAACATATGATGTACGACAAAATTAGCCATACTGTTAATATGCATGCAAAAATTTAAACAAATTTTCTACCCTTATATCAAACAAAATATAACATGTCACTAACATAAACACATTTTTTAAGGGAGTTTAAAATAAAAAACAAACTAAGTACCATGTTTAAAAAATTAACTAGGTATACATGCAAACTCAAATTATTTCTCCTCCTTTGATAAAATGCAAAAGGAAAAAAAATTAACCAAATATAAGCTAATGACCAAAAAAAATTTTAAGATAAAAATCAAAATATTTATCAATCAAAGTAATCAATAAGCACAATATGATTTCACGAGAAAACAGTTCAACCATCAATTAAACATAAAATCAAGATAAACTAGAACCATTAATCATGCCTAGTTCATGCTTATTGAAATTTAATCTCTCTTCATTGAGAGGTTTGGTGAAGATATCTGCAAGTTGATTATTTATATCAACAAACTCAAGTAACATATCACCAATTTGAATATGATCACGCAAGAAATGATGTCTAATGTCTATATGCTTAGTTTCTAAAATGCTGAATGAGATTTTTGCTAAGGTTGATAGCACTTGTATTGTCACATTTGGTTGGAATGTGATAAAGTTTTACACTATAGTCTAACAACTGTTGTTTTTTCTACAAAACTTGTGAACAACAAAGACTTGCTGTAATATATTCAGCTTCAGTAGTGGACAAGGCAACCAAAACTTATTTCTTGCTAAATCAAGAAATTAAACATTGTCCTAAAACTTAACAAGTTTCGGAATTGCTTTTTCTATCTAGTAAACTACCAACAAAGTCTACATCAGAATAAATAATAAAGTTATAGGATGAACTCCTAGGATACTAAAGTCCTAAATGCATTGTACCACAAAGATATTTGAAAATTCTTTTGATAGCATTCAAATGAGACTCTCTAGGACTTTATTGAAATCTAGCACACAAATAAGTAGCAAACATAATATTAGGTCTACTAGCAATTGAATAAAGAAGAGATCTGATTATACCTTTAAATCGCTTTTCAGCAATCGATTTGCCATTGTCATCTTTGTTAAGTTTGGTTGTTGTGCTCATTGGAGTTTTCCTTATCTTAGCTCCATCCATGCCAAATTTCTTGAGAACATCTCTTGTATACTTGGTTTGATTGATGAAAATCCCATTTTTGCATTGCTGAATTTATAGTCTAAGAAAGAATTTGAGTTCACTCATCATACTCATCTTAAATTCTCCTTGCATTAAATTAGAGAATTCCTCACACAAGCAATGGTTAGTAGCATCGAATATAATGTCATTAACATATATTTGAACAATTAATAAATCATGCTTGGATTTCTTTATGAAAGAGTTGTATCAAATTTTCCTTTAGAGAAACCTTTCTTTAATAAAAAGTTGCTCAATATTTCATACCAAGCTCTAAGAGCTTGTTTTAATCCATATAATGCTTTGGAAAGTTTGAATACATGATTTGGAAATTCAAAGCTTTCAAAACCTGGAGGTTGTTCAACATACACCTCTTCTTTAATAAAACCATTTAAAAATGCACTTTTAACATCCATTTGATAAAGTTTGAAATCCATGAATGATGCAAATGTAAGTAGCATCCTAATGGCTTCTAACCTTGCAATGCAGATAAAGGTTTCATCATAATCAATGTCTTCCTCTTGATTATAACCTTTAGCTACTAGTCTAGCTTTGTTCCTAGTTATGACACCTTGTTCATTCATCTTATTTCTAAACACCCATTTGGTGCCTATAATAGGATGACATTTAGATCTAGGAACTAAGGTCCAAACTTTATTGCTCTCAAATTAATTTAACTCTTATTGCATAGCAAGGACCCTAAATTCATCACACAAAGCATCATCAATACTTTTGGGTTCAATTTGAGAAATGAAAGCTAAATTAACAATAGACTTTAATTGAGATCTAGTATTTACCCCTTTTATAATACCACCTATAATGAGGTCTTAAGAGTGAGATTTCTTAAATTTTTAATCCTTTAGAAGTTCATCCTCTAAGGTAAGTTGAGATGTCTCCTCATTTTCTTCCTTGCTTACATCTTTAAGTTCCAAAGGCTTACTAGCATTTTCTTCTTATGTTTCCACAATCTCATTGTCGCCTATAAGATCATCAACACTATAAATATCCTTTCTAGGATTAAGTGAGTTTGATTCATTAAATACCACATGCATTGACTCTTCAACTACTAGAGTTCTCTTATTAAAGACCCTATATGCTTTACTAGAAATAGAATAGCCTAGGAAATTCCTTCATTGGCTTTAGAATCAAATTTCCTAAGATTGTCCTTGGTGTTTAATATAAAGAACTTGTATCCAAATACTCTTAGATATGAGATTTTAGGTTTTCTATTGTACCATAGCTCATAAGATGTTTTATTTAAATTTGGTCTTTTGAAACTTGGTTTTGAAATATAACAAGATGTGTTAACGGCTTCCACCTAAAAGTATAAAGGCAAATTATACTCATGAAGCATTGTTCTAGTAATGTTCACAAAAGTTCTATTTTTCCTTTCAACTACCCCATTTTGTTGAGGAGTTCTAGGAGATGAAAATGTATGAGAAATACCATTTTCATTACAATAGTTTTTGAAAAATTCATTTTCAAATTCGATTCCATTATCACTTCTAATAGAAGAAATATAAAAGCCTTTTTCTTTTTTAACTCTTTTTGTAAACTTTTTAAAAGCTTTAAATGCATCATTCTTATGAGCAAGGAAATATATGTTAGTGGTATGCACTAGGTCAATCATTTGATTATGCATTGACTTTCTCATTTTATTAATAAAGAGTTATTTCATTATCATTTGATTTTATGATAATTATATGAATGGTTAATTCTTACTAAGGCCATCAAGTATGTGACTTGATAGTAAAACCCTTAGATTAAAATAAGAGTTCTATTCTAATTATCCCTAGCCATTTATTCATATATAAATATTAAAGTATTAAGGCTAGTATGATGTTGACTGATGGTTATGTTTTACTAATCATGAATATGAGATATTAAGTCAACTCATAGGTACATAATGAGAGATCATGTACTGGATTGACCCATTATGAGAATACTACATAGATTATTATCATAAGTATTTCTCATCACAGTAATTTTATTTTAGTCCTTTGACCTTGAAATCATCATGGATTTCTACATAGCTATTTTATGTTTTGACACATTCTAACATTGTCTTTAACCGGACGATTAAATTGGAATGTTGTTGGATATGAAATTAGTTATGTGAGGAATGTGAGTGATTCAGAAGGAATTTATCCCTCATTAATATGAGAAAGATATCTATGGGCCCCTTGATGAGATAGACTGAAGAAAATTGCATGGCCATGCTGAAATGAATTGATAAAGAGTTATCATTTTCAGTCTACTTGGAATCAAGTCATAATATTGAACTATATAAGGATGATATTCTATGCCTTATGTTCAATTAAGATATCATGTGATAAAGGGACAATAAAATTCATTGTAATTAGGTTATGTCAGATTATTGACTTCACATGACTTGGGTAGTCATAATGTCTTGCTAGAGGCCACTTATGACTTGTAGGCCTAAATAGAGATTTAGGCCCCACTAACAATGTTATGTGAACCTACAGGGTCACACACTTAGAACAAGCCCAAAATGAATATGGGTTTAATAAGCCCAAAATAACTCTGTGGAAATAAATAATTAAGTGTTTTTATTTATTTATTTATTTATTTATTTGTTTAAGATAAATGTTATTTTAAATAAATAAATAAGATATTATTTCTGATTTGTTTTTAAACAAAATCATAATATAATAAATAGAAATTACCAAAAGGTCATTGGTAGGTGAAACCCTAATTTGGAGTTTATAAATATGTTATATTCTCTAGGGTTTCATACACTTATTTTTCTGCCTCAAAATTCATTTTCTTTCTCCTTAGAAAACAAAGACAGAGTTTTTCTTTTGTTCTTGATTTATGAGACAATCAAGGAGGTTGCTAGCACACACACTCTAATTCGTTTTGTGAAGGGCTGTTCGTGTGGATACCTATAGAGGACGCATCCTTTTGGAGACGTCTTAATCCAAACAACCAAGCCAAAAAGCTCGAGGTAAGGTGTCATCGGTGTGAACCTCCTCTCATCCTTCCAGAAAATCTTGCCTCCTCTACGTTTTGGTGAGATTCTTGAAATCCTATATTTAATCAAGTAGTCGAATTACATGGATCCAGGCTTGGGTACGTGATAAAATTTTTATTTTTCCGCTGCGTTTGTATCACGAATCCCAACAATATACCCATGTAAATCTAAAGTAATCATCAACCAATACATATGTATAGTGCATTCCATTGAGATTAGCAACTCTAGTTGGTCCAAATAAATCCATATGTATAAGTTCAAGTGGCCTAAAGGTGGACACTACATTTTTTAGCTTAAATGAGGACTTGGATTGTTTTTCTTTTTGGCAAGCATCACAAGGTTTATCCTTAGTGAATTCAAACTTAGGTAAACCAATCACAAGTTTATGTTTACAAAGATCATTCAAAAGCTCAAAATTTGCATGTCTTAACCTTCTATGCCATGAAATTTTTAAGAGTCAAGAAGACTATCTAAAGTTTCTTTTCCTGTTTTAAATTTAGCAATGGAATTCTTTAATTCTAAGACCTCCTTATAAAACTTATGATTTTTATCATTTGCTTTCTTAAGTTGATCTTCAAAGAATTAGAAGATTTTGCATCACTAACAAGTTCTTCGTTTGATTTAACAAGTTTAGCAAAATTAATTTTTAAAATTTCTAATTCTCTATTTAAGCTACCTAACTCATTCTTATAATGTTTCTTCTTAGATAATAAACTTTTGTATTTAACAAGTAATTTGCTCATAATAGAGCTCTCATCATCATCATCATCATTATCACAATCATCAAAGGAAGAATAAGAAGTAGATGGAACCTCATTTTCATTTTCAAGGGCCATGAAGCAAAGATTGGTCACCTCTTTTTATTTATCTTCCTTTTCGAATTCGGAGAAATCATCCCAAGTAGCTTTGAATGCCTTCTTCTTATCTTTTGCTCCCTTATTCTTGAATTTGAGTTTGGGACATTCACTTCTAATATGTCCCAGTTTTATCGCATTCATAGCAAGTAACCTCCTTAGTTTTCTTCTTCCCATCTCCTTTGAATTTCTTATTGAAATCCCTTGTTCTTGAGAAGTTTTTCTTTCTCAAAAACTTCTTGAAGTTCCTAGTGAGCATGGCAATGTCACCATCTTCATCACTAGAATCTTTTATGCTTTCCTCTTCACTATCTTCTTGAAGAGCTTTAGAGCAATGCTCTTTTTCTTTTCTTCTTTCTCTTCTTGTTCTTCACCTGTTTGCTTGACAGTGAGCTTAAGTGTTAAGAGCTTACTAATGAGCACATCGGTTGACAGAGTGAAGAGGTCTTGAGCTTCTTCAATTGAAGTAACATGAGATTCTCAATCCTTCTTAGGTAGGATTCTTAGAATCTTGTTGTTTACCTCTTCCTTGGAGAAATGTTTTACAAGTTTCTTGAGGGTTGTAAAGAGATCATTGAGACAATTTTTCATCTCCGTGATTGATTCATGAGGCTTCATTTTGAAGAGTTCATATTCATACATATGACTCATTTTCTTTTCTTTCTCTCATGTTAGCCACCCAAATCTCACATCTTTCTCTTTGTATACATTTTTCTTTAATTTGCTCAATAGTTATTATGCACTAAGCAATTTGACAAAGTTAGTAATTTAGTATAACATTCAGTCACTTATCATAGTTTGTCCAATTTTAATTTATAATATTCCTTTAATATTTGCTCATTAGTTCTTATGTTAAAAACTCAATATATAGTATTAATTTTTTTTTTTGTATTGTGATAGTTGATTATCTTTTATGTGATTTTGATTATAGACATAATTATAGATAAATTTCTAAAACAAAAGTTTTCATTGAAGAAAACTAAATTTGATGTTATTTTTTGCTCATGATTTTGATTATATTTGGTGTTGTTTTTGTTTTTTTTTTTTTTTTTTTGTGTATATCATGGTTTTTAGTTTAAACTTTTATTAGTGTATATGAGATATTATTTTGTTAATTTATTTTGAATGTAACATTTTTAGTAAATACTAAAATTTGCCCCCTCTAATTTTTTTTTAATTTTTTTCTGTCTCTGCCCATGCATGCAGACACCAGCTCCGCATAAGCCGATTTCCTCAATTCTACGTTATTGTATCATTGTTTTCTCTGCATCAAGAAACGTAAGTATTAGCACCACAATTAATTGGGTTGTTGGCTTTAATTCTTGAAGATGAAGACAATGCGCAAGGGATATATCAAGATTCAGTTTCTGTACTTTCCCAAGCTCTTGAATATGGTTCCAACAAAATAATTTCTTCAAAGATTTTAAACTGTTTGAGTATTGTTACTGTTTTTGGTATTAATAACACAGATGAGACACAAGAAGTTAATTGAAGTAGAATGTAATTCTTATGTTAAATTAGTAGAAATTCTTAAGTGAAGCAAGTGTCGATGCTGACCTTATTAAACAAAATCCTAAGGATAAAATAACAGAGAAACTCAAATGCCAAGCCATGAAAGCAAGCGAAGACGGATTGGAACAGAATGCAGTAATTGATTTGCTGAAGTTTTTTGAGTATGGAAAAGTGTCAACTTGTACTAATTTCCTTCTCTAGCAAAAACTGTGCATTTTGAGGTGGATTTGGGGTAAGTTGATGTGGAAAAGTGCAATAATATTTAGCTGCCACGTAAGCTTGCAGTCATTGCAATTCAGATCGGTGTTTTGAATTGTTAAAAATTATAATTTATATTTTGATTTGTCAAAATTAAAAAATGTGATTCAATTGTAAAAATTACTAAAAGTTTGGATTTTTTTTGTAAATAACTCATAATAAAAATAATATTTTTACTTTAGGAATATATAAAAAATGCTAGTTTCATAAAAATAATATGCAAAATAATATATTGATAATAAAATAATGTAAAAAACAATAAAAATAATATTTTGACGCTAAAAAGACAAACTTTTGTTAAAATTAAAGAAAATGAAATTTTCTACAACATAATATATTCAAGATGCAATTTTTACCATAAAAATAAAGACATTATCAATAAAAAGAACTAAAAATGAGAATAAAACGGAGAATAATCAATAAAATGGAAAAATTTTAAGATGAAAGCAAATGGGTACGTTCTACAAGGTAGAGATTTTTACACTCCACCCATTGATTTTTCCATTCTATTTTTTATTTTTTAGAATTATAAATTACATAATTATCATGTATTGAAATTTTTATTCTTGTATTAATTACAATTACTAAACTAACATTTTCTTTTTCACTTTCCTTCCAAATTCATTGTTTGATATTTAGCATTTTTAAAAACTATTTGTAATTATTTTTTCTTGTGTTAATAAAATTTAATATTGTCATATATTTTTTTTTTTATAAAATACACTTAACTTTTAACTTTTCTTGATTGTAAAATTTGCACCAATTATAGTAAGTAATAAATTTTTATTTTTATGGAGATTTTTTTAAAATATCATATGCACATAATTTTATTTTTTTATTTTTATTATAATTTTTTAAAAAAATTTAAAAATCATTATAAAAATTCAACAATAATTCATCATATAAAAAGTATGCATAAATTTAATGAATAGAGTTAAAATCAATTTATATATAATGTAGATAAAATATATCCCAACAAATACTCTAATTAAATTATACTATGAAAAGTTTATTTGATAAAAAAAATATAGTTGTAGGCGGCGGGTTTAGCGCACACCCAAGTGTTTGATGATCACGGCACTGTGTGGGTTCGAGACTCACTAGGAAATATGATATAGGTTTTGGGCCTATTCGAAAATGGAGTCGCCACCCGGATAAAAGTCGAGACACACTGTACAACAACTGGATCCCACGGAGGTTCCCAGAAGCCGTCATCAGAGATAGGGTTCAGAAACTGGGTATGAGAATGCTCATCCAACCTTGCGGTTGGTCTCCGTTTGTGTTTTGCATTTTATTACCGTTTAGTTATTTAATTATTTCCACATTTACATTCAAAATTGCACTTGCCTTCATTTACTTTCCTAATTTTACAATTAAGTCCAAGTTTGCACATTAATCCAATTTCATGCTTTTGGGTCCCAACGTTCAACAGAAATAAAATAAATAATAATTTACAACCATACATTCAAAATCGAAAGGGGGAAAGGGATTAAAGATTACAACGCTTTTATGTCAAATAAAAGAATAATATATAGAAAATAAACTAAATATAGATTAAAAGTAAACCAATAAAATAACATAAATGCAGTATTATAAAAGGGATAACTAGCAAAGGTGACTACTCAATGATGGAGATCATCAAGTAATTCCTACAAATAACACATAATTAGTCCTTCCTTTTAAAAGAAAATGAAATCCCATACAACGATATTTACGAAGAGACTCTAGAAAGGGGTTCTTACATTATGAACTAAAGAAAGCATTAAATAAACAAGATAAACATCATCATGCAATGATACAAACATATTTAAGGTCAAAAGGGGACATACCAAAGCGGACATTACGATAAATATTAATAAAAAAACAGAAAGCAGACTAAACCTTATCAATGTGGTGATCGCCTCATTGATGAGGCGATGCCTCATCAACAGGGATTCCTATATCTCTGAGTCAAAAAAAGGCATAAAACACATACAAAAGGGAGACTTCCTAAAGGCCTGTCAATGGGACGATCACCTCATTGACAAGAGGCGACGCCTTTATAAAGAGGCGTCACCTTTATAAAGAGGCGTCACCTGATCAACAGGTCGGTTCCAACTCACAAACGTTTAGACTTCCACTTTAAGTAACAATACATGCATATACACACTCTATAATCATCAAACTATAACTACATGCAAAAGAATTCAAAGATCACACCAATAATATGAGGTTTTGAAGCAAAATAAACTACAAATATACTCAAAATATACCAATGACTTAGCTACACACAAGCAAGAACATATATAATGAAGAACATGTTAAGTTTAAATGCAGGTTTTCTACCAAAATGAGAGACCCTTAGAGATGCTTTTGATTATGATCCTTGCTAGGATGTGATCTCTACTTTTGACATAAGCTTATTCCTTCTTCTCTTAGGAAAAAGTGGACTCCTTTGCTTTAATCCCTCCCTCTTCCTTGAGGATTTTTTTTTTGGCTTTTCTTTGTTGTTTTTTTTTTTCAGAGCCCTCTTCTCACTTCTTCTTCTCCTTTTTTTCCAATAATGGCCAACCCCCTTTTTCTCTCTTTTTTTCCTTTTCTTTCCTAGCTTCCCCATGCCCCTAAGCTTTCTAGCTCATCATGAGCCTCCATAGCCTTTTTCTCTTCCCCAAAAACCTCTTTCTCATGTAAGAAATCAAGTATGGAGGCTGGGGCCCACACCACTTGGCCACTATGGTTGCAGCTGCAAGTGGGCTGCCATAGAGGCGACGCCTCTTCGATGAGGCGATTGCCTCTGTGATGAGGCGATCGTCTCATTAGCGGCTGCCAAAGAGGCAATCGCCTTATTACACTGAAGCGACGCCCCTTTGGCCCGGGCCTACACAGGGCTAGGCGAGCTTGGGCCAATTTTGGATAATTTGGGCTGGATTTTGAACTTTTTAGGCTTTGGGTTTTCAAGTCCATTTTCCATTAGAGATTCAAGTTTTATTCTCATGTCTAAGTTTCACGTTCTCATCATCGGGCTTGATAATAGGCCAATCAAACTGAGCATCCCTAATTCGTCCCCTAACACGGGCCGACCGAATCGGGTGTCTACAATAACACTTACTTTTCTATTTTTAATATATTATAACATTGGCTTAAAACTTAAAATTACAAAAAAAAAAATTATATGATGAATTTTCATTAAATTTTTATAATATATGTTTTTAATCATGTAATTTAATTTTATATATTTTTTTTAAATTAATATAAGAAAAATAAAAATAAAATATTGTGCATGATAATAATAAAAAATTGTTCATTAAAGTAAAAAATAAAAACTATTTATAAAAGTGAAAAAGATTGTAATTTTTCTTTTTATAATTGGTACAAGTTTTATAATTGTCTAAATAAATTAAAAGATAAAGAATGCTTGTAAAAAATAATTAATGTATGCTAAATTTTTTAATGCAAAAGAAAATGATGTAAGATCAAACACATGTAGTTTTATAATTTTAAACATTAAATAGTAAATTTAGATAAAAAAAATAAATTAAAAAGAGTATAGTTTAAGAATGATTTTTAATGAAAAAATAAATATTCTAAATAAAAGAGTAATTATGTAATCCGAAATTTCAAAAAATAAAAAAGGATTGGAAAAATAAAATTGGTGAAATGCAAAAATCCCCACCCATTTTATAATACCTTAAAAAATGCAATATTCACATAAATTCACCTAAAAATTTTTAAGATGACTGCAAATGGGTAAGCATTTCTAAATCCACATCATTTCACCAACATCACCTAGCCAACATTTCCCAAATATATTCACCGAGATCACAATCTCAACATAAAAATTGTAATAAAATAAAATGAAAATGCATGAAATGCAAAAAATGCAAAAAATAAAGTAAAGTAATAATAATAAAAAAATAAAAAATACATAAAACAAAAAGAATAAAAAGAAAATGTAGAGATGTAGAGGAGGAGATTTAGAAGAAGATAAAAATAAAAAATAAAAAATAAAATGAAAAATAAAGATAATAATAAAAATAAGGGTAAATATGGTTGAGAAAATAAGGAAAATAAAGAAAAAATGGAGAAAAATAAATAAATAAAACAATTTTTTTATAAAATAAAATAAAAATGTAAAATGTATTAAAAATGTAA